>CAOLHI010001216.1:0-420855 GCA_948474755.1 Ctenosaura bakeri
AGCTCAAGGATTGCATTAGGCATGATAGATGTTTTAATTTCATACAGTTTTCCTTTTTGTCTGGTATGTCATACTCTTGAAGTTTTCTTGGTGTTCAGTAATAAATGATTTTCTGTCTACTTGTTCATGTTGTATCTTTGTTTGAGGGGCGACCCTGGAATCTGAGAGGAGCTTCTGGAGGCTGTGGCCAAAAGAACAGTTAAGAATGGTTTAGATGATAGCTCAGATACATACAATATTTTCACAAAGTGGCATAAAGATGCCAATAAACTTCTGGTTTGAGAACAAAGATGAGGTGTTGCTCCATTGAATTTACATAGCAATTATTTAATTTAATGAAATAGTGAATATGATTTATATCTAGATGTATAGTCTTATTTTCTAGCTGTTTTTTTTTAAAGTTGTGACCTATGCCATTTCCACCACTTAAAGATTAGCTGTACCTCATTTTAAGCCATATTTTGAGCTGCTTTGGAGCCCCTGTCAGGAGGAAGTTAGTTGATGAATGAATGAGTGAATGAATGGAAATGACTGTCAACCCTATTCTTGACCTTTTCATACATAGGTCAATTCATGTCTTATGTGTTTTATCAAAATGAGAAGGTGTGAAGTGCACATTAAATAAATGAAATTAATACCAATACCAATCAGAATTATCTCCACGAAATACTATATTGTTGCCTTATATGTCTTAACTACTGTGTTCCACAGCTAAAATGGCTGCTTATGCTGCCACAGAATTGGTGTTGTAATACTAGTTCTCAGTACCTCTTAAACATTCAAGTATTGTACATTAACTTTTTAATTGTCTTTTTTTCCCTTGCTTTTCCTTTGTTTCTGCCAGTAGATGAAACAAATAAAGCAGTGTATATTCATACCACTCACTGTGTGGCTCTACGTATTTTTATAACCTTTAGATATGTATTTATACAGTACTTACGTTAATAATTTTTGTTCCTAGGTGTGCAGCTGCCACTGCTCCTGGAACAGAGAATGAACATTGGTATGATCCAGCAAAACCAGAAAACCAGAAGTGAGTTATAGTTGTGATTTAAAAGTATGAGTAGAAAAATATTTTCTGTCAAGTGGTGATAACCTGCTTTTGTAATTTACCTCGCAGTCCATGGTTAGGTGCATCTTTGATGAGTCCGGCCGCACCAACACCTATCACGTTTGCAGAAATTGTAGAGGAAGAACTCCAGCAAGAAGCTGCCCTTATCCGTAGCAGAGAGAAACCTTTAGCTTTGATCCAGGTAAGCAAAAACCTCTGGTATTAATAAACAAAGGCTGAAGTCCTATTGGTTCACACCACACATGTGTAAAGATCTATTACATATGCAGTTCCACTTTCTTTGTGGTCACAAAGGGAGGCCTTGCTGATAGATGGCCCAAGAGGAGAAAGCTGCACGTTCTGAGGATCTCTCCCCCCGCTCGCTCTCTCTAATTTACACACAAGCGGCTATCATGCTTTGGTAGAATAGGCTGCTTGGAGCCAGCAGCCTTTTCCTCTCATCCCACTTCTACCACCTTCACTCTCTTTTCCATGCTGTAGGTGTGTTCATGGGCTTTCTTTTTCCAGCTGCTGACTTTACTACCTTAATCTCTGCCACCATAGTACACCAGAATAGCTCCCCAGCAGGATCTCAGCATATGAGTGTCTGTTTCATACATTCTTTTCCCCTTCTTAAGTGTGTTTTCCCTTCTGCCTTTTGGTCTCAGCAGGGTTCCTGAGGAAGCAAACAACCACTGGAAAAAAATAATAATAAAATTTAGTGCAACTTACTAAATGTTTTTGGCTGGGGTGTGCTTATTCATGTGCCTTTTTTTTTTGATGATTGGATTACACTGATCTGGTTTCATGTTTCATCTGACTAATGGTTAATTCTAAATACTCAGTGGCTTCTTCTTTGCAGTGGTTCAGTGGACACTCTATGTGTTTCCTTAACTGTTGAATGTTTTGGGAATGTGGGACTGTAGATAAATACCTCTCTTGGGGTGTTGTCCTGTTTTTGAATTTTTGGAGAGGTGCCCATTTTTCTAGTGTAAATGAAAAGTCTGATGACTACCATTATTCCAGGCTGTGCTAACATTCTTACTCTGAGTCCTAATAGAGTTTCAAAAGTGACTCCTTCCTTTCCCCCCTTTCTTATTTCAGATTGAAGAACGTGCTATTCAAGATCTTTTAATTCACTATCGAGCAGTTGGCAACCCTGATGAGTTTGTTGTTGTTGAAAGGTCTCCTCAGGGGCCAATGGCAGCTCCTATGTGGAACAAGCACTGATGCACAGTGATGCTGGGCTTTATGAAGATGTGTCTGCATAAATGTTGGGTTGTTTGTTGTTCCCAGGGATCTGCTGGTTTTGCAGTGACAGTGGGGTAGTAATGTGTGTCCAACCTTTCTCACCATAGTATGTGTTTTGAAAAAGTATCTTCCTTACCAGGTAGTTTAACTAGGCTGTACTCTTGCACAGGGTATGTTTAATAAGGATGAGACTGAAGACTACATACACTTAAAATTAACTTGTAAGTAGGCATATAAGAAATTCCTATAATAATTAGCAAAAAGTGGAAAACCAATTGTTCCTTTTCAAGTTAACTACAAAACTTTCATACTCATGTAATAAACATGTTGAATTAATAAGATGGAATGATCAACCAGAATATCAAAAGTTTAGCTTTCATTTAAATAAATAATAAAGACATAGCTTTTATGTGTAATAACAGAAAAAAAACAAGAACATTACTATCTGTTGAAGTGATGACATCTCATGTCTGGTATGTTTGTGTGCCTCTGGACTGTTGGCTCTTCTGGACAATGCTCCTAACCATCACGCCTTACAAAAGTGGTGAGCCTTTGTGCTAGGGAAGCATTTTCTACTGGATTAAGTGTGTATTTTATTATTATAAGGACAGGCTCAGAAGAACCTAAACTTCTGTGTGGGTTCCCACAATAACAAATAGCAGTGAATAATAACTGTTAGCAAATATGTGGCAGGATGGGAAAGGGGTAAGAACAGCATGCTAAACAGCAAAATGTTTGGGAGAAAAAAAATAATAAAGCAAATGATTGCATTAAAGCTGCTCAAACAATGATTGTGTTTTGGTAAGGTCTGCTTTTAACAGATGCATTGATGCAATTTAGTACTGTGTGTTCAAAAAAAGGAAAAGAAAATGTGCCTGATTGTGATTGGTTTTCTTGTTGTTGTTAGAAAGTCTTCTAAAAGAGTGTTTGGTAATTCTGAAAACTAATGTGCTACTTGTATGATGGGATTTTTTCCAGGGGGAGGGAAGGAGTTTTACTTACATCACTCATCTGCCTTTACCACCTCAGTGCAGATTAGGGCTGCTGTATTTTACCCTAATGGCACTGTGAGGGAATGATCTTTGTTGGCATTTAGTGCAGTTCTGTCTCGCAGCTTGGAATTGATCCCCAAGAACAATTATGTGAATAAAACTGCAATAAAGAGTAAAATGATGGAGCAGCAGAAGTTACCACTGTTGCATTTTGTGTGTGTCTGTGTGTTTTAGTATTTCATTTTGGAAAGCAAAACAAGAGCCAACAACTGTGAAAGGATAATGTTCACTTTTATTCCCTTACTGTCAGAAATTCCCAAAGGCAGCTTTTGGTGTGTTGTGATTATGCAGAAATACAAAAAAGGTAGGGAAGTGTATTCTTGAAGGAAAAGATTCAACTGTCACTTCCAACTTGTGGCTGGGGGTAAGAGGTGTCAACTCCAACATGTTTTTTTTCCAAGCTCTCCCTTTAACAAGAATAATTACCTATGTACACCTTCTCACACATACCTTGTTCTTCATACAAAGAGCCTCCCAGAAGGCTTTCATCTATAATGAAATAAAATAAGCACATTCCTGCCCTAACCTATACAGTCTAAAGGATTTGAGACAAAAGAGAAAAGTGGTAGTGGGCAAAGGGGCAGGGAGAAAACAACCAAACTCAAATACTAATTCTTCATGTTACAAGGTTCTTTACAGTGACTAGATAGAATGATTGTAGTGCACTCAGATTGTTGTTTGTTGTCATATCACAACCAGCTGGAATGGAAACAACTGAAAAAGAGGAAGAGCTAAACACTGCTCATTCCTTGACTGAACCAAGGGAATGATCTTGTTTCCTATGACTCCCTCTTTTAGAGGCTTATTGGATGGGTTACTGGAGGATGATTTGGTGAGATGTAAAGCCTGATGGACTTCTCAGGAGGTTTGCTGGTGGCCTGGTTTCCTTTTTTGCTCCTGTTGCAAAGCAGTGCTTCACAATCTGTTTACACATATGACTTCAGGGGCTCTGACGCAGGCTTTTATTATAAACCCATTTCTGCAGAAAAAACAAGGAAGTGACAGATGTCATTACCACCTGCGATTTCCAATATTTCAAGAGAGAAGGGTGGCCGTTCCATAAACAGATTCCTCAAGACTGCAAAAAGAAGTTAGAAGGCACAGATATATTCTTTGTTTTCACACATATGCACACACCCTATCAATGATTAAAATTACATATTGTAATGAAGTGAACAATTTGAGAGTCTTAAAAAGGGACACGCAATTCTGGCCCTCCAGATGTTGGACTGCAATTCCCACTGGTCCTAGCTAGCATGGTACTGTGGAATTATGGGGACTGCAGTCCAAAAGCTTGAACAGTTTACTCAGTGCAGTAGAGCCTGCCATAGTAGCAACTTGTTCTTTCTGTGTATTAAACTTTTTTGAAACTTGGATTCTGTTTACTTTTATTTTTACTTTGCCTTTTTTACTTTGCTTTACGTCATGCCTTGTATTACCAAAAATCCCCTTTGCCAAATAACACAGTTGTTTACAGTAAGGCAATCTCTCCCCCAATCTGTTACAGTATGATTATATATAGTACTGCTGCCTCTTTGAATTGTCCTATGGCATTCCCAGAATAAAGCTAAAATAGAGTTTGGGAAAGCCAGAAAGGTACAATCTTGTGTAACGTGCAAAGGCTTTTTCTGTGCTGCATATCAAGCTATAGCAGGAAGGATTAAAGTTGGATAAACCTTGGTCTAAGCCAAGCAGCAGAAACTGTTTAATGCTACCTCAAGCTGCTCTCAGAATTTGAGTTTCTTCATCTCTTGGGACTTAACCATAGCAGTGCTCTTTTGTAAAGAGAAACAAAATACTTTTTAATGTATGGAATTAAAAGTGAAATGCTGCTACTGAAATAGTAGGTTGGATGGGAACTGACCAGTGGGTTATTGGATGCCTTATCTATCTGGGATGGTAGGATCTATGTAGTGAAATATGGTGACTACCTACATAGATGTATCTAAGAGCATGGGCAGGAAGGGTTTCCATGAGATCATATTTGGATCTGGAATATTGCCAATGCTTGTTAACATTCTACACCTCTTTGTTAAGTTTTTCAAATGCCAGCAGAAATAGTGAAAACAAAAAGGGGGAGGGAAGAGATTTCAGATCAAGAAACTTCTAACACTTGCCTGTGTCTTGATCTTTTCCTGTGATCACCATCAGTAGATGTTCTGTAGAATTTATTCAGAACCTTGCTATTAATACGTTCAACCACTCTCATTTGACATGTACTTTACTAAAATTCAAATAGTAATAACATGCGTCTGCAAAATCATATGAACTGATCATTTAAAGATATGTTGGTAAATAACTGAATGTGACGCTGAAGGTTGATTGATTGCCACATCTTCAAAAACAGTTCAGTACACTTTCAAAATATTAGGCAGTGTTCACAAAATGTTCTAGTGTTAATTGTGATTTCAATATACTGACTCTTTTCCTTTTTCAAGACCAATTAAGTTTCATGCACATTCAAAGACAAAACAACAGCAACTAGGATGTTATTTTTGGGCTGAATACACCTGAAGGTTGTTGTTTTTTTTTTAAGTGTGACAGATACTACAAAAAAAGGAGAGGGCTTGTTTTCTGCTGTTCCAGAGACCAGGACAAGGAGCAATGGATTCAAGCTGCAGGAAAGGAGATTCCACCTGAACCTCAGGAAGAACTTCCTGACAGTCAGGGCTGTCCGGCAGTGGAATCTGCTGCCTTGGAGTGTAGTGGAGTCTCCTTCCTTGGAGGTTTTTAAGCAGAGGCTGGATGTTCATCTGTCGGGAGTATTTTGAGGGTGTTCCTGCATGGCAGGGGGTTGGACTGGATGTCCCCTGTGGTCTCTTCCAACTCTACATTTCTATGATTCTATGATTCTAAAACTGAAATACCAAGCTGAGAGGCCTTTGGATCCTGCTTCATGTCTCTAGTTTTGGAATCCCCCTTTGTCCTCTTGCTGAGTTGCTCAAATTCCCAAGTGATGAGTAAAATTCCAGTGGCTATACTTTGGGAGCAAGAGGGAAAAGGTGGTGGCAGCAGCAGCAGTAGCAGGAAAAGTAGGCTCCATTAGACGCCTCTATCATCATTTTGTTTTCCTCTGGTTCAAGGAGGGAGGGAAGGAAGAGTAAGGAGAGCTGTGCATGAGGGAAATGGAGAGGGAAGACTCTTGCTGAGTTCTGCATGCCTTTGGCTTCAAAGGTCTGGAGGAGGAGAACACAGGGCTTCTAGAGAGTTTCCTGTAGCCACCAACCAGCCAGACTTAACAGCAGCTAGTTTCAAAGCTGCTGGAAAGACTAGCTTGTGCTCGGCTGCCAGAGACTTCAGGGGCTCTGAGTTCCCAGAGTCTTTTTCCTTGTAATTGTCCTGTTTTCCGGTTGTGTTAATTTTTTTAAAAAAGTTAAGGATTGCTTGACTTCTTACCTATTTTCCAAACGTGGCATAAGTTTGAATGCTGTGTGGAGTATGATGGAAAAGTTCTACTTTTCTTTTGTAAAATGACTTATTGGTGGGTGCCATAGGTACTCGCCGACCCTTAGACCCACCCCCCCATACCGGCCGCAGATAAGGGCAAGCGTCCGCTTAGCCCTTATCCCCCCATTTCCCCCTCAGAATGGCATCCAACCCCTCTCGCAAATCCCGCAAGAAAATCTCACTGCCCTCAAGTGACAGGTGTACTCCATCGTGCCAATACAGCTGTGGCTTATCAAAAACAATGTCATCGTGAGGAATGTAGCAACTCAAACCCCGTTTCAGAGCGTTGTGAATTTCCCGGTTAGCCCGCTTACGGGCGAGTTCTAAGTGTCGAGGGTCACCCCCCCACACTCTTCTCTGAACCATAGCGGACCAAACAATGCAGGTGTGAGGCCAAGTGCCTTGAATATGCCGCATATCCTGAATGGCCTGCAGGATCAAGGCCTTTCCTTTCAACAGTCCAAGGTCATTCCCACCGAGGTGGATCACAAATATATCAGGCAGAGGCCCACAGCACTCCCCAAACAGCAAAGGTAACAGGCCGTGCCAACGCAGGCCTCTCTTGCCCAGCCATTGTATTGATACCCGGTCTCCCAATCCCAAGTTTGAGCCCATATGGCCCTTGCGAGCTTGCTTCTCTGCCCAGAAGATGAAACTGTGTCCACAGATCAGCACTCGCTTCCTTCCTGCAAAAGCAGGTCGATCTGAAAATGAGAAACATTAACATGGGTTAATTGGCCTGACATAACGCCGGTAAGCCATAGACTTCCATCTTCCAATCCTCCTGATATCATCAGCATGCATGCCCACCAATGCAGCGGTGGAAGCTGCACCTATGCGAAATGAGTGTGTACCGAAATTAGACCCTTGCAGGCCCAAGTGACGCAGAGCCTTCTTCGTAATGGCCCAAAACTGATACCTAGTAAGTGGGGTTGTATCCGCATGGCAAAACAGCGGCCCTGCGTGCATTCCTCTTCTGGCGGTGTACGCTCTAAGCGCCCTGACTGGGCACAAGGCCGCATCAACGCATTCCTGCAATGTCACAACAGCGCCCCGTTTGGCCTGATCTGTCTTGGAACCCCTTATGATTAAACATACATGTCATTCACCCCACTTCAGGTCTCTGAATTCCAAGGCCCTGCCCGACCTATCCCCTTTGCTCTGTACAACGAGCTCGCTTACCCTTAATGCCCCAAAAAATGCAGTGAGAGCCACTGAGTGAAATAAAAGAGCCTCATATGCTGAGGAACACAAGATTTTCCATGCGTCGCCCAATCCCTTCAATATGCCAGGAGAGAGTGGTTGCCTGTTATCCCTGACAGTTCCTTTCTGCCTGACCCACCCTTCTATGCATTTACGTACCCTAAAATCATTAGTGGGGTCAGGCAAGCCGCGCGCCTTGGACCAAAAAGCCAAGGCCGACATACGAGATCGAATGGATTGAGGGGAGAGGCCTGCTTGCTTGAGTTCCACACAAAACTGCAAAATGTGGTTGACCGGAATTGGCCACATGTCCTGTAACCCCTTGGACTTACGAAAGCTGCTAAATTCCTCAGCCGCCTTGCTGTAACTCCTTCTGGTGCTGGGCACAATTGACATACCTATCATCCGTGTTACCTCACCCCGCCAAGGTTCCACAGTTCGAAAGGCATCGGTTCTGGGAGGGGGGCCGCATCCGGTGCCAGCTCTCTGAAACGTTCCATCTGCATACGGGAGAGAGAGTCAGCCAAGGAATTATCCACACCCGCAACGTGTATTGCTGTAAAGACTATGTTGAAACGGAGACGTTGAAGCGTGAAAGCCCGCACCAAACGCACGACGTGCTGTGACCTGGAAGAGAGATTATTAATCACCCTGACCGTGGCCTGGTTATCGCACCAAAAGTGTACTGCAGCATTTGCCAACTCGTGTGCCCAGATGTGTACTGCCACCAGTATTGGGAAAAACTCTAAGAATGTAAGGTCAGATGTGAGGCCTGTATCTGCCCAACTCTCAGGCCATTTCTGTGCACACCACCTACCTCTGAAAAAGACACCAAAGCCAATGGAACCTGCTGCATCTGAAGATATCTGCAATGCGTCCCTGATCTTAATTTCATCCCGCCAAAAGGAGACCCCATTGAAATCGGCCAAGAACCTCTGCCATACCTCTAAGTCTAGCTTCATCTCTCTGGTGATCCTAATCCGGTGGTGTGGCTTAGTTACTCCCTTGATGGCGTTGCAAAGCCGCCTGAGAAACGCCCTGCCGGGCGCTACCACCCTACATGCAAAATTCAGATGTCCTAATATCTCCTGAAATTCCCTAAGGGTTGCTTTATGCCTGCCTAAGAAGGATGCTACCCTTGACCTGAGATCTTGAACTTTAGCTGGCGGTAATCTACAGACCTGGTTAACTGTGTCCAGTTCGATACCCAAAAATGTAAGCCGGTGTGTGGGGCCCTCTGTTTTTTCATGTGCCAAAGGCACACCCAACTCCTCCATCAGAGATGTGAATTCTGCCAAGAGGAATGAGCACTGCCCAGATCCCCACTGTCCTACCAAAAGGAAATCGTCCAAATAATGCACAACGCCACGAAGGCCCGACTTCCTTTTAATGGCTCATTCCAAAAAGGTGCTGAATGTCTCAAAGGCAGAACACGACACTGAACATCCCATCGGGAGGGACCGGTCAAGGTAAAATCCACCTTCAAAGGCGAACCCCAAAAGTTCAAAGTCAGCTGGGTGACGGGTAGCAGGCAGAATGCTGACTTGATGTCTGCTTTGGCTAGCTCTGCTCCAAATCCATGCCCACGCACCACCTGCACTGCTGTATCAAATGAAGTGTACCTAACTGAACACAACTCTGTTGGGATGGCATCATTAACTGAATCACCCTTGGAGTAAGACAAATGGTGGATTAACCTAAATTCACCTGGGGTTTTCTTAGGGACTACTCCTAGCGGGGATATCCTAACATTGGGAGTGGGAGGATGTTCAAATGGGCCTAACACCCTGCCCTCCATCACCTCTTTCCTAATCTTTTCCCTTACTATGTGCTCGTTACTTCTAACTGATCTAAGGTTACTAGCCATAAAAAATCTACGAGGTCCCACACTTGGGATTCTAAAACCTAAAGTAAATCCTTCCCTCAGGTATTGCACTGCAGCCCGGTTCGGATAAAAACGAAGCCAAGCCAGCAGGTTCTCCACTTTAATGGACTGGGTCCCTTTGGGAAATGGTGGCTTATCCCCTGTCCCCCATTTGCCCCCTTCGTCCTTGATGCCTGAACCTCCGCCTCTCCCCTTGTTGCAATTGCGTGCCGAGTGGGGCCCCCAGCAGATCCCACATAGATGCTTGTATTTGCAGTGTTGCCTTGCACAAAACCCCTGCGTCCCAAACTCCCAACAAATCTGAACCAGCTTTTGCTCCTGTGAGCCCTGAGCGCGAGGGGAACTCCCTGTCTTACTAGATTGCATCAAATGACCAGAGTGGGACCTCTCCCCGAATACGGGGCGAGTCGGGGTCAATGTTTTCATCCATAACTCAGGGACAATGGTATCCCATCTCAGGTTTGGCTGCTTCGCTGCCCTCATTCTGAACCTCTCATCGTAGTGCAGCCAACCCACCCCTGCGAAATCTGTATGGGCCTGGAATATCGTGTTCAAATACACCAGCATGGCTTGAGCCCTGGATGGCTGGGCCTTAATGACCACATCCATGTAAATGAGATAGCCCACAAACCAATTATTCCAAGTTCTTTCAACCCTACAATTCTTGAATTTCTCCTTCTCACCCGCATCTAAATCCTCCTTCTCTTTCTTATCAAGCTCTCGATACAAAAGGGAAAATAAGTCCACGTATTCCCCCCTCTGTATCTTCTCAATAGTGGCTGTAGCAAGATGCTCCCTCAAAACCCCCGATTGCCCACCTACCTCCTGCTCTGGGCCCACCCCTTTGGAAGATTCCTGGAGCGTAGAATCCCCACCCTGCCTGGGTTCCTGAGGCTCCTTGGAACTGCTTGCCTCCCCGTGAACCTGCTGTAAATGAGATGTGTTTTCCCCAGGAGAACAAGGTGAGGAGGACACCAAAACCTCTGGGGAACCTGCTGGTGGAGCCCATACTATGTTGTTCGGCGGTGTGCTAACAATCCACGGCTCTGCCACTAATGCAGTGTTATCCTCATGGTCCATACACTCAACCGTTGCCTCTGCCACTGCTCCCGAAGCTCCTGAGGGCCCAGCCTCTGAATCGCTGTGCTGTGATGAGGATGGTTGGTCTGGCCTCCTAGAAGGCGCTTCACTCCGCTTCTCGCCCGACCCTTTTTCAAGAGCATCTAATCGTGCCAAAATCAGGTCAATATCTCTCACAGACACAGTCATTGTCTGCTCATCCCTTCCTCTACCTTGCCCAGCTGGCTGCCACCTCCTTTCCATGGCATCCAGTTTATCAAAAATAGCAGCTATCCTGGTCCCTCTCCCTTCTTCATCTGAAGATGAAGCAAGTGTAGGTGGGGCAGCTGAGGCCTTGGCCGTCTTGGGCCTCTTTGCTGGAGTGGCCCCCTTACTATTGGCTCCCCCTCTTGCCGGCATGGCCTTCTTGGGGGGCTGCTTGCCCTTAGATGTTGATGCTGCCTGCTTGGATGCCATGGCCCCACAGGTGGAATTAAACGTCCACGAATGGGACCAGGAGCCAAAGCTGACAATGGAAGGAAAGGCGCACTCTCTCAGCCTTAAATTATCACCAGCGAAAGGCCCGCCACTTATGGGGACCAGATGGATCCCTGATGACAGCAAACCCCCAATTAATCTGTCATGCCAGCCTCCCACCAGTACAACCACTGGTGGGGGGGGAAGAGGGGGAGAAAAAAAAAAGGAAAAATTACAGGCACGGAAGAACACGCAGGAGGGACAGAGGCCCCGATCCCCCGCCAACTCGACCCCTGCCTGTCTCCTACTCACTCCCTCACCTCCGTGCCGCCCTTGCTGCCGCTAAAACCTCCCCCCACTGCTTTACGAGCTTGGGACTTACAGACACAGTCGCCCAAGCTTCCTACCTGGGCGGCCGCCGCTGCGACCGCCTGCTCCCCCGACGGAACTCTGATGTGCCGCTCGGCCCCTTTAAGGGCCGGCAGAAGGTCGCCGCCGAGCCGCGCGGGAGAATCGGGGCCACGGAACCCCGCAGCCACCCGAAGTCAGGCACCCCGCCCACCGTGGGGGTCACCGCCGCCGAGAGTCGTAGAGGCCGCGCAGCAGGGCCGAGGACGAAGCCTCACCCATGCCGAAACCTCCCCACACTGCCTGCAGTCCGCGAAGGCCGCTTGCTGCCTCAGGGGACCAAAGGATCCCCTTGCCAGGCCGCGCAGCTGCGCCACTCTCGCCAATCACCGGTCAGCTGGAAGGAGGAGGAGAGGGGACTAGGCCTCTAAGGCCTCCATGTGGCCGGCCTGGACGGACAAAACAAACGTCCTCCTCTTCCTCCCTCGCAGCGATCGAAAAGAGGCCGAGGGAGGGGCGGGGTGGCCATAAATAGCCCCCTCCAGCCCCGCCTCCCCCCGAGACCACTCTCCTCTCGCAGGAGGGTGGCAAAAAAACGTCCCCCCGCCACCCACGGTCACGTGGGGGCGGTGGGGGACGTATTCTTTCCATGGATAGGCCTATGATTTGATTTTTTACAAATGACATCTTGAGGGGCCTTTCCAAAAAGCTCAGGATCACAGCTGAAACAAGAGTAATGTAAGAAAAAGGTAGGATTTTTTTCTACCTGCCAACTGCCCCCCCCCCCCCGCTATGTGCTGCTGCTTTGTTTAAATCCGGTATCTTCTCTTGGCCGCTTTTGAAGTTCCATATCGTTTGGTGTTCTAAATGATCCCCTATATCACATCTGTTTAATCCTCGCTGTTTGTCTGTTGTGACAGTATTCTGCTGCTGCTTTTCCAACTTTTCAAACCCTAAGCTAATAAAAGTAACAAAAAGCTTTTGATATATGGTACACAGCAATATCCACAGTGCTTCTGAGAGAGATAAGTTTTTTGTTTGAACAGATAGACTTAAATGATTCTGCTGATCTCCTTCTTCCATGGGCCATAATTTTGTACGTTGCATTATGCTATATCAAGACTTCAAAGCACTACACGTTTTGTGTCTGACCCTTCTTTTCCCCTCATTGAACTATCGCTGTGGGATTACTCCATCTCCAAGCTGTTGTTTGTAATCTCCTGGGCTCTTTTATCAACAGCTAACCTGTTCCAGCCACAGATATCCCCACTGTTTTGTTATCTGATACAGATGTTCTTATTTGTGGAGGGGAAACCAAATGGGTTCCAACTTAATGACTGGAATCTTTTTTGCAAGTTTGCAAACATAATTCAAATATTCCTTTAGGTTGTAAGCACAGCTAGTCTGTGGCTAGATGGCTAGACAGTGCTGTCTTTGTTGCCTGTATCTCTCATGGTCTTCCCCAGAGCACCAGACGGGGGCCTTTGAGGCAGGAATCATTAATAAATGAACTGGGCAGGCCACCCAACAAAAGCAACTGCCTGCGAAGAAAATACTAAGAAATAAGAAGTGTGCTTGAATATTGCCTGTGAGCTTTTTAGATGTACCAAGGGTAGGGAGAGCAGTAGTGCTTTGGGGGCAGCAACTTGGACAAAGACCCATCTAGATGTGGGTGTTTTTATATACACCTTCTGTCAGAGAAATAGTGACCCCTCTCCAAAACTGATCAATTTAGTTTTATTGTTGTCAATCATGTGTGGGAATCATGTGGCCCTCTAGACGATTGCAGTGTTTCTCGAGTTCTTGACTATTTACTGGGCTGGCTAAAGTAGCTGAGACTTGCATCTCAACACAATTTTTTTGGTTGTTGGAAGAAGTAAATCATGTAGTTTTCGAGAGAGAGGTGTGATTGTATTATATGTATGTATAACCGCCAGAGTCAGAAGCCATTTTTTTGCTTTATGTTTCTTTTTATATCCTACTTTCCCCCCCTCATTCTTGCTTTCCATTTTATTTTGCCTTCATTTTTTCAAAATACCTGTAATTTTTATTGTATTTTGAAATACTCTTTATAAAATTATTTTTAAAAAGTGGATCGATGTGGTTTTATTGCTATAGATCATGAACAGGGACCGTGTGCTCCCTCCCCCAAAGAAAGGATTTCAGCTTCCACCACTTTTCACTATTTACTGTGCTGGCTAAGGCAGCTGAGACTTGCAATCCAACAAAATTTGGAGCATGCCCCCCAAAATTTCACAGATGAAAACTAGGACCTGTGTGGCCAAGCAGCATCAAAAGGTGGTCAAGATGGCCAAAGTTGTTCATGAGGAAGAAAGCACAAGCCAGGAGGGGCTGCGGCAATTGGCTTTTGCCTGAGTCTATTAGGAAGAGCAAAATTCTGCCCACCCATCTCTTTCTCTCCCCTGCTGAGTTAACTGCAGTTTGCACTACTTTTTCACTTTGAACTCAGTATGCAGCAACCAAAGTGAGCTGAAGACAAAAGGGAAAAGTGGGAAGAGGAGGAGAAAGAAACAGGGACATTTTTAAGTAGCTGAAGAAGTGGGACAACAGAAGTTTAATTGAGGCTGTCCCTACCTCATTGGGACAGTGGGAGAGTGTGCTGAAGGGACACATGCTTCTCATTTCTGCTGTAAACTACCTTAAAGCCTGTTTCCCCTCTCATTATCCTTGCACAGTTGGCCATCCATATTGGCTAGGGTTAGGGGCACAGGACCCCTGCAAAAGTAGAAAAAGCGCAAACATCAAAACATGTATATGTGGTTGTGGGAATGGGAAAGGGGCAATGGTGGGGAGAGGGGGCACCCAGGGTCCAAACCAGATCAGGTCAGGGAGACAGAGAGGGAGTGGGTCAACACGGTCGCCTTATACTTTCTCTCACACACCTTTCTCCTCTCGGGTGTGTGGGGAGCATCAGGGAAGAGTGTGGTGCTGAGAAATCAGGCTGCAATCCATGTTTAGCTGTCCAGGAAGCTGTTGGTGGAGGAGAAGGATCAGGGGTGGTTATTAAAGCACTGTGCAGCCTGATCACAGACCTGAGAAGAAAGGTTCCCATGGAAAAGAAGCACTTGGGGAGCAGGGGTTGGAGAATCAGAGTTGGAAGAGACCAGTCCAACCCCCTGCCATACAGGAACACTCATCAAAACATTCCCAACAGATGGCCATCCATCCTCTGCTTAGAAACCTCCAAAAAAGGAGATTCTACCACACTCCAAGGCAGCATATTCCACTGCCGGACAGCTCTGACCATCAGGAAATTCTTCCTGAGGTTCAGGTGGAATCTCCTTTCCTGCAGCTTGAATCCATTGCTCCTTGTCCTAGTCTCTGGAGCAGTGGAAAACAAGCTTGCTCCCTCCTTGACATGATATCCCTTCAAATATTTAAACATGGCTATCTTTTCCCTTGTTAACCTTCTCTTCTGTAGATTAAACATACCCAACTCCCTAAGCCGTTCCTCATAGGGCATAGCTTCCAGAACCTTCACCATTTTGGTCGCCCTCCTCTGGACACGTTTCAGCTTGTTGATATCCTTCTTGATTTTAGGTGCCCAGAACCGGACACAGTATTCCAAACAAGGCCTAACCAATGCAGAATGGAGTGGTAACATTACCTCCCTCGATCTAGACACCATACTCCTATTGATGCAACCAAGAATCACGTTAGCTTTCTTGGCTGCCACATCACACTGCTGACTCATGCTCAGCTTGTGATCTACCAAGACTCCTAGATCCCTTTCACATGTACTGCTGTCCAGCCACGCATGCCCCATCCTATATTTGTGCATTCCATTTTTTCTACCTAAGTGTAAGATCTTACATGTGTCTCTGTTGAAGTTCATTTCGTTAGCTTTGGCCCAGCTCTCCGATCTGTCAAGGTCATTTTGAAATTTGATCCTGTCCTCTGGGGTATTAGCAACCCCTCCCAATTTGGTATCATCTGCAAATTTGATCAGCATGCCCTCCACTCCTTCATCCAAGTCATTGATGAAGATGTTGAATAGCACTGAGCCCAGGACAGAACCCTGTGGCACCCCACTAGTCACTTCTCTCTGAGGTGAAAAGCAGCCATTGATGAGCACCCTTTGGGTTCAGTTGGTCAACCACTTACAAATCCATCTAACAGCCCTGTCCAGCCTGCATTTCACTAGCTTCTTTGCAAGAATGTCATAGGGAACTTTGTCAAAGACCTTACTGAAGTCAAGATATGCCACATCTTCAGCAGTCTCTTCATCTATCAAGCTTGTAAACCTATGATAAAAAGGGATAAGATTAGTCTGGCATGACTTATTCACAAATAATCAAGTCTATGAAAGTGAAACCTACAAATGTGAAGGTTGACTGTAGATGTTACTGGGGTGGTCTCTGTGAGGGTTTGGAAAACAATGTAGTAGAAGTCAGTAGCAAGAAAAGTGGCTAAAAGGGTTGACCGTGCAGCTGGGGTTGTGTGTTCAGTAGATAGCAGGGAAAGAGGAATGCACAGAGTGGGATATTTTCTTATGTGTGTGATTTAACTTTGGAAACAGTAACAGTGCTCTTTACAAAAAAATATGATCTGAGCATGTTTTTATGCCACAAAATTAGTGCACAAAATTGTATGTGCAGATGTTTACTGTGATACATTGATATGTATAAACAATTACAATTTTTTGTTTGTTAAAAGATGTTTTGGCAATTAGTGTGATTGTTCCTGTAGGCTTTATGGAGAGAATCTCAATTTATTCACCTGGAACTCTATAGGCTTGTGGAAAAGTATACTTCCACCTTCTCTCCATGCTTAGGCAGGAAAAAGATTGCACAGTCTCTTACCCATCCACGTCTTCATTCTTACTCTGATTTCTTTCACGGTTTTGGAGGCAATATTTTCAGGAGGACTTCATCCCTGTGCAGGGTAAAAGAAAACTCAGTTGTTTAAAGTTCCTTTCCTAAGGCATGTCTCATTCCTGACACACAGCTGCTATGAGACAATTTTGTGCACAATTCTCTGTCCCGAAGTCAATCCTGTTAAATCTGTGATAGTAACAAGTGAATGCCACTGGGGACGCAAACCATTTCCCTGCACCTTTCTGGGTGAATCATCGGCTTGTATCATCTTGCATTATGATGACTCATTCCTGGGGTCTATTTTCTCTTTAATTTCATGGGGGCAGCCGCTTGCCACATCTGCTAAATGTCATTGAGTAAAGCATGACACTTCATTAGAGGCTGTGTGCTTCCTTCACCTGGTAAAAGTGGCTGGAACAATCAGAGAAGGGGAAGGTGGAAACTCTAATTAAAAGAAGTTCAGGATGGCAAGAGCTGTCTGTTTTTCTCACACAAATCAAGCTGTATGCAACGAACACAAGAGGGCAGAGGAGACACCTGGTTTTCTTTGAATGTACTGAACAAAGGACTGCTTGCATTTTGAGAAAGGATTTACACCAGGAGAGGGAGCTGAGAGCTTGGGTGAATCTTCTGAGATGAACATTTGGCGTTGGCTCCATTTCCTTTCTCAATATCCCTTGATCTATCTGGTGCTGGAAATGGTACATTTTAGCTCAATGGTTACTAGAGTAATCCAGATCACACTCTTTACCAGCCAAATGGCTAATCAGATATCACATCTCCGTATCTACCCATATGAACTGACCTGAGTTCTACAGTCTTCAGGGGTGGGCTTTTTCTCAACCCCACCACCTTCAGGTGTGGCTGGTGAGGATATGAGAGAGCCTTCTTGGTGGCTGCTCCTTAACTGTGAAACTCCCTCCCACAGGAGGTCCATTGAGGAATACTTAGAAACGATAAATGTTAGCAGTTTGATCTTTAGCCAAAACCAAACTCCTGTTAGGGCTATTGGCTCTGCCTTCTGAGCTGGAGTATTTGGTGGCAGCAGCGTGGCTTCAGTGGTTTCCCATAGAGTGACTACTCTGCGGCATCCCTCATGTATAAAATTGTTCCCATCTGTATAATATTCAACATCTGTATTATCTGTGGGCACATTTTTCAAATCAGAGCCCCTGACCTAATTGATTTCAATGGTCTCACTGCAATCATGGTGGAGGTGTGGCTCTCCTCTTTCTGGCATAAGGGTTGCGGGGTTTAGATAGCTGCTAGTCACAGATAGCTGAATCTCGTACTGTTCAACAGTATGGCTTGATGCTTTGCCATGCAACCAGGCTTTGGCCAGAGCCACCCCAGCACCACCAACTCTCTTTTCACCATCAGGTTAAGACCTATCTATTGAGGCACGATTTTGATTGGTTTTAATCGTGTGGTATAATAGTGTTTAAAGTAATGTGCTCTGTTTTTATTTGGTATATTTTAAATTATGTTTAAATGTATTTTAAAACATTTTTAACTATGTGTTTTTCTATTTAGAACTGGTGTTTAATTGTGCTTTTTAACTTTATTTGTATTGTACATTTTTATTTTAAATTTTGTAAACTGCCTGTCTCCCTAGGTAGGAGAAAGATGAGATGTAAACTGAATGATTAATTAATTAATGGTTAATATTATATAGGAAGCTTTTGAGGAGGGGGCAGTCACTGAAAGAACAGTGCCCTGGTTCTTTCTGGCAGTTTTCTGATTATCAGCATGAATATTCAAGTTAGTAAGCCTTTACAGGAACACTTCCTCCATGGTTTGGGCTCTGCTAGTCCTGATCAAGGTCAGATGAAGGTGTTTTGTGGCCCTGCAGCAAAATAGGGCCTTCTTTCCACCCATGAAGAACTTTCCTATTGGAGTCTTGGGCTGGTGCTGTGGCAATTCTCCACTGTCAGCTCTGCCAGCATTTAGATGGAATTTACCACCCACTTTGGGCTTCATTCAACTTGGCGCTGTGGCAGACCAGGCTCAGCAGTGCTTTAAGGCCAAGAGGAATACTCTCCAGGGCCAGCCTCAGCCCTTTTAAGGCCCAAGGGAGGAGGAGGTTCTGGGAATCCACTCTACCTATGCCCCAGTTGGCATGACAAATATAGGAGTCTCAGGGTCTTAATCCCACATTGTTTCCTTGGAATCCCACTGTAGCCATTCCTGTGATGGCATCAGGTTATTAACACTCTGTTGCACCCCTACAACATCTGCGAATGAGTAGCATCATTTGCACTGTTCTTCCCTCCACATTACAGCATCATTGTTGAGTCCTGTTCTCTGCCCCACACCTCATGATTTGTCCATTTTTAATTTTTTTGTTGCACTGTACTTGCTTGGTAATGTTTAAGAACATATGAATTCATGACACTGTGAAACCCACATCATGCCCACTACTGGATCAGCTACAAAAAGAAGTGCGATCAGGAAACCACACTCTCACAGCTAACTGGATTCTTATGGGAAAGGAGGTCATTAACAGATTATTTACAGTGTGAAAAAGGGGAAAATTCCAAGTGGATTGCAATACAATAGCTGCTGGTGAGCAACGACATTGTGCAATAGGTCTGATCCCAAACCTGGAATAACACATTGCTCTGGCAGTACGACACTTTAGTGTGATAAGGCTCTCAGAGACAGCAGCACCAACTCACTGCATACTACAGCTGGGAAACAGAGCCAAGATGGGCAGGAAATTCAACTTGCCCAAGGAGAACACAAGAGAGTTGCTGCTCTCCCCAGGACCAGCATTCCAGCACAAGAAGCTTGTGTGTGCAACTAATATGTGTGGTACCAGCAGCAGTGTGGTGCTCCTATCCATGGAGCATTTTTTACACAGTTTCATCATTGATAAACCAAACCTGGTTCTGATTTCATGAGTTTGCATCTTCTGTACCTACAGAAGCAGCTGGAATTACAAGTTAAGTTGGGAGCCTGAAGGACTTTTTCCACTTAAAGTGTGAGAAAAAAATGTCTGGGTTATCCTATTTTGAACTGCAAGCACAGACTCTCCTGGAATTAAAACATAGAACACACACCTGCACCATATATGCCTTCTTTCTGATGCGCTAATCTTCTCCGTGTGCATTTAAACTCCACATTTTAGTTGGATATCAGGAGGCAAGTTCTGACACAGGTTCCCCCACTGTGCAACCTGGAGTGGTACACCCCAGAAACCTATTTACTGTACCACAGGGCTAATGTGGTCAAAGTCCAAGGAGAGAGCTAGCTCTTCATAGTCATAAAACTCCTTTTGTGATGGATAAGGCAGAGTCCCTTTTGTTAAGGTAACATTCATTATTAACAGAGCATATGCTTGTGAGGCAGTGATTTGAAATACCTAACCCTTAAATACCTAATTAACTGTGCTAAATTGTTAATAACTGTTTCAATACATAATTCATGTAGCCACATACTTAGACTTCCTTCCAGTAAGAACACTGGCATACCTTGGAGGGAGATATCTCTTTAGAATGAGATATAAAACTCAAGAGAGCCATCTAATCACCACAAATCAATTATTCAAGTGAAATGTATTAGAGGCATCTCACTGATATGAAGAGGTGCAGTCTTGAATAGTTTAGTTTGACTGACACATCAATTTTCACTGTTTAATTATTAATTTTGCTCTAAATCACTTCCTCCCATGCTTTGGTATGGCTGTCCTGTGGGTGAATTGTTCTTGTTCACCAACGTGGGAATGAATGAGAGTGCCAGGCAAGATTGGCTATGATTTTCTAAACAAAAAATGAAAAATTGTGGCATTCTCATTTATCCTTCCTGGAAAGATAGATGACTTTAGAGAAAGGAGAGAAAAAGGAAGATGAATAGTTTTGATAAAAGACTGACTACTATCCAGCTGGTGCTGAAAAGAGAGGTCTGATATCTGGAACCATGGTCCCACCATCTTTTTTGAAAGATTACAGGGAGGCATTTGGCTATACATCAAAAAAGTCAGGGCTGTCCGGCAGTGGAATATGCTGCCTCGGAGTGTAGTGGAGTCTCCTTCTTTGGAGGTTTTTAAGCAGAGGCTGGATGGCCATCTGTCGGAAGTGCTTTGAGAGTGTTCCTGCATGGAAGGGGGTTGGACTGGATGGCCCCTGTGGTCTCTTCCAACTTTACATTTCTATGATTCTATTGACTGGGAATAACTTGTTTGGCAGAAATATGGCACACTTTACCTAATAGTGAACTTTCCGTTGTTGTTGATCTTCAAACACAGGAACTAGTATGGATATATCAAGAATAAATGGCGGCTCTCAAATATTAACTCTTTTCAACTGGATTGTTACCTTAGTGGACAATGGGAATGCTGTGAATTTAATTTATCTTGATTTCAGCAAAACATTTGACAATGTTCCTCTTGATATTTTTGTTAGCAAACCAGGTAAATACAGGCTTAGATTTAGAGCTAGGTAGAAGAGCTTACGTAATGCTCACCAGTGGTTCTTCACAGGGTGAAGCAGGAACATGCAATCCATGAGCCACTCATAGCCTTCTTGGCCTGTTTCTGAGGCCCCTGCCACCCATTTTGCAACTGCAATGCAAAGGCAGTGGTGAAAATGAAACTGAGTAGCCTGATGGCAGCAGGTTGTATCCCTGAACAGGTGTGGAGGCAGTGTGTGTACTCCACTGTTTGGAGCTGTCCACTGCTGATGTACAGCCTAGTTTTGAATGGGTTTGTGTCCACTGCTGATGTACAGCCTAGTTTGAATGGGTTTCCTTCCTCCATTTAAAAACTGCATTTGCAGTGTAGGTACAAGACCCAGCTTTCTCCCTGGATCTTGAGGGGGTGCTTGTTGTTGGGATTACCTTTTACCACATGTGTGCCTGATGGGAAACAGAGCCAGCCATTGTCTTTTTGTAATTGCCCCTTTACAGAGGAAGTTACTGTAGTATTCCTTATGCAGAGATGAAAAGTATCTGAAAGTGACAAAAGGTCCAGAATGGATGCTTTTCATAAAAAGTTTAGAGTTAACAACTCATTGGCTCTAGTCCATACAAGGTTTTGGTATTTATAACCTTTAGACAGGTTAGGATTTCTAAAGGATTGGGTATCTTTAGCTGAGTTCCTGGTCATTGAAGGCCATGAATCGGGTATATCAACCTTCATAAATGTGATGGGTGGTTGCTAGTCACAAGGCTGCCTAAATGGAGGTGACCTGTCTGTGATATACCTTTCCCAGGAAGATCCAAATGGTTTTACAGATCTCTCCATTTCTGAATGCTGGGCAAGACCATTCTCTTTTTTGGGAAAACCTTTACAGGAGAGTATGGTATGTGTCATGGTTCCATACCCTCCAACATTTCACAGATGAAAATTGGGACAGATGCAGCCAAGCAAAATCACAGTGCGATCAAACCACACCACTGTGTAGACAAAATGGCAATACTGTAGTTACTAAAGAGGAAAAACACACAAGCTAGGAAGGACTGCAGTGGTTTGCTCTCTTGCTTGACCTTAAGACTCCACCCCTCCTCTCCTGTCTGCTGAGTTAACTACTTTCAGACTTTGAATTGTTGGTTGACACAAATGGAAATAAGCTGAAACAAAGGAGGAAAGTAGAAGAAGGAGATTGTGATTAGGGTATTTTAAAAGCAGCTGAAAAAGTGGTATGACAGGTTTATTTGGGGATATCCCTGCCAAATTGGGGGAGTGTGTGATTGGTCATTATTTTCTGAGTTGTCACTTTTTATTGTTTGAATTATGTTTCTTCTCCTTTTTAAAACTGCTTTTGTTGCCTTGGACATCCTGAGCTTTACTGTGTGATTTTGTGACTTGGGGGACTTTTATTAGCCAGTGAGGTAGAACAGAAACATTTAAAATAATTTTCAGAAAGGTAGCTGTGTCGGCGCGTTACAGGAAAGACAACGGAGTCTTCTGAAAGCTTTTAGAAGGAAATGCCAATGTGAAGCTGCTGAACTGTGACTAATTAATAACTGTAATTCTGTTTCTTTGGGTTTGGACAATCTCCTGTCCTGTTACAGGTGTTAATTGACCCGGTCCTGCAAGAGTATTGTGTCAGCACAATTATTCCTGTTGTAAAGAGCCATTGTGCTGATTTTTCACACATTTATTCCTCAATTGAATAGTCACAGATTGTATGTTTTGCATTTTTTCCCCTCTAACCCATAGAGGGTAATGTAGGTCTCTGTTGCCCCATCTGCTGTCCTCCCTGCCAAAAGAAATGGACGGACACTTGCTGCTACACTATGGAAAGGAACTGCAGAAATCTGGCACCACAGAAAGCTACGAAAGCATAATGCTTCTGGGAAGGGAGGAGATGCTCTGGCTGGCCAGTCTGGAGAGCTCTATCACACAAACGGGCTTTCTAACACCTTCCTGTACTTCAGAGACATGCAGCAGAAAGCTTGGTGATGACTATTGCAGAGTTCTAGCACCAGAGGGGTCAATGCCCCCTAGTGGAAGAGGGATTCAATGCACCTTGGTCTACCCCATCTTCTATAATTTTTCCCTTTGATGTCCCTATGCCTACTTGGCAGCTAAGGCTAAGACTTCATGGGTCTGATGAAGCTGACTATTCAGTGAATACACATGTTCATCTTTGAGCTGCCACAAAAGTCTTTGCTAATATTTTAAAACACTTCACGTGCATTCAAAGCATTATATTAATATAGTAATCTTGTGTTCTTTTTTCATCTCTTGATACTTGCATGGTTTCCACATCACATTTTTTTTCAATGCATGAGGCAGATTTCCTCAATAGATTTGCTTTGTGGGAACAGGATTAAGATATATCCATGTCATCAGCAACTGCTGTGACCTATGTCTTGCCAAGATTGTTTTTGACAAGGCAAGTGTCTCCAGTGGTAGCACTGTAGCAGCAATGAATCAAAATATGACCTTTGCAAGTAGTTCTGAAGCACGTTTGCTTTTGTTGCAGGAAAAAGAAGAACCCTTCTTAGGACGAACTAACAGATCTTTGTGAAACCTTTCTGTCACATATGATTGTTTTGTGTGTCAGTAATATTCTACCAGAGATGGAAAGAATATTCATAATTTTTTAGTACCAGGTCACAAAAACAGGTTTCCTGACTATCAGAAAGTCCTGTCAGGAAGAATAATACACAAGGAAGAATTTTGCACAATTTTCTTCATGTATTTGAATGCCCTGAAATATGCTGGAGGTGGACTGAGGACAGATAAAGTACAACTCCAAAGCAGACTCTAAAGTCCTCTCAACTGACCTGTCAAAAAATATAATGGAAATGGAAAACCCATTTTCTCCTCATTGACATAATTTGATAATTTCCAGATCACAGGAAGCAATAGTACCATTTCTGCTTTGGTGAGACCTCATCTGGAGTACTGTGTTCATTTCTGGACACTGCAGTTTATGAAAGCTATTCCCATGCTGGAATGCATTCAGAGGAGTATAACCAAGATGATAAAGGTTCTGTTAACCAAGCTGCATGAGGAATGGTGAAAGGAGTTGGATACATTTAGCCTGGAAAAGGAAAAAAGATTGAGAGGAAATATCATAACCATCTTCAAATAGTTAAGGAGTGAAAGAGCAAGCAAGCTTATTTTCTGCTGCTGCAGAGACTAGGATGTGAACGGATGGATTCAATTTACAAGAAAGGAGATTCCAGCTACACATTAAGAAGAATAGATTTTGAGAGGTGTTGGGCAGTAGAATGGGAGATCTTGGAAGGTGGTGGACACTCTTTCCTTGGAGGTGCTTCAATAGACATTAGATGGCTATCTAACAGGGATACTTCTGGATTCTTGCATTGGTGGTGGTAGGTGGCCTAGAGAACCTTTGCAGTTCCTTCTAAGTTTACAGCTCTGTGGTTCTGTCATTAATGGCACAAAACAGCAGAAGCTAAACTAGTGGTTCTCAGCTTTTGGTCTCCCAGCTTCCAGATGTTTTGGATGTCATCTTCCAAAATCTTTGACCATTGACATACTGGCTGGGGGTTAAAGTACAAACATAGAGGTCTTTAAATAGAAAACTTCTGGTCTTGGACAACTATTTTTTAAAAAAAAAGCGAAACACCCTTCATAAGTAGTAGCATCCATCTATTTTGGTTTATGATCAACCTTTCCTCAACAGGGCGTGCTGGCAAGGGATGGTGGGAGATGCAGTCCAACACATCTGGAGAGCACTAGGTTGGCAAAGACTACTGGATGGCTAGAAGTGGCTGCACACACACACTTTATGTAGCTGAAGCTGAAGTTTGAAACACAATCCTGACCTCCAGCTCAGAGCAACTTCTTTGGAATGGAATATCTTTTCTCCCTAAGTAAGAGACAAACAATTAAAAACTTGTCATTTGTGCATGTGGTGGCACAGAGTTTAGACTCCTCAAGGTATAATAATAGCTGACATTGTAGTGACCTCTGCATCTAAACCAGTAATAAAGGAAACCCTAATCTAAAACACAGTGATCAACTTGCCATTAAGTCCCACTGTAGTATTTTTAGTTCTTGTGGCAGTTCTTTTACACAAACGTTTTGAACTTGAAAAAAGGGGAAAAAAGTTAAATTTATCTATTAACATCTTAGAGGGAGGAGTATATACTTGGATGAAAATAGCTGGCTAAGATTACAAGCCTGTGTGTGGATTTATATACAAGTTTCATACTCAAAAGGTAACAGATCATTTCTGATCTTGGAAGCTAAGCAGAATCAACCTAGGTTAGTAGTTGGATGGGAGATTACCAATGAATACCAGATGCTAAAGGCTACATTTTGGAGAAGGGAACTGGCAAAACCACATCTGAGTATCCTTTGCCTAAGAAATCCCTATGAAATTCATGGAGTCACTATAACTCAACAGACAGCTTGAAGACACATAATGACACACAGGTCTCAATGAATTCAACAGGGTTTACTTTTCGTGTATGTAGTTTTATCCCAATACAAGTGACAGATGCCAAAATTAATCCAAATTAATGAGAAGGTCTTTCTCTCCTATCTCAAGAGTTCATACTCTGAATGTATCCAAGGCATATTTATTAAGGAGCAACATGAACTTAATTCAGTGGGAATTTACTTTGTCATATAAACTTATTTTAAACCAGTGATACTCAAAGTGGAAGCCTTTGGCTCAGTGGCAGCCTGCAAGCCACCAATTGTTGGTCTGTGGAGAGTCTCCAGGAAATGGTGAAAATGCAGTAATGATATGGCACAAATATGGTACCTTGTCCCTTTCACAAGGTGAAAAAACCCTGATTGCCAGGGCACCACATCAAGCACTTTGAGAAATCTTCCCAGCATGCATAGCTTTCCCATGTTTGGCATCCTCCAAATATGTTGGACTGTAATGTAGATCATTTTTACACTGCATTGCCTGTAATCACTGATGATGCGGACTGTAGTCCGAAGATCAGAGGTTCCAAGTCACAGATGCCTGCTTTAAACTATTCTGTCATTTATTTACTCAGCTGAGCTTGCTTTTTTTTTTTAAAAAAAAAATCAAAATAATTTATGGGGGTGCAATTCTACATCACCTTGATCCATGACCTTTCGATCTTTTCTGCATGAACTTATTTGTCTTTGGTTTGGTTTCTTTGTAATGATAATAGAATGATAGGCTCTAAGAGTTGGATCACAAAGGCCATCTAGTCCAACTCTGTGCCATGCTAGAATATACAACCAAAGCACTTGTGAAAGATATCCATCCAATCTATGTTTAGAGACCACCAAAGATTGACATCCACCACCCTCCAAGGAGTCCATTCTACAGCTCTTGAACAACTATTACTGGAAAGATGTTCTTCCTAATGTTTAGGTGGAATCTCTTTTCTCATAATTTGAATCTTGGTTCATGTTCTAGTCTCTGGATCAGCAGAAAACAAACTTGCCTGATCCTCTATGTGATATCCCTTCAGATATCTAAAAATAGCTGTCAAATCACCTGTCAGTCTTCTCTTTTCCTAACTAAGCATACCCAGCTCCCCAAGTCATTCCTCATAAGGCTAGGTTTCCAGACCTTTGATCTTCTTAGTTGCCCTTCTCTGGATGTGTTCTAGCTGGTCAATATCTTTCTTGAACTATAGTGCCTAGAACTAGACACAGCATTCCAGGTAAGGTCTGACCAAAGCAGAATAGAGTGGCACTACTACTTACCTCGATCCAGTTACTGTACTCTTGTTGATTCAGCTCAGAATTATGTTGGCTTCTTGGCTGCTGTGTCACATTTTGACTCATGTTTAGCTTGTGGTCTACTAAAACTCCTCAGACCCTTTTCACATGTAATGGTAACCAAATCTGGCTGGGTGAATCATTCTGATATTTCATGATGCAATCCTGACTTTATCTGATGTTTTCTTGTTGTGACACAGTTGGGAATTGTCACCTCAGGCCTTGCCTATGTGGGTGTTGCAGAAAGCAGCCAAGAATAGGCAGTTGTCCTCTCTGAAAAAACAAACTGATGCTTCTCCATATAGCAGAGCACTATTGGACTAACAATCTCTGCATGGTGGGACAGATCTTCTCTCTGTGAGCTCCTTTTAGTTGGCAAGGAGTTAAGGAAAAGCAAAATGCATCGTGTCATTTTGGCTGGTCATAACCATGTTATTATCCAACTGTGAAAATTGGATTCCACCCGTCCCCCCGGCTCATCACAACTTTCTTTACATTCCCTGGAGAACACCTTATTTAACTATTCTGGCTGAGATCAACAACCAGGAAGAAATAATTATTTACCACCTGAAGATATACGGTACTTTGTATTTTGAGGACTCAGTCATCTCCAGTCACAAGACACTGCACAACATGATATAAATTGACCCCCCCCCGCTTTTTTTCCAAACCAAGTGCAACAACCAACATTACTTTCCAGCTTTTGGTTTTAAAAATACTGTCAAGTATCTCTTCTGTTCTCCCTTCTGTTCCCTCAGCAATCTGGGCATTTCAGTCAGGACCAAAAGAAAGACTTGAGGTACAGCCACCCTTTCTATTTTCATGAAATGGGGGTCTGCCATTGTCCGAGACATCCTGCTGCTTATTGTTCCTACAGGAGCTATTCAGTAGTTGGCTGGACATTTTGCTGTCTGTTTTGAGTTGGGCCAGGGCCAGTTGTAGTTGCTGGAGTCCCAGACCCCTAAAAAGCCCTGCTGCTGATACATGCCACTGACCACACTGACTGTGAGATGCTATGACTTATAGTCCAAAAACAAAACTTTTCCAAGCTCATGGATTCCATAAAATGACTTGCTCTTTTTGAGCCTTCACAGTCACGTACTTTTTTCTCATGAGGTTTTGCAGTCTACACACATATTTTGAGTTATGTTATCAAGCCAATATACTGCCACTGTCACTTGTGTGGGTTTTTTATCTAGCAAGTGATTTCTTAATGCTTTGGACCACTGAGTCATTTCCGCCTACAAAGGTCACATTTACAGATGGAGTTTTCTCTTAATCACTGCAGGATATTTTTTTGGTCCATCACTCTTTCTTGGTTTAGTCTGAAAGATACAATACCAAAGGAAATGAACCAAGATCACCTTGTCTAGGGCAACTTATACTCAAGAGAACAGAAGGATTACTAAAGACATACCATGCTGTATGGAACTACTTGCTGGAATCCTGTTTGGGTCTTAACATCTTTGTAAATTGAGTTCTGTCTTTAGGAACTAGAATTGTGCAGTTGTGTAATGTCCATATCCAACAGAGGGCTGCTGTTACATTACTATGTAACAGAGCTGGCAAAGTGCTCAATGCACATCAGTGCTCAATAGGCACCAATGCACGTTGCACACTGATGGGCATTGTGCACTGATACACACTGTAGCCGATGTCCCATTATGCAGCTTCACAATTCAGTAAAGGGGTTTCTTAGCACTATGTTATCTAGCTAGGTATACATAAAGTTAACATAATGTAACAGGTCAGGTAGGTTGTGCTTGTTTTCATTTCTGGGGTTGATGCTAAGATTTTTAGTCCATAATGCATACTGGGATTATGTTGAAATCAAAGTCCCATTGATTTCTATGAAACATGTGCAACTGCTTTTCTATGGATTGAGAGTGAGTTATAAAATGGATTGAACATGAGTTATAAAAAGGAATGTTTAATAGGACTAAGGAGTACTAAAGGAAGGATAATAGACTTACAGTGGGAATAAAAGGCTGGCATTCTCATAATGGCATATGCAGTAAGTCCACCTGTTTGGGGTCATTGTGGAGGCTGGTATTCTAGTCCACCTCATAACCAGAGCCCCACTGATTCCTCATTTAACTGCTGCAGCACTGCTCAATGACCAATCCATTACTGGGGAAGCATTTCCTATGTTCCCGTAGCTGGTCACAGAGACATAGCCAGATGCTTCTCTGAACTGAATGATGGGGTGGGGTGCTGCAGCAAAGGTGAGTCTAGGGGGTGTTGAATAGCCAGCTGTAGCATGGGTCTACATGCAGAACTACTACACTATTTTCCTGATTCACTTAAAGAGCAAAGAAGCCACATGAGTAAATAGTAGTCCAGAGATCAAGAAGCTAAGGAATCAATCAGTAGCTGGGGAGAACCAAGACAGGCAAAGGGACATGCAGAAGTCTAGTAAAGATTCAAGTTTCCAGAAAGTGGACCAGAGTCTCTGAGCTGGCTTGGATGTCTTTCACACAGGCTGAGTAATAGATGTTGCTTCCAGCACCTGAAGAGTATTTGCTGCCTTTTGGCTGATTATTCAGTGAGAATGGCTGAGGTAGCACCAACTGAGATGCAGGAGTGCTGTGCCCCTCCCCAAATACTCTTGTACAGCTTCTGTCTCAGAGGGGGCCATGAGCTATACTGTCCCATGCAGTCAGAGTGTGAATAGCTAGAGTGTGAATAGCAAAAGGATGCTGTAATACAGAAGTGAATTTTGTTAGAAAATATAAACACAAATATGCAAGGTGTGGTCCTGGGACCAAAGGGGGCTCATGGCTACTTTTGCAGGTCCCATCCCCTCCAGATGCCTCAGACTATCTTTTTTTCTGGCCAAAAAGGGGCAGGTGAGTTTCCTTTCCCAGAAGCCTCCAGCAGTAGTCATTCATTTTTTACATAGGCTGCAGGCCACCACGCACTGTTGTTGTTGTTGTTGTTGTTGTTGTTGTTGTTGTTGTTGTTGTGTGCCTTCAAGCCATTTCCAACTTATGGCAGCCCTAAGGTGAACCTATCATGGAGTTTGCTGAGGCTGAGTGTGTATGATGCACCCAAGTGGGTTTCCATGACTGACTGGGAAATTGAACTCTGGTCTCCAGGGCCATAGCCCAATGCTCAAACCATTATACCATGTTAGTTCTTGCACCATTTACCATGAAATAAATACTCCAGTTTTAAGAGCAATCTGTACCCCCTCCATTGAATCCTGGGGGAAGAAAAAGGCTTCTGGATCTACTGCAGTTGCTGACCCCAGCTACAGCATATATATATGGCTATTCTGCATATATATATGGCTTTTCTGGGTGATAAATAAAGATAAATAAAGAGTCAAATATGCAAGGCAATCAAACTGTATTTTTTGGAAGGTAAGCTCTCTTCTGTGAAGGAAGGACTCATTTTTTCCTCCTTGAAACTGAAATGCCAATATTTTATCCCTGACAAAATGTCCTTCCCCTTGCCCTGGGCGAGTGCGTCAGTTCTGATAGGTAGAGCTTTGCAGAATGTCACTGTGCAGGTGTTATAAATCATGAAGTGTGGGCAAATGCCTGCCAGCCATAATTCCTGGAGGGGCTAGAGAGTGATCGTTCTAGCCACTTCAAGCCATTCCTGTCAACAGCACTTCTTGGGGAGTGATGCCTTGTGTTTATCTCTTGTGGCAAGCTAAGAACTTTGTTTAACTGACACAGCAGGTGCAGGCAGGGTCCTGGGCTTCGGTAAGCAGTGTAAGACCTCTCTTTTAAGAAAAGAGACTGAACAACCACCTCCAGCCAAACTTACATACACAAAGTAAATAACAATACTGTGTCCAGTTCCGGGCACCAGAGTTCAGGAAGGATATTGACAAGTTGGAATGTGTCCAAAGGAAGGCTACCAAAATGGTAGAAGGCCTGGAAACTATGCCCTATGAGGAGTGACTTAGGGAGCTAGGTTCGTTTAGCCTGGAGAAAAGAAAGTTAAGAGGTGACATGATAGCTACGTTTAAATATTTGAAGGGATGTCATAGGGAGGATGGAGCAAGTCTGTTTTGTACTGCTCCAGAGACTAGGACACAGAGAAGTGACTTCAAACTTCAGGAAAAGAGATTCCATCTAAACATTAGGAAGAACTTCCTGGTGGCAAGAACAGTCCCACAGTGGAATATGCTGCCTAGGAATGTGGTGGGGTCTCCTTCTTTGGAAGTTTTTAAACAGAGGCTAGATGTCAATTTGTCAGGAATACTTTGATGGTGCATTCCTGCATGGCAGAGGGTTGGACTCAATGGCCCTTGGAGTCTCTTCCAGCTCTATGATTGTACAGTTCTATTCTCTGCTCCCAATAATGGCCACTGCAACAAGTACAATTGTTGCAACTGTATATATCTATTTGTATATGCTGAAAGTAATATCAATATACAGATAAACACACACCCAGCGGTATTATTGTGGGAGACATGTTTCAAAAATTCTCATGACTTTGATTATTTCATATAGCTTTAATGTGCATGATTAATTTCTTTCTTGAGCATAAAATGCCTATACCTTGCTCCTCCATTGATTTGTAAAGAACAATGGCCGGAATCCTCTATGGCAGTTACGAATGCGTAACCCAGAGTTATGCACTCAGAGAATCATAGAAATGTAGAGTTTGAAGAGACCACACGGGCCATCCAGTCCAACCCCCTGCCATCCAGTCCAACCCCCTGCATCTAGCCTCTGCTTAAAAACCTCCAAAGAAGGAGACTCCACTACACTCCAAGGCAGCATATTCCACTGCCGGACAGCCCTGACTGTCAGGAAGTTCTTCCTGGGATTCAGGTGGAATCTCCTTTCCTGCAGCTTGAATCCATTGCTCCTTGTCCTGGTCTCTGGAGCAGCAGAAAACAAGCCCTCTCCTTCCTCTACACGGTATCCCTTCAAATATTTAAACATGGCTATCATGTCCCCTCTTAACCTTCTCTTCTGCAGACTAAACATACCCAGCTCTCTAAGTCTATCCTCATAGGGCATGGCTTCCAGGCCCCTCACCATTTTGGTCACCCTCCTCTATCTAGTTTAGTCCCTCAGTCCCCTACTGTGGAGTCCCCTTATTGGGAAGAAGTCCCTGTGAATGATGGGAGATCTGTTCCCCTGACAATCAGCAGTTGACTGAAGTTCTCACATGACTGATCCCTGGCTCGAGGGGGAACTAAAACAGGGACCGTGATTCTATCTGTCACAGTAGAGATGGCTCATGGGAGTGGGTGGAAATGGCACTCAGCTGCTTCCTGAGCAACAGAAGAACAGACCTCCGTTGAACACAGCGGCTGCTGTGAAGAAAGTGGGGATTGGGTTGGGCTGTGTAGCACCATAATTACAGTGCTTATACATATGTAAATCCCATGCAAGATTCCAGCCATTAGCAGGGAAGTAAACTCTGATTGAAAAGGTTGCTGTGATTGATTCAGGAAAGCACTGTCATCTCTACACAACTGCTCCTCTTGGAAATACTGAGGTTCTCATAGCTGACTCCTGCATTTTGCTGATTATTGGCTACCACTTTCCTTGGTATCCCATTGACTCAGCACAGTGAAAGCAGCAGCTGGAGCTCATTTTGGACAGCACATTTTGAGGGAAATGGAGATAAATTAAAGAGAATTTATTTAAAGGAGAAAGAAAACACAGGAGATTTACAACCTACAGCTGACCAGTTCCACTGAATGAAATCCAGTGTTATGGAAAAACCTACACATTTATCTCTCTTCACTCTCTACCACATACTTCACAGTTGTATAGACTTCTATTATGTTACTTCTAGACTTTTTTTTTTCCTTGCACGTCTTTAAGTAAAGAGGGTTTAAAAAAATTCTGGCATGTGTTTGCAGTTGAGATAGGCTCAACTTTTTAAATCAAAAAGTGGATTATTGCTGGTATGGATTTGCTACTTTTTACTGATGTGTTTGAATCCCCTTGATTCCCTTTCCCTCCAGCCCACATAACCTGATATAAAGAATACCAAAAATGAGGAGGCACAGGGTCTGAGGTAACTTTAAGTAACTGTGGCCATTTCCATACTACACTGTTACAGTGCTATTATTCCGCTTTCAACATCCTGTGGAATCCTGGGGTTTGTAGTTTAGGGAAGTGCCTTTAGAATTCTCAGCCAGAGAACTCTTTGGCCTCAGGAAACTACAAACCCCAGAATTCCATAGGATGTTGATAGCACTATAACAGTGTAGTGCAGAAATGGCCTGTACGATTGTGGCAGTAGTATCAGAATGGCGATCAATTTGTGACTGTGAATATAAAAAAGTTACCTAGATTTACTCATCTATAACTGTTTTGTATTCATGATCACCACTTAGTCATAATTATGACACTATCACCATCATTATAATTCCCCCCACCCACTTTACTAGGCATCAGCTGCATGGAGAGAAGGAAGTCCACTCTGCCTGCAATTGGAGTGTGAGTAAAGGACATTTCCCTCAGGCTGGGGTGGGGGCGGGTGGGAGAAGTTATTTAGTTAAATATACTTAGTTATTTAAATATACTTAACTTGTTGTTTGCCTTCAAGTTGTTTCCAACTTATGATGATCCTAAGGTGACCCTGAGTGTGTGTGACGCACCCAAGGTTACCCAGCAGGTTTCCATGGGTGAGTGGGGAACTGAACCCCGGTCTCGAAGGTCATAGCCCAATGATCAAACCACTACACCACACTGGCTCTCATACCTAACTTAGTTATGTATATTTAACTTAGATATATTTAACTACATTACTTACTTAGCTAAGTAACTCAACTCAGTTAAGTAACTTAATTTAGTTAAATGCTTTAAATGTACTTAACTAAGTAGCTTATAGAGAATATAGGCCACTGTGTATGATTTGGCAGAAGAACTCTCTAGTGATCTTTTACTTCTTTGTTTATAGAATTTGCTTCTGAAGACTGAATTCCACAGTGGACTCCTGGAATTTTATAGACTCCTGAAGTGGAAAAAGCTAATGGTCTGAAAGTCTCATCCCAGTTCTTGGGCAAGATCTGTTGGACAGCAAAGAGAGCTATCTATGAACCACCTTATTTCATGCATATGGAACTTTGTTACCTTAGGGGAAAGTGACACTTGTAAACATTTCAAACTGTCTTGGAAATAGTGATGTTTAAACCTGTCTATTAGCCAGGTGATTTTAATATTCTGGCAGGAGACCATTTTTGTACAGTGTGTGCTTTGAAAAATTCCTTGCATTAAAAAGAAATAGCACTTTGGATTTACTGGCACAAAAAGGTTGCAACTTCTTTTTCTTTCTGCATAGAGGTGGGTTTTTATTTCAGAGTGCATACGCAGATGTCAAACAAAGAGAACAAAAACAGGATGTGTTTCTAATGGCACTCAAATTAGGAAAGCTCTTGGTCCTACTATATTCTGATTCAAACTGGCACATTTTATATTTAACACATGGTAGAAATGGTAGCTTAGTTCTCAGTTTCCTAACTCTGGCTACCCTTCCAACTACTAGTTAATTCAGTTTTCAGCCTTGAACATAAAGTGGTCGTGGGTCTTCCCTTACAGAAAGCACTCCTCTATTTGGAAAACTATCCACTTCAAGCTCACAGTAATAATAAAGAACCAAACAAGTTGCCCAGCAAATAGATCAATTTTGATGAGAGGGAGGGCTGCTGGGGGCAGGGAGCCAAAATCTCTGGGGGACCTGGGCAGTGAAGAAGGTCCCATCCTGGCTTCTCTAGGAATGGTGTCCCAGAGGCTAGGAATAGCCACCAAGAAATCCCTCTCCTGTGTCTCCACTAAATATACCTGTGAGAGTGATGGGACAGAGCAAAAGATGTCTTCAGAAGATCTCTAAACACAAGTAGGCTTGTAAGGGAGAATGTGGTGTGTCAGACAACCTGCAGCTGAGCCATATAAGACTTCACAATGAGCACTTTGAATTGTGTCTGGAAACAGAACAGCAGCCAGTGGAGCTGTTGCAATAAGGGAGTTGTGTGTTCCCTGTAGCCAGTCCCACTTAACACCCCAGCTCCAGCTTTTTGAGCCAACTGAAGCTTCCAAATAAATCCACCCCCCTCCACACACAGTGTGTTACAGTAATGCAAATGAGACGTAGCTAAGGCATGTGTCACTGTGGGCAGATCCAATGTCTCTAGGAATGGGTACAGCTGGAACCCAAGCCTTAACTATGCAAATACACTTCAGGCTCAGGGCTAAATTCTGACCACCCCAAGCTGCAAACCTACATATATATTTTTTTTGACAGGGGGCATGTAGCAGTATAAGCTACCTATTCCCTGATCTGCCTTTCAATTGATCAGGGTCACCTATATTTTGTCTGGGTTAAACTTCAATTTTTCATCCTCATCCAGCCCATTATTGATGACAGACAGTGGTTTAAAACTGAGACAGCTTCTCTGGACTGAAGTGCAAAGGAATAACAGAGTTGGGTGTCATCCACTTACTGATGGCACAAGATTCAAAATTCTGGACAACTTGTTCTAGCATCTGAGTTTTAGTCAAGATTTTAATGGACCTGCCCAAAGCACTGAATCTATTTTTGGGGTAGGGTTCAGCACTTTTGATACATCTTTTCAGACTAAAACTCAGAAGGGATTAACTGTCCTGTTGCCATGGCAGCCATGGGCTGCCAATGGATGTTAACAGACAGTTCTATTAGACAAAAGTGCATGGCATGAAACCCTGTTGGTCACTTTGGAAAGAATTGGTTTTGACCACAGAAGTCATTGATGGAACCTTTAATCCTTTCCTTGTGAACAATCTTTTTTTCTCCACCATATTGCCCACTACCACTACACATGCTGTTCTCTGTGAAGTTTCAAATACAAGCAAACGCTTATGGGAGATAGTTTGGATTAAGAGTTTTGTCCTTCTTGTTTACCACTTTGCTCAAAATAGGGACCTTCCAAATCTCCGTCCAACTCAAGAATCCTCATCAGTGCTATGTTACATCCTTTTGAGATAACATGTAATCTCCCCTCCTCTCTGTATGTGTATGTACCTTCAACTACTCTGTTGACTTATGATGACCCCATTAATTTCTTAGGCAAGGAATACTCAGAGGTGGTTTGTTCCTTCCTCTAAAATATAACCTTCAGCATTTGGCATTCCTTGGTGGTCCCCCATATAAATAGCAAGAATTGACCCTGCTTAGTTTCCAAGATCAAATGAGATCTGATGACCTTAGGGTAGTCAAGCATTCTCCTCCTCTACACCTTATTTAAACTTATACACTCAGCAATGATTCATACAAGTACACAGTCTGCTTTTTTTCCAGTTACTTGTTGACTCAGCATTCAGCATTTGTGTATGTATTCAAGAGCCAGTGGGATGTAGTTGAATTATTTTATTTTATTTATTATTTAGGCCTTTGGAAAACCTGAGTTGAAAAGCCTTCTCAGCCATAGAAACCCACTGGGTAAACTTGGGTAAGTCACACTATCTCACCCTAAGAGGAAGACAAACTTCCTCTCCATAAATCTTGCCAAGAAACCTCTTTGAGAGGTCATGATAAATCAGAGATGAATTGAAAACACACAACAATAGCAAAAGTTCAAGCATCATGCAGGATGACAGGACGGGGACCAGGACTGAGATTTTGCTTGCTTGCCTAGTTCTCTGCCTGACAGTCAATGTCATATTTACACAGAGGCCAAGGTGTGAATCTGTACAGTCTGACTTTGTAATGTTCAAATCTGACTTTCAGTCCTTAAACATACTGGACTTCTACACAGACACGTTGTTCATTACTATGTCCTTGTCAAAGTCTGCAGTCTCACAGCTGAATGTGTGAATGGTTGCATGAACATCCAGTCTGACATGTCTGATCTGTAATGGTTTGTTCATATGTGCTAATCACCACTTGATATCACAGCAACGGTCATGCTTATCAAGTAATGGTTGTGTGCAATCAGGAAAGTTTTTAGAGCCAAGTGGGGGCTTCACCTTTATGAGGTATTTTGTTGGTATTCTAGAACTTTTTTTCAGCCACTGTGAGATTCTTTTTTTAAAAAATGGAAGCTTTACTGAGTAATTTCAGCAAGAGAAGATGCACTCTATACGATATACTGAAAAGTGAAAGAAGAAACTGCATAAGATAAAACAAAAGTAACAATAGAAGAGCAGAAACAATGTAAGACACAACAGATGTTAAAGCAAAATACAGACTAAAAAGCTAAATAAAACATGCAGGACATCATGGCAGTCTAACTAAAGAACAGTTAAAAAGATTAACTAGAAACCATAAACTTTTATTTCATCATATTTCATACAGACAGAAGGGACTGTAATTTTTAACAATTACCAATGACTTACGTTACCTAGCAGAAGAGAAGCATTTGGGTCTATTAACATGTGGCCTTGTTTAGCAAGTGACACATTTCTTGCATTTTTTTTTCATATCCTGTCATTATTTCCAGTGGAATCTCCAAAATAACAAATAGAAATTTGGTAACCAGCAACTGGTTAATTTGTTGAGAAATTTTCTCATGTTAATTTGTTACTTTGCATCCATAAAACAAATGTATAATATAAAATACAGTGTCATCTCTAACAAGCATGGGTTCATCACTGGACATAAAGTTGTGATTGCTCATAAACTAAAAAGGACATAAGAAGAATTAAATTACCATACCCTAAGCCAAATAAACAAGTTGCATGTGTCTAACATTTAGTCAAAAACTAACTCCTGGCACAGATCATAGAAGCAAAGTAAATCAGAAAATATGCTATTGCTTTTTGCCACAGTTGAGGAGGATAACATAAAAAGTGAATGGAATAAGATGTTTAATAAGTTAATATTTTATTTATTTTCTTTCTTCTCTTTTTGTTTAAGGAAAGTCTATATTAACATTTATTAGCCAAGGCTGAAACCTCATGATGTGGGAAGTCTACTTTAAAAATTGCTAAAAGTTTAGATGTTAATTGTTTAGATGTCTTATATTTACATCTCTTGTATTTCTGATCTGTTTTCTTTTTTTGATATGTATTTCTTTAATTATCGTCTCTATTTGTAAAAAAAAGGAAATATATTAAGAGTTCTCAGTTAACTGTACAGAAATAGACTAGCTGTAGCCATCTGAACTAATGCAGAATTAGAGGAAGAAAGTTACATGCTGAAAGTAATTAAATTACTTGCAACATGTTACTTACTTTAGTAAGGAGGGCCAATATTATTACTTTTTTGATGTTTTAATGAGTGTGAGGTCCATGCTATAGTTTTGTGCAACAAGCAATGTTTGCTCTTTGTCAAAAATATTAGTTTTCTGGACAGTTGGGGATAAAGCTGGCCTTTTCAGTTTTTTTTTTTAAAATAACATTGATGGTAACACATTAAAAACACATTGGTATATCTGCTATTTATGGGGAATAAGGAAGGTTAACAAACCTTCACCTATGAAAAATATTACAGACAAGTAAGTCACCCATTCCTTCTTTTTAATGTAATGTTTCCAAGCTCAGCTCATAAGGTATCACAGAAAACTGCAAATCTGATCAAGAAACATGGCCAGCTTATGATTCAGTGGTTTTATAGATACTCAGATTCACACAGTTGTAAAAAAATAGTTGGCAGCTGTTCAGAGGATCCTCAAAATTTCAGTTTCTGCCCAAGTAAAGCAATTTTTATTCTGTTGTTAAACTCTTGCTATTTAAAATCGCATGCTGCAAATGAGATTAGCCTTGATGTTAATTCATGTTGTCCCTTTCATTGTTTTCATCTGGAACTGCACCCACAGTCCTCCTGCACGGACTATATATAGAAAAACAAAATGATATTTTGTGATGCTATTGGTGGTGCCGAAGCCTTTGGCTCACCTGATGTTTTCAAGACAGTCTGTGATAATCCATGATAGCATGGAATCTTCACAACATTTGGTCACCTAAACAAAGTTATCAAAAATACAGTGCCCACAATAGTTTGAGGTTATAACTGGAAGCCAAGGTTGAGCCTTGATTTTAGTTAAGCGTAGTTAGAACAAATTACAGTTCAGAGGTAACAGGGAACCATGGTTAGTTCAAAAGCAGAAGTGCAGTCTTTTGATCTCATTGCACATGAAGGTGAAGAAGAAGGAAGGAGAATGTGACCCTGAGAATAATGTGTGCTCATCCTCATCATGGTCATAACCAGGGCTTCCTGTTACGTCTGAAATGGAGCTAATCTTGTGAATAGCAGGCAATGAATTTATATCCTATTATGCCTGCATAGAAAGAAGAATGCACAGAACACAATCTGGGTAATACATAGACTGCAAAACTATGCATAATCAATAATTGGCTTCAGTCTGTAAAGTAGTCTTCCCTACCTAGTACTTTCCAGATGTGTTGAATTACAATCCTCATAATTTCCATGGAGCTTGGCCAATGATGAAGATGCTGAAGTCAGTCTGTAGTCTTTCCTAGCAATATTTTTCTGGCAATTTGAGTTTGCATGGAGAAGGTAATATACACTTTGAAATCTCAGAAAGGGAAGCTAACCTGCCCTTGGTCTCATCTTATCCAGAAAGAAGTGACAGGTACGAGCCAACATATATGCATACACAAGACAGAAAGCTTCTGCAGCTGATTATAGAAAAGAAATACTGGGAAGTAGCATAATTAACATCATTGGAACTATGGTTGCTCACATTCCCCCCCCCAATTTTCTGATCAAGCTGTGCAGTTTTTCAAGTACAATAAAACCTCTTTGTTCTGTGCTTTGATGAAAGATCAAGGCCCATCCTTTTGTTTTCTATTTAATTTTAATAGTTCTTTTAGAACCCCACAGAAATATTCCAGATTCTTCAGCCTTTGGGATGGATTTAAGGACATAAGAACAGTCATGCTGGATTAGAACTCAGAAACAATCTAAGGCAACATTGAATTGTCAACATTGAATTATAGTTGTCTATAGAAACCTCAGTATCCCTCTTGAGCTCCTCAGTATTGCATACTTACTTGAATCTGTCTAGAATTTCCCACTGTTTTGTTTCGGTAGATGACTTTGGTTTCTAGGATCTTCATTTCTAGGATTTCTACTCCCACTTGTATTTTCCCAAGCTAAACATTCCTAAACACTGTGATCTGCCATCATAAGTTGTTGGAACTGACAAGACTTACAACTTTAGTCATTATGGGGTTAATTGGTCTATTGGTGTTATAGAGGATCTTCACCTGCTACTGTTATTGGAAGCAGTTGTAAAGGCTCTATAAGTGTAGCATTCTCTTAGTGAACACTCACTTTCTGATTTGCTGTTGCTGTAGTTTGTTTCATATCCTGCTTCATTGTGGTATTGTATTATATATTTTGATATATTTTGTATTTGTATTTTAACTTGCCAAACTTGCTCATGTTCTCTTTAAAAACCTTTTGTACATTAAGAACCCATATGCTATTTTTTTATCTTTTAACTAGAATATATAAAAGACTATTTCTCTTTCCCTATTTTGTCTTCTGAATTTCCTTTTTAGTTACAACATAAGTGAGTTTCTCCAGTCTTTGATCGTTTCCAAACTTTCTCCATCTCAACAGTATTGGTTGTATGTGCAGTGATCAGAACAGCACACAATATTCCCCACTATAGACTTGCTTTTATTTTTGATTCCTTTTCTGATTATACTTAACTTGGAATTTCCTTGGTTTTTGGCAACCAGAGCACATTAGTTGACATTTTCATAGCAATATCAACCAGTACCCCCATATCTTTTGGTCATATACAGCTGAATCCCATCCCATTAGTGCTTATGTGAAGATGGGAATTTTTTTTTGCTCTAATATCATCACTTTACATTTGTTTTCAATACATTTTCACGTACCATTTCAAAACCAGTTCCCCCTCATTTAGAGAGATCCTTTTGGAATGCTTTACAGTCACTTTTTGTTCTCATCATCTCAAAAATTTATTGTCATCAGCAGGTTGAATACATTTATTAAGGCATGGGAAATTTAAGGATTGCAACAACAGAGCCAACATCCATTCTTTCCAGATATGCTGAATTCATTCTGACTGACTTCTAAAACATGAGCATGGCTCATCCTACTTTTTATTTTGGCATTCTCTTGTTATAACAGAACTTCCTAGCCCTTCCCTTATTTGGTATGAAGCTGCAGTCATGAGTTAAAGCTATCTCTTGCAGATGGCCCAAGATCAGAAGAGCTTTGGTCCTCTTTCCTCAAAGAGTCATGTGAAAGACTGTTCTCCCCTGTACTGACACAGAAAAAAGGTCTGGATCTCAGACAGGTGATAGGGGTTGCAATAGAAAGAACCAGAAGTGATCAAATGGTCTTCTCCAGCAACTGCAATGTAGTAGGTAATGCTCCAGTCATTGTTGTTGTCCAGCAAGATGTCCCTAGCAGTTGGATCTGTGGAGGAAAATGGCTTCTGGGAGTATAGTCTAAAGGATTCAGGATATGAAGGCAGCTTTCAGTAGCATAGTGAATGTGGAAGACTCCTCGGGACTGATCCTACCATCTGTCCCTAATGCTTGGCTAGCATTGTCATCTCCCTTGACCTCCAGTACAGTTGCGGCTCTTGAGCTTTTGCCCTTCTTCCACATAAAACTCCTCAGAGGAGAAGAAATGGGCATTCTCCTTGTAACTGGAAGGTCCAACACAAGCACCATCAGGGTCAACCAAGCAGAGTTACCAGGCATACCATTATAATAATCAGTGAGAAGCAGCTGGCATGCATGTTATCCAATTTTTCCAGGATTTTCCAATTTTTTCGTCACCCTACAGACAAATGATGACAGATGGACAGCAGCACTAAAAAGATAAATAAATGAAGATAGTGGCCAACATCAACTGTGGGTCTGGGCTCTGAAAAAAAGCCAGGAACTATGGCACTAGTAGGCAGCAATGCTGGGTATTGGAAGACAGTCCATGGACAGAACCCTGGCAAGGAAAAACTGTTGTGTCAACATCTTCAGAATAGTCTGAAAAGGAAGAGGGGTGCCTTGTTTATTCTTAAAGAGTGTTTTGTTTTTGTATATTAGAATTTTGTTTTTGCAACATTTTTCTTTTTGTGGGATGGGGGGACCATTTTAATTTGCTTTTCTGTCATCTGTTTCTATGAACAGTCAAAGAAAATCAAGGCTTTAGAAAGAAATTTTGGAGTTGCTTGTAACTAGCTCTTTTTCTTTTTACTTTCAAAAATGAGCAAGTGTTCTCTACTCTCCTATAAAATGAGCTGAAGAGCAGTAAATCTCAAACGTACATCAATACACTACTGCGCGTGGCAAGCATTCATTTGGATTGAAAGCATTTATTTCAAAAGCAATTTGTCCTAAATTTGCCAGGCCTGGAATGACACCGAGTATGATGCTGATAGGAAATGGAAATACCAGCCCTGCTTTGTCTTCAGAGCATTTCTGTATTTGCTATTTATTCCCACTGAACTACTGAATGGTGGAAATTCCAAGCAGGAGCCATTGCACTTCAGAGAGGCAATTTATATAATGTATAAAAATGTACTAAATGGCATTTTCCTTCAAATTACTCTAGCAGCTTCTTGGCTTGCCTAGGTTGAAGCTGTAGACACCAATTTCTCTGTTGCTATTTTGCAGAGTTTGGAAAAGTTACTTTGTTTGATGACGGCTCCAAGAATTCCCATCCCAACCAGCATCAAAAAGTAACATTTCCATGATATCTCTATTTGCAAAGTTGGTCCATCCATTGGGCAAGATGAGAGCAGCTGCGGTGAAATCATGGCAATATACAATCATTTATCAGGGATATCCTGCTGTGTCTCCTTCCTACAGTAGTTAGTCAACCACCAGGTGACTGTTTTGCCAACTCTTTTGAACAGGGTCAGGGTCACCAATATCTGGCATCCTTTGGCACTCTCTGGGGTCCCCAGGAACCTGGCCAGTCCCACTGCTGACAAAAGTTCACTTCTCCACATTAAATAAAATTCTAGACCTGGTCCAAAAGCTATGGTAGATGTCTAGTAGAAGTGCTGTTTCATTATTCCCCCTACAATGCCTCTCCTTCTCCATTACTTTTTAGTCTGGTGATGAGGTTTACAATTTTTTTAAAAAATCAAAAGGCAGCTCAGTCTTTGAAGGGCTGCTAGAACTTTTTTAAAAAAGTTTCCAGTGCTTGAAAGAGTGTCCAACCAAAGTCTGATTTAAAGATAAAGAAGCATAAGGAGGGAGATCAGGGACCCTGAAGTTGCCCATCCATACTTGCCATCTCAATAGGCATACTGGTCACCTTGTCACCATCTTTTCTACTTAGATGAAACACATTGTGATTCATCTAAATTTATTTTTAAACTAATTTTCCTTCTGTACATACATTAACATTTCCTACTTTTGTACTCTCTTGTGGATTATATACCTATATATCTCTATCTAGTGATCACTCTACTCTGGAGAAATTAACATGGACTGATTCATGCAAATACTTTCTCTGCCTCCTTTTATCACATTAGATGTCTGGGTACTTAATGGTCTCAGTCAGTCAATCAATTTATCACTTTCTTAATATCCCAGCTATTTACCAAAAGAGAGACTCCTGAGTTAATTTAGAAAGGAGATTATAGGTGCCTGAACAAGTGCCTTTGCTTCTCTCAAGTCTTAGGAATCAGCTAAATCAGGGATTAATCTTTAGAATACATGAGAAAGAACATATTTCTAAGCATATGAAAAGAAATTTCCTTTCCTGTGCTGGTGGGAATACCTCAATTCAGTCTTAAAATATCTAATGAGTAGCAGTCACTCTTCTAGGGAAATTCACACATTCTCACCTCTCTTTAGACAAACTAAACCCCTCCCACTAACTCCCTTGCCCTAGGACTTGCTGCCAATATCCCACAGATCCTGTTCCTCCATTTCTTCTTTTAATAATTATTGCACTGTTTTGTAATTGGTACTGAGTGGTCCTCAGCAACCAATTGTAATTGTAAGAAATATGAATGATTTGTATGGGCTCAGGTAAACAGTATTTGCATAATTCAGGCAAACACACACAATTTATTATTGCCACAGTGAATTCCTAGAATTTTTCTTGGAGACCAAGTGCTTGAATATATTAATCCAGATGTATCGATGGGTATTGTGGTGAAATCAAAATGATATGGTGTGATCTACCTGTATCATCACCTTCCCATCTCTTTGGCCATTTCTGCACTAGCCTGTTATAGTGCTATTATTCTACTTTCAACATCCTATGGAATCCTAGGGTTTGCAATTTAGGGAGGGGCCTCAAAGGCTCCTGCCTAATCAGGGTGGACTCTGCTTAGAAAAAGAGATACTGAACTATGTCAGTAAGTAAGGGGAAATCATTAACAGAGGAACCAAAAAGTCAACTTCTGAAATATATTTCAGTCTATAGCATGAGCAAGCCATAACAACAGAGTCTAAGAAATTACCTTTTTTTTTAATACTAAATGGCCAGAGTTCTCATTTAGTTCTTGAAGCCTGAATTGCAATGGATACTGTGGGAGTTTAGACATTAAGCTTCTGAAAGAGAAACCTCTGGAGGGAGGCTGTTAACACTTTCCTATTTTTACAGGAGTTATGTTGGGCAGTGAGGTGTGAAGCAAAAGGCAAAGATTTTCATAATATGCTCTTGGCTGCAGTTCTTCAACCATTAACGTAAGAGTCTTTCCTACACATTACTTGATGAGGCTTCAAAACAAAGGGTTGCACTTGTTTGTAGTATTTCAGGTTCCATTGACTACAATACACACATATAATGTCTTCTTGTCTATTAAATCTCTTTGCTAACAATATGTCTGCTATAAGTATACTACATCTGTATCCAGCTCCCAATATTGTATTGTTATAAAGCTTTACTCCATGATGATGAAGTTGTTTTTGAAGAAGATGGATAAAACAGACACAAGAAAATCACGTTTTATCATCATTTTTAAAGTTTCTGTAAAGGGAAAGAAGCAAGAAAGTCCTTTCTAAAGTAGCAGATTTGTGTCAGAACTGTAACAATGCATTTGCACATTCATATGATAAGAAAAAAGAACTCTGCAGCAGCTGACCAAAGCATGGGGCTGAAGCCTTCCTGTTGTTTTAGTGTATTGCTTGGCAGTGGGCAGCTCCCTTCTTCACTTTGTTTCGTCCAATAAACCAGAGAAAGAATCTGGGGTTTGTTCTTGGCTTCTTTCTATGGTTTGTTAAGAGAGCATACACCAGAGAAGGGATGCTGGTGGACAGCGCTCTATGTCAACTGTGGAGTGAAGCTCTGTTGTTGGTTAGCCACTCCTGCCGCAAGTGTAAAACAACTGAACATTGTATACCACTACTGCTTGTCTGCAGAAAGCCAGGGTTCCCACACACCTCTATTTTGTTGTATTGTGCAAATGCATACATTTTCTCTTTTACATGAAACAGAAAGGGTAAAAGGTTAGTCTAAATGCTGTGTATGTGCCCCGCTATTACTGGTTGTGTCTGAGGTACAAAAATATAGCTTGAATTTTTATAGACATTGCATTATGGGAAAGGTCTCCAGTCTCTTTCTTGGCCTGTTTCAGAATAATTTGGTTGCAATGATGAGTTTTGGCTGTGCCCCACTAGTTCAGTGAAACTATTAAGGAAATGTCAAACATTCATTGTAGCATCTTTGCCATGAAAGATGTAATCCAAGAATTCAGAACAGGATGTGTTTAGAGATTCCACACTTTAGTCTCACCTTGAAAAAGCTTTGACATTTCTTAGGGTTGGAGAAAACGTGCCATTGAAAACATCTGGTGTTAATAAAATGGTTTGGTTATAAATCCTGAATTCTTGTGATTGAGTATAAGCAAAGTGATCCACAGATGATGGCCAGCTCATCACAAATGATGACCAGCTCATGTGCCACATACCAATGTTGGGAACAGATTTAATAAATACATGTTGCAGTGGGGAGCATAGGAAAGGGTTTGGTCTCTCACTATTAACCAAACAGTGGCACAAAACAGGCCATAGAATGTACAAAGTACACCAACTATGACAAGTCCTTGTAATCCTTAATAATAACATATATTGATATATTTCAGAAAATCTAAATGTATAGTATCCATTCACAACAGTAGAAATGGTGACAAGAGCACTGCATTCATTTTGCAGTGTTAATGGTTGCCTGTACTAGAAGATGAATTAATTATCATGATTCAAACCTAAGCAAATGGAATCAGGCATCTTCACATGTTTTGATCACTACCAGATTTTTCTATAAGAGAGGTCATCTAGTCCAATTTTCTGCCACTAGTAAAATATTTCCAAACATCTTCACTTTCAGCCAAGTAACTGAGAGAATGGACAGTGCTGTGGCAATCATTTTCTGTGCCAAGGCATAACTTTCTAATAAACAAACCAAAAAAAAAACAAAAAAACAATTCCTGTAATCATGGGCAGAGTGCGATTTTCTTCTTGATGGGTCTCCAGAATGCTTTAGGTTTTGAGCTTTGGATTGGTTATTTCTTTAAAGATCAGACACACCACAGAACCATAGGCATTCAGTTGTGGTGTTCTCTTGTGTCATTTGTTGTACCTTATCATGAGATATACTTCTCTCCTAGCTCAAGCCTCTGTCCCCAGCTCCCTGTGTAATTGCTGTGGATCATTTGGAAATCAGGATCACCATGAGAGTTTAGGAAGAGAACTACCACTTACAGAAAATTATGCACAGTTGTTCTAAATCATTTATACACTGCCCTCCCTAATGACTTAAAAGGCAATACTTTTAAGACTTGCAGTCCAACACATCTGGAGGCTGTTGGGTGGGGAAGACTGGATTACATTAACCAGTCCATCACCATCACTGTAAAGAAGAAACCTGGATATTTGAGCTTGAGCCTTTTCACTGTGGTGGGAAGCATTTATTTCTTGAGACAATTCCCATCATTCCCAAGTTGAGGTTGCCATTTTAGCATCCAAATCTGTGTAACCATTCCAACAGGCTATTTAGTATAGCTTTTAATGTGGTTTCACCTTTACTATGTAAACATTATTTTATTTTTTTCTTAATTAGTTCAGCCATTTCAGTCGTCACCTGTGATCAGTAATTATTTTTCCATCTGCAACAGTTCAGCAGCTTGGTTCTAGTCTCCCAGTTCCAGTCAAGGACAATGAAAATGACCCAATGTCAACCAGAGCAGAAGGGTTTTTCTTGCTGATCTTCTGGTTTTTCTCCTACATGAGAGGCACTGTGGCCAATTCTGCATATTAAGATAAAGGAACAGTAGACGTCTCTCCGCTGCCCTGTTTCTTTTTCAAACTCAGCCAGCACAAATCCTTCAGAGGAAAGTGCTCCTTGCTTTTTTAGAAAATGAAATTCTCCTCCAAGAAAAGCTAAATTCTGCAACTTCTATAAATTATGAAATTATTTAATCACTCATTTTGCACACTAAAATGTCTACTAATGTTGAACTCATTCTTGAAGTGATGATTCCTATAGAGCAGAAATTTTTGGGGGAAAAAGAGAACATAAAGAGTTGCAAAGTACAAAATAAGTTTTAAACCAGTACGTCAGTGGGTGGGAAAAAAGTCCCCCAAAGAAAGCAACAAAGAAGGACGTAATGCTCAGTAGCCATAGAACAGAAACTCGATTAAAACAACAACAACAAAAAACTGGGTGAGGGCAGGGAGAGAAGAATGGCATCAGCTAGCAGTATTTGGTGAAGATGCCCCCCCTTAAACTGGTGGTCTAATGGAACCATGGTTAATCCAAAGATGTATTCACTGCTACCATATTACCAATGCAGCATGGCCAAGGGTCAAGCACACATTTAATGGATCACTTTTCTTCAAGGATCCTGTTGATATCTTTGTGCTGTAAAAATGGGAAAGTATTCCTCCTCACTGGGACACAGTACATCCACAGAAGCTGTATCAAGTATAGCATTTAAACCAGGATGGGTCTGAATAATTTTCCTCTGAAAAGCATCATTCGGCTGGTCACAATGACTATTCAGTTGTACATAGAAGTTTCATGTTGCACTGATTTTCATACAGGCTGGTTACACTTCTAAATGTTCAATAACTTGTTGAAACAAAATGCAGACAATTTGAAGAATGTCTTGTTTGCTAACCGTACCAACTGCAAGTTGAGATAATAATATGCATACTAGGGATACACTGCAATATTTTTCTCCTGGGCCCCACTTTTGCAACTTGGTCTTCTGTATGGTACAATCTCTGATGAATGGACAAACACTTTAGCTTTAAAGGTTTTACCAAATGTGGGTATTCATGTGCTCACATGCATGCTATGGAACATAGCTTAATAAACACAAAGGCTAGAAATTTAATATTTAAAAGGGAAGCTGAGATACTTAGGATGCAAAATTTCTTAGAAGATAAGAACGCATACAGTCCTGACTCCTCATAATGATAAATCATGTTTATCAGCATTCATGTCCAAACCCTCCTGGGTTCACCCTCATTACATACCTTGGCTTCTTAATGGGCAGGCCTCATGACATTCATGCATTTAGGTTTTTCAAATTAGCTCTAATGCCAATTTAACACAAAGTCCACCTTGCAACTTTTTGATGGGATTTCTTTCATCTTTCATCTTCTCTTTCATTAAGTTTTAAATGTATTTTTTTAAAAATGAAGCACTGCTGATACTTTCCCTTTTCTGCCTGCTAAAAGGGTTTTGTTTTCAAAAATTTGGATGGCATTCTGGACGTGAATGCCATTGGCCTGTCTCTTCTGTTTCCGTCAGTACTGCTGACATTGCAGTCTATTAGTTCCATAATGAGAGATTTCTCAGGATCTCAAATTCATTGACAGCAATACCCAAGCCAGGGTGTTTTCAAGGTCTCTCTCCAAACTAATTTTCTTTTAAACAAGTTTTGCACATAATCTGGAATGAATATCTGACAAAACTACCATTCATAGTTATTGTTTCACACTTCTGACATCTGTTGGTTTAGGCATTTCAAGAATAGATGTTATGCTTTTCTGTTGAGCTCTTTACCCTTTTCCAATAAAAATACCCAAAAATTCAAGTTGGTTTCCAGTTGCGAGCACTTTCCCAATTCAGTCTCCCTCCCTCCCTCTCTCTCTCTCTCTCTCTCTCTCTCCCCTCCCTCTCCTTCCCTTCTTCTGCATTTGTACAACTCAAGAAGATTTGTCAAAATGTCAATATGCTTTTGATGAGTTCTGGTGGTGGTGTAAACAAAACATGCTTTTTATGTTGAATTGGTTTTGAAATATCAGCAATCTATGGAACCAAAATTGCTATTAAAATCCTACAGCAATCCATTTCAAGTGTGAAAGGCTGTGTTGAGTTTGCACACCACTTGGCCTTGGGGCCTTCAACAGCACTGCCCCTACTAATCATTTTCCCCTGAAACATTCACTGGGGCAAGCGGTCAGTGCTATTGCTTTTGGATGGAAGAATATTGGATGGTGGCAGCCATCTTAGATTTCTCCATGTGAAATGCTGCTGCCTGATCAAGTGAAGAGGCTTAGCTAAATGAGTGGGAGTTAAAATAGTGGGGAAGAACCCCATGATGATGAGAGTGTATGTGAGAGGAGGGGGAAATTATTATTTTTATTTTATCTATTTTTTTTGGCTACCTGTCATCTAGACAATTCTAGGACAATATATACGAGTGTGACTAAAATGACTGAGTGGGAAAAAATGGTAGCAAGGAATTTAGAGGATCAGTGGTGGGTGATTTAGGGGAGGGGGTGAGTCTGTAAGTAAGCAGTTGAATTCCTCTTTAGCGTAGAAGAAAAGCCAAGTTGGAAAACATTATGGGTCATACAATACTTCCCTCATATTTGAAGTGAACCTTCTAAGTTCCTGAGGTTGTTTTTTTTTAACTTTCTGGGCCAGGAATTGTAAGCCTTTGTGACAGCTCTAGGAAAAATCAGATTAATTTCTCTCCTTTAGCGCTATGCCTGATCTGTTCCTTGTGCTTACAGTATGCTTTATTGGCCATTTCCCCCTGCATGACAAGCAGAAAACAGGCTCCTTTCTCCAGTTGTTGAAGGTTTGCGAGGAAGATTTTCAGTCAATTTCTAAGTCATTCAGCAGTTAAATATATATGAGCGGTGCTAGAAAATGTTGATATCCTTAATCTTTATCTTCCTAATGCTACTATTTTGAGGATATATTATTTTCCCCAGCATTCAAGGAAACATATTTAGTTGCTTGGTATATGTTATTTTCCCAAAGATTGGATGAACACAAATCAAAATACTATTACTAGGGAATAAACCCACTGAATGCAGTGGGTTTTATTTCCAAGTAAATGCACATACTGTTGCTTTGTAGGACGATAGTTACTTTCTGAAAGTTCTGCCCTGAACCTCTAAAGATTTATCTCCAAATGAGAGAAGATTATGTGCATGTTGCAAGTTTACTTGTACAGAAATCATGTCTCAAACACAGTGCTTTAGGGATCATTACACATCTGTCCTTCTGAAAAAAGCAGGCACAAAGTATATGTTGATAATGCTTGCTATTGACATCTGTATTTCTGATTTATTTACTCTTCACTGTATGCACTACAATTGAGGTGAAAACCTTTTGAGGTGGAAACCTCTTGGTTATCTACACATCTAACTTCCTATTAGCCCACTTAAGAGTTTGGCAAGATTAATTTGGTGTGCCACTTGATTCCTGCCCCCACCCCTTTTTGTTTGAGTTTTGCTTTGTTTTACCGCCTTTTCCATTCTGCTCCCTGGCAGCTAGCTAAAGTGGCAGCTGGCAATCCAACCAGAGAGTCAGAATTATTCTTGCTCTTGCCCTAAACATACCCTCAGACCTCAGCATTCAAACCCAAAATATTTTGTCCGAGCTATATGCAACAATATTCGTACAACCAATTGAATGCTGTTATCTAAAATAAGCCTCAAGACAAATAAAGAGGGTCAGAGTCTGGAAAAGAGAAAAAAAATCTTTATTTCATTATATCATCTTTTTGTTGATGTTAACAATAGACAATTGGTTGGTAGCAGGACTGCTTCAGTGAAGTAAGAGTAGGAGCAGTGAGGTAAGACCTAATGTCTCTGGCTGCAGTGAGACTTCTAAAAAGTGTTGTCATCTGAAGCAGAGTCCAAATGTCTTGGATTGCCTCTGCTGATTTAGATCAGAGTTAGGAAACATTTTTTTTTTTAATGATAACTCCCAGAATCCTCTAGCTAGCACACACAGTTTGGAAATGTCACTTTTTGAACTACAGCTCCAAGAATCCCCCAGGCAATATTTGGAGATGCTTCCTTTAGTAGGCATCACACATATGAGAACTGTGCTTGTGAAAATGCTATGTGTGAATTCCTAACAGATTAATCTCACTGGCTGCACAATTGTGATAGCAAATTAGATTCATAGAGAGCAGCTGTTCACACACTTGTATCAGATTGCAGGCACACAAGTGGTTCTTACCACAATACTGGAAAATAATCACTCCAACTTGCTTCTAGGTTTTTCTGGTGATTCCTTTTGTACAGCTTTTACTCCTAAGATATTTCTGCGTGTTCCTTCCAATTTACCTCTTAAAGGAAACTTAATTTCACTGGATACTGAAAAGCTCTTTCTGGGGTGCCAAATTATTCTGAATTGTTCTGAGTTACTAATGATGATGTTTGTAAGGACTCTAAGTCACTTTGGGAGGGAAATATTAGCCTGTAAGTATTTTTAATGAATAAACAATTAATTAACTAAAATTATTTCTTTAGCAAATATATTTTGTAGCGGTCTGTAACATATATCAACGTAAATTACCTTGTGTGACAAAACTACCCAAATGATTTTAACAGGCCTTGTCAAAAAATGAGTCATTGTGGGTAACAGTCTCAAACATCCTTTATTCACTAAGGTTTAACTGGTTTTAATTTCCTGTCACAAAGGGGATGGTGGGAAAATGATCAGTAGGCACGTGCTTGGCCCGCACAGTCTCTCAAGCTAAAAATCATTCAATATTCATCCTTCTAAGTACCTACAGCTATGGTTATTCATGGCAGACATTTCTGAACACCATAGGATGTGGTCTGTGGCCTGTGAGAGGCAGATATCCAACCAATAAAGCTATTATTGTTGCCCTGATAGTGATCTGTATTGCTCTTGAATTTCTGCAACTGCATGAAGGCCCAAGAATCCTGGCTGGTGTGTGTGTATGAACTCTGCTTTCTAAGGAAAGATATTTCATTTCCACACTATTTGTTGGAGACCTAGTTTCTACAAAACCCCCCCACTGTAAATCAGTTCATAACATTGTATTAATTCCAGGTAAAAGGCCTCTTTTCAGACCAAAAGTCAAGAACTGATACTTTCTCCAATGTCTGTATACGTGTTTGTTGATTTTAAGAATATCCACATAGATTGTAAGCCAATGTATATGGCAAGGGCAGAGGGGGGAAAAGAAACAACAACAAAAATCTCTAAAGCAAACTAGCTTCATAAATAAAACTGATGCAAAATATCTGATCATGAAAAAAAAAACCCACATTGATATTGGTAGATGGAAATCCACTCAGTTTTCAGTCATTAACATTCTTCAGATGACATGTACATGGTGAAGGAGTACACATGGCTTGACTTACACACTTTTAGTTGAATGTCTGTAGACATACTTGTGCTCTACGTGATGTGTGAGATTTTTTTTTTTACAAGGTTGTGGTTCATTCAAAGAAAATCCCACACATACACTTTTGATTACGGTTCAGCCTTCTGTGACCTGGAGCTTTCCAGCAAAACCTTTGTGGGACATTGTACCTGAACAGTAGAGCATCTATCAAGTTTTGACATTTCAATAACATCCAGGTTAGATTACCTATTCACCCAGGTTATACCACCTATGTGCTTAACTATTTTTAAAATTGCCCAAACTGTGCAGAACTCAAAAGAGAGCTGTATCACAAATACTTCCGAAGAAAAATTGTTTCCAAGATTGAGCTGCACAAAGTTCAACTGTAAGTGATAGGCAATTGTATTTTATAAGTAGGGTCATACTGACATTTCAAAAGCAGGAAATTGCTGTCAAAGGTAACTGAGAACTCTATACACTTTAAGGAAGTAAAAGTAAGTTGCTATAGTGGTACATAATTAGATAAATAACCTGAAAAACTCACCTGAGTGTATTATCAAAAAGTGACCCTGACATATAGTGAGGCCTTTAGGGAAATGTTGAAACTGTGGCATATGAAGGTTTGGAGAAGCTTTTGTGTTCTTTCTAAAGTAAGGGTGGCAAACATGTGTTACTCCAGAAGTTGTTGGACTACAGTTCTGTCATCCTTCACCACAAGCAGGAGATGATTGGAATTCTGGTCTAACATCTGGAAGGCCATAGATTCCCCCATGCCTGTCCTAAAGTCACAAGTTACCACATACCATGAGGTTCTTTAAATCAGCCTTCCTCAGTCTGGTGCCCTATCCTCAGTCAGCATGCTCTTGTCATCATCTTTGTGTCTTCGGCCATTTCTGCCCTACACTGTCATAGTGCATTTTCAACATCCTATGGAATCCTGGGGTTTGCAGTTTAAGGAGGGGCCTTTGGAATTCTCAGCCAGAGAGCTCTTGGGCCTCAGTAAACTACAAATTCCAGAATTCCACAGGATGTTGTAAAGTTTTTTTTATTGTTGTATGTAGCCAATGGCCACCACAACTTTTACAATGAACAGTTAAAATACAGTACAGACATATAATATAATTACATGCTACAATAAAATAATAAAACAGTGAACACGTAAATGAGCTATAGGATCACTGTATTAAGAATGATTTGTGTTGAAAGTGGAAAAATAGCACTATAACAGTGTAGTGCAGAAACGACCTTACACTGAACTGATATACTAAGGGCAGGCAAACAGTGATCCCCAAATGTTGTTGGACAGTCCTAACCACCATGACCAATGGTTGCAGGAGATGCACATCTGGAAAATCAGAAGTTGCCAGTGAATTTATAGGCTCTATACTCTAGATATTCTGGATTACAATTCTCATCATTGTAGTCCAAAGCATCTGGAGGGCACTAGGTTGGAGGAGGATTCTGAAAAACAGTGTTTCTCAGGCTATCTGCTGTGAGGGAACAGGTTTTTCCCAACAGACTGGTATCATATTTTCATTTTCATCTATACAATTCCTATTTCCGTCTTGGAAGTTGGTTGTGTACTAGCAACTGATGGCTTGTGGACCAGCACCATCATTTTGAGCAGGATTGCTCTATTTAATGTGGACTTCACAGTGACTGAACCTCTTGCATTGCATTTCCAAATGCCATCTGTGTTAAAAGAAACCTTACCAGCCTATAAATTCAGTGAAACAAATTATTTTTAATGGCTTTAGTGTTTCTGAAAGAGTGACCTGTTCTGTATCTTCATTATAGGCTATAAACTAAAGCTTTTTCCACATGGGGTTTTTGAAACGGTGCAGTCCATCCTCCAAGGAGGAGGTCTGCACCTCGGACCGGACTGAGTTGGACCTATTTAAGGTAGATCCGTACCTCAGTCTGGTCCGGAACGACCCCAAGTTGTCCTCCAGCGTACTTTTGAAAGATCTGATTTTTCCGGTCTTTCAAAAGCACGGAGCGCACCACTGCGGGCCTGCTCCCTTATGCAGATTCATAGGCTCGCACCAATGCGAGCCTGCGATCTGTCCCGAGGCGGGCTTTAGGCTGGCGAGCTTCAGCGGTTGGTCGACCAACCAGAAGCCGCCAATTGGGACGCTGGAGCAGGGCGTATTGATGAGCACGCACTGCTCCGGAGCACCGTGGACCAGACCGGGGAGCCAAAAGGTCCAGTGGGTAGCAGCATGGGCCGATTCCCTCGCCCGGTGTGGAAAAGGCCTACGTTTTGTGTGTATGTATGTGTGTGTGAAATGTACTCTGGGATTAACTATTACAGAGTGGTCATATGAATGTATCTTTCTGAAAAGTGTTCTCTGGTTCTCTCCTCCCCACCCATTGTTTGTGGATTTGAAAAATAAATGCATTGCTCTGCAATAAAACTGGTATCAATGACCAAACAAACAAACAAAAAACAGCAAACACCAGCTAAGACTTGAAACTCACTCCCTTCTCAGCTGCATCATCATCATCATCATCATCATCTACTTGAGGCACAGTATTATAAATTTTGGTTCTGTAGATGAGTTTCCTACCTGGGCAGCTTTCTGTTTGCTTATCTGATCAGAATCTTTGAACAAGCCAAAGTGACCTGTCTCTGTTTATTGATTCTCAAACACCAGGAACTGATATTTTAGATTTTCAGAGTCACAGAACCCACACAGAATGAGACCTATAGTTCTGACATGTGGCAGCATTGTCACCTGAATGGTTGTAAACAATTTCCTCAAATTTCAACCACTTGTCGCATAGCATTTTAAAAAAACAAACAAACAAAACCTAGACAGAAAACAACACATCCCAAGAAATCTTTTCCTTTTTCCCAGCATTGTAGAAAAGATGATATTGGCCTCAATCCCACTGTTAGTCTTGATTACAGCAAACCCATTGAATCAATGAGATTTATTTATATGTTGACCCATCATTCAACAATTGATGGAATGGGTCCACTCTTGCTGGGACTAAACAACAGGATGGAAGTGAAAAGGATAAAATGAACTTCTGTAACCATGTAAACATATGTCATTGAATACTACAGTTAGGATTGTCCACGCCATCATATTTCCAAGTTCTATATAAGTTTGTGAAAGTTGGACGATGAAGAAAGATGATAGGAAGAAATTAAACTCATTGAAAATGTGTTGCTGGACAAGAATGTTGTGGATACTCTGTCTAAAAAGACAAATGAATGGGTCCTATAGCAAATCAAATGTGAACTCTCCCTAGAAGCCAAGATGACTAAACTAAGGCCCTTTCAACACCGGCCTATTAAAACTGTGCAGAGCGACCTCCAACGGAAGTCTTCTGTACTGTGGAGTGGACTGGGGTGGACTACTTTTCGTAGTTCTGCACCTCAGTCCGCTCCGGAGCAACCGGAACTGGTCGTGCAGTGTGCTTTTTAAAAACCTCTTTTAAGAGGTTTTTAAAAAGTACGGAGCGCGCAACCCCGTGTTGCTCCATTGCTGCGCTCTGGTGCAGATTTGCAGGTGCACACTAGTGCATGCCTGCAGATCTGCCGGGGGTGGGCTTTAGGCTGGCGAGCTTCTCCGGTTGGTGGAGAGCCTCCACCAACCGGAAGCCACCATTTTGAACGCCGGAGCAGTGCGGAGCGATGAGGTCGCACTGCTCCTTGTCAGGATGGACCCAAACGGACCCACCAAAAAGTCGGTGAGTAGCGGCAGGGAGCGTTTCCCTCACCGCGTGCAGAAAGGGCCTAAGACGGTAATACTTTGGCCATACTGTGAAAAGACATGGCTCACTAGAAAAGACAATAATACTTGATAAGGTGGAAGGCAGTAGGAAAAGAGAAAGATGGCATTAAAGATGGATAAACTCAATTAAGGAAGACACATCTGTAAGACCTGAGCAAGTCAAAGTAGTCTTGATGGCAGTTAACAACAAACTTCTTGTCCAGCAAAGCCAGCCAGGTACTGATTATAAAATATTTTTTAAAATATTTTAAAAAGTAACATCAGCCCTAGCATAGCCCTAGAAGTCCAGTTGCTCTGTGGGAGGGGATTTCAGCTCTGACGTCCAAACCTCACCATACCAGTGTAAGAGAGAATACTGAGAAGCCGGGAATTCCCCCTTTCTATGAATAAGCTGTGATTTGCATGTTCTGGAACTACTTTTCAATCATCAGACTGAGGGTCAAACTAGACTATTTATCATGTGTTTGGAAAAGGTGCTCCCTCAAGAGCTGAAAGACATTTGTGTGTCATAGCACATGGTTGTTTTCACCTATATATTCTGTGTTCAGTGTGCATTGTCTTGGTCATCAGAAAGTAAACACAGGCTTCATTTGAAGTCTGATTGCTGAACTATGTATCTCTGGAGAAATTTTTCTGCTAGGGAATACATACTCCCAATAATATCTTGTTTGCCCCCCAAAATGCATTCAGCACATGGCTTTATGTAATTCTGCAACCTTGACATCAAGTGATGACCTCCATGTGTGAAAGCATCTCCACAGATCAGACAATCTGTTCTGCTGTGAGAGAAAAAAAACTTTTCATTATATATCTGAGGCAGAATCTACACAGGTGAAATAATGTGACCTTACCTCCATCTCAATCCTGTTGTAATATGAAATATTCCTCTCATTCTGATGTAAAAGCATTTCTTTTTGATGCCTGAGGGCTTTAAGGTGATTATTAAAAACCTCCAGTTTATTCTGCTGTTTTTGGAAAGAACCTTTTTTTAAAAAATGTGGTTTGACCCTCAAATTGGGATTGGGGTGTGGTGGAATCAGGGGTAGGGGGGAAGGTGTGGCCAGGCTGGTGGGTGGGCAGTATGGAGTTGACAGAGATTGTCTCCCAGGCTCCTGCTTGCTTACAAAGGGATAGAAAGATTAATACCATTTTTTTCTTTTTTCTTTTCCCTTTGCTATCTGTACTTATGCGAAGTTTTGAATCTTCGATCTTTGAATATTTGCTTGCCTCTAGGTGTCCTTTTGAGTAAAGTGGGACAAGCACTATAAAATACTTTCCTGGGAGTAAGCACAATTGAATTCAGTAGGACTTACGTGTGAGCACACCTGTACAAGATTGCACTATATGCTGTCAACCCGACACCTGCTTTCCTGGCAATTACATTTAAAATGTGAGAAAGCAAATTAGAGAGGGTGAAGTTAACACATATGAAGGCTGGAGAAACTGCCCAGGTATGCATCCAAACTAATAGGAGTGCAGTCAGAGTGATGGAAAATAGAGAAAGGCGATTTGATTATACACGTTTCCGCACTAGCCTGTTATAGCACGATGATTCCACTTTCAACATCCTCTGGAATCCTGGGGTTTGCAGTTTAGGGAGGGGCCAGCCAGCCCCTCCCTAAACTGCAAATCCCAGGTTTCCAGAGGATGTTGAAAGTGGAATCATCGCACTATAACAGGCTAGGGCGGAAATGGTCTATGTGAATATGTGCATCTATGGTGGGAAGAACAAAACCAACCCTACAGCTGCTGTGGTCATGTAATCTGACATAAACTGACAAGAAGAACACATCCATGCAGCAGAAACACCCCCTTGTACTGATGTGACTACATGATGCGGATCCAATGTGGCTTTCCAAATTGATTTCAGTTAGTATTAAAAAAGGGGTGTTTGATAGTAAAGGGGTTGAATTGTAGCAGGGCACTATACATGGAGCTGGGATACAGCCCTTGTGTAGATTCAGCCTAAAATGAAATTCTTTTGCTGCTTCCTCTTTGATAATTTTTTAATCACTAAAAATTAGAAGAGATGAGGGACTGTGTATACCCAGTCTACACTAAGACCAGGACAACCAGCAAACCTGAGGTTATTAATATAGCTTTGAAAAGAAGAAAGTTGAGTTTAAGATACCATCAAAAGACAGTGACATTCCATGTACAGCTATGGGGTTTAGAGGTATGTTAAATTTCTGTATTAAAATATTCCTTTTTTTAAAAAAAAGACTATAGTCTCTGCATTCCTCAGACATTCCAGAGGCTACCGTGGGGGAAGAAATGGTTTCTCAATCCCCGTTGCAGTCCAAAAGAGAATTTCCATCTCACCGTTCTGCCTAATTCTCTTGGTACTATTGATTTCCCCACAAATATGAGATTCTGAAATCTGGCATAGCAGAGAATGTTAAACCGACATACTTAAAGTGGTGGAATTCTAAGTTCACAGAATCCTAGAATCATAGAACTGGAAGAGGTCACAACAACCATTGAGCCCAATTCCCTGCCACGCAGGAACACATACTCAAAGCACCCCCAGCAAACTGCCATCCAGCCTCTGTTTAAAATCCTCCAAAGAAGGTGACTCCACATTCCAAGGCAGCATATTCCACTGTCAAAGAGCTCTTACCATCAGGAAGTTCTTCCTGATGTTTAGGTGAAATCTCTTTTCCTGTAGTTTGAATCCATTGCTCTGTGTCCTAGTCTCCGCAGCAGCAGAAAACAAGCTTGCTCCATCTTCAATATGACATCCTTTTGAATATTTAAACATGGTTATCATGTCACGTCTTAACTTTCTTTTCATCAGGCTAAACATATCTAGCTCCTTAAGCCACTCCTCATAAGGCACAGTTTCCAGATCCTTCACTGTTTTGGTCACCCCTTCTCTGGACACATTCCAGCTTGTCAATATCCTTCTTGAATTGTGGTGCCCAGAACTGGACACAGTATTCCAGGTGAGGTCTGACCAAAGCAGAATAGAGTGGTATTATTACTTCCCCTGATCTCAACGCTATACTCCTATTGACGCAGCCCAGAATTGCATTGGCTTTATTAGCTGCCTCATCACACTGTTGACTCATATTCAGCTTGTGGTCTGCTAAGACTCCTAGATCCCTTTCACACATACTATTTTCAAGCCAGGTATCACTCATCCTATATCTGTGCATTTCATTCTTTCTTCCTAAATGTAGTACCCTGCATTTCTTCCTGTTAAAATTCATTTTGTTAGCTTTGGCTAACAAAATGTTAGCTTTGTAATTTGGGATTTATGCAGGTACAATGGCATTTTATCTGGTACACAAACTTAATCTGCCATCAGGTAAACATTCATGAGGCTTTCATAAGAACTAGTAGGCAACAACTTATCACCTCTCTATAGATATTTGCAGCTACATAGAAATGACAGGGGACTGGAGTACTCAGCACATGCTGCTCTAGAGCTGGGGCATAGTCCATATAGCGTCGCTTCCTCTCCACTGTTTGGGACAGCACATGGGCTGTTCTTCTGGAAAGAATTAATCTCATCATGTGGTGAAGGTACAAATGACCCCTGCTATGCATTGAAAGAACTTGGGATGGAGGATGGGAGTGGTCGTGAAGTGAGACAGACCTGTCTCACTTCCACCACAGGCACTCCCCAGTGCTCATGTCTGGAAGATCTGTATGCTTGAAAATGCTGGGGGGAAAAAAGGCAAAAGATTTATTCTGGAGCCCTGGTGGCGCAGTGGTTAAATGCCAGTACTGCAAGCCACAAACCACAAGGTTGTGAGTTCGATCCTGCCGGGCCCCAAGGTTGACTCAGCCTTCCATCCTTTCGCAGGTCGGTAAAATGAGTACCCAGCTTGTTGGGGGCATGTAGAGAAAAATGTTTCGAAATACATGCTAAGTTGTTCACCGCCTCGATCCATATGGAGAGGCGGGATATAAATAAAAAAATAAAAATAAATAAAAAAATAAATAAATAAACGGGCAGGGAAATTTGAATTAAAATCATTGCAAGAATTAAAAGAATTAGGGTTTCCAGATAATTGGCTACAATATAGACGATTATATGAGCTGTATAAAATAGATTTATTTAATGAGGGGATACAGGAAAAAAAACCAAAATTTGGAGAGTTGGATATTCAATATTTAATTGGGAAGGAACATATTATTGGAAAAATCTATCATATATTATTAAAATTAGAATTAGAGCATGAAGTAATTAAGGACTATATGATTAAGAGGTCGCGGGACCTGGGATATTCTATTGACTTATTAGAACGGACAAAATTATGGACTAAAAATATAAAATTCACTAAAAGTGCAAATTTGAAAGAAAAATTTTACAAAATGCAATTCAGATGGTATATTACACCTCAATTAATCGCTAAAACATCTAAAAATTACCCCAATAAGTGTTGGAAATGTGGCGAGAAATCAGGGACATTTTTCCATATATGGTAGGAATGTAAAAAGGCTAAAGAATACTGGAATGTTATTCATAATCAAATTAATCAAATATTAGGAATACATTTGTTATGTAATCCAGAGTTATATTTATTAAATATGTTTATGGTAGTGAATGTAAAATATCAAAAGGAATATGGGAGGTTATTATTGTATATGGTAACGGCAGCAAGAATTCTTTATACCTCAAAATAGAAAAATACAGAAATTCCCACGAAACAAGATTGGCTAATGAAATTGCATGAAATGTTCCAAATGTATCTGCTAACCGCCATGTTAAATGAGAAGATGGATAAAAATAAGACTGTAAAGGAATGGGCTCCAATGAATAAATTATAGAAAGATAATCGGAAGGATATTTTTATTGTATGAGGATTTAACAGTAATGATAAAGATAATACACCCTTTACTATAGATACTTCTGGTTAAATATTTTCATAACCTTGGAGGTTAAGGATGATGGATATAAGTAGTGTTGAGATTTTATTAATAGATAGATAAATATTAAATTCATAGATAAATATTAAATTCATTCTCAGGATAGATATGGTATATTTTATGTATTGAGTAGGTGTTCTTTTATTCTCTTTTTTTCTCTATTATTTTTCATGTCTTTGCTTTCTTTTCATATCTTTATCACTCTTTTTTATATGATTCCACTTAGATGGACATGTTATTATTAATACTGTGTAATTTATGTCTGTTCTCTTTTTTCTGATTGCTTGTATAATTTGGTAATTCAATAAAATTAAAAAAAAAAGTGCTGGGAAAAGTCCTGGATGTCGGTCAATGTATTTATCTATATATGCATTTATTAAAATATTTCTACCACACCTTATATCAAAAAGATCTCAGACTGATTTACAAATAAAATTAAAACAATAAGTTAAACAAATTAAAATGACAAAAATAATTGAAATAAGCTAAACATGTATTAAATACAGATTTAAAAGATTACAGAGTTTTTGGACTGAATTAATGAGGCCCAAAAGCCTTGATGTACAGCCAAGTTTCCACATGGCATCTAATGAAATGAGTGTTGGCACCAGTTGGGCCTCCAGGAGGAGGGCATTCCATAGCTGGGTGCCATATCTGAGAAGGCTCTCTCCCATGTGCCAACACAATGTATTGACCTCACTCATGGGACTCATAGGAGGCCTCCCACCAGCAGGCCTCACTCCTTGGGCAGCCAATTAAACATGTGCTCTTCCATGCAAGGAAGGACTCTGATCCAAATATGGCCCCTCCTGATATGGCAGAACTCTGCCAGCATACCTCAGTCTTTCTTGAGGCAGGAGAGCCTTTTCATCCTCAGACACATTTCACCCAGTGAGAATATCACTGCACCTTGAATCAGAGTCAGAGCAACCTGTCCGCTGACACATTGCTTCAGTAAATGGGGAAGAGGAAAAATGATGGGGGGGGGGTTACAACACCAAGTATTTCCAAATCAGCATGCCCACTGCTCATGAGATCTTTCTGGTAGTGCTGTTCTGAGGAGGAAAATTGTGACTATCAGCCAAAAGGTGATCACAAAAGTGCAGATCATCCTCTGAGTTTTTTCCTCTGGAGCCTCAAAATGCATTTCCAAACAATAATGTTGTTGTTGTTGTTGTTGTTGTTGTTGTTGTGTGTCTTCAAATCCTTTCCAACTTATGGTGTGTCATGCCCCACTTCCAGAACATGGAGTATGACTCAGAGTCTGAGACAGGGGGCATGCCAGGACCTGCTGTACAGGAAGAGGTTACAGTGCCACAAATGGAACAGGGGGCAGTGCCAGATCCAGCAGAGAGTCCTGCCTCTTCAGACACAGAAGAGCACTTACCTGTACCCAACTTTGCAGATTGCAGACAGCAAAGAGAGACCCAGCATTGCTCTCTCAGAATTTATAACCGGCAACAATTAATCAAGCCACAGCTGTGCTAGGATTCAGACCTATATAGCTGATGTCCTTCTCCTCCAGGAGTTGTCAGAGCTTATCTGAACTTCTAGGACACTATCCCAGGACCCAGCCAGGACTCTTCTCAATGGCCACACCCTAGAGATATGAGAGGGACAGTAATTATGGCAGCCAGTGCAAAAGGAAAAGGTGGAAAAGGAAGAGCTTGTTAATTAGGCCACAGTTGGCCAAGACACTGAGGCTATATAACCAGAGATCAAGATGGGAAGAAGCTGCTGGAATCTACTGACTCCATTGGTGGTAACAGCCTTGCTGACTCCTGCATTCTTTGCTTGTGTTCTTTGGACCTTTGCCTGGACTATAGATTCTGCTTGGACACTCTCTCCCTGATTATTGGTGAATTCAGACTCAGTAGCTTTGGACTGCTTTTTGGACTTTAACAAATGCTATTTGCTAGTTACTGCTGATTATACAGCTGTGAAGCCTTGGCAGGCTGCCAGTACAGAACATGGTGATCCTAAGGTGAACCTATTATGGGGTTTTCTGGGGCTGAGAGTGTATGATGAACCCAAGGTCAGCCAATGGGTTTCCATAGCTGAGTGAGGAATTGGACCCTGCTCTCCAGGTTCGTAGTCCAACACTCAAACCATTACACCATGTTGGGTCTCTCTCCAAACATACCATTTGAAAATGTGGAGGTTACACTGCTCAAATCTGTTCAGCCTAGCCAGTTTACCCCCTTGTTTTTTGCCAGTGGTTCGCCTATACGTTTTGCCAAAGCCACCTGCTGATACATCATAGGAACTTGTTCTAAGGGAGTCTCAATATGACATAACTTGGGAAGTCAGGACACACAGCAACTAAAGAGAAGCCCTTCTGAGCCAGACTGAATCTTTGGGGTCTCAAAATTCTCCCTCCCCTGCCCCATTCTTTATTTCATTTAATACTTATAGCACACTTTTCTTGTGTCAGGAAGCTCCTTGATGCTGACAATAAGTACAAACTGATGGTCTTTTAGCACCATGTACAGAGGTTGCTTCAGAGCCCACGGTGTAGTCATTGTGGTTGTGATGGGTTGACTAATCCACCCTTCTTGGCTCACAATGGTTCTAACATATTTTCTCCCTCAGCCTCATGAAGGAATATATTTGACCCACAAACCAACAAAAGCTCCATCTGTCCCACTACATTGTGGAGAACTGGCTGCTGAACCATTTGGGCCAGACAAAGTAATTCAGTTCAAGTCTCCCACTGTTCCCATAAAACATTTTTTCCTGCATCACAAAGGGATGAATCAGCAGTAGCGATAGCAAGGCTTGCAGTGTGGCTGGAAAATATGAGGATCCCAGGGAATATAGTAATGAACATCAGGCTTCAAAGAGATTTTGTCATGCATTTTTCCCCTTGTCAAGCACACATTGAATATGTTAATCTTTATTTTTTTAAAATGTGCTGCCTTTCCCATACAGTATTTGCAAAACATGCCATGCACTTTCAGTAAAGCTGAGGAATTTTGCTTGCTATGACTTACCTTTGAAGACATGACTGACATACTGATTATTGATAAACCCAGTCCTAAAGGCACAGGCCTAAATCCTACTGTTAGTCTTGACTAGAGAAGATCCATTGAATCAGTAGGATTTCCCTACAGTTTGACTCATCAGTCAGCAATCGACTGAATGGATCTACTCGACTTGGGACTAACTGATAGGATGTCAGCCATTGATGATTTCCAAAGACCCTGCCTAATTCTCTTCCATGAGAAGAGTAACTTAATGTATGCCTGTCAAGCCTTGCCCTACAGATTGGGCTAAAGCCCCCCAACCCCGCAACACCATCTGGCAAAGAAAGAGAAATTAAAAACTTCTGCACCAGCAGGGTTTGAATTTGCAGCCACTGTGTGGAAAATATGCCACTGAAATTTCTGGAATGAGTTCCTCCACAGGGAGAGTCAACTATCCAGCAGCTGTAATGTATACACTAAATCTAGAGTGTGGAAAAGTTATGTTTTAGACCACAACTCTCAGAATTCCAGCAAATCCCACAATTCCCAGTGGCCATGGCAGCTGTGGGATTCTGGAAGTTGTAGTCAAAAAAGTAAATGTTCTGAGTTTTGGTTATGCCATGTTCCTGTTGACTTCTATGGGAAGCAGATACTTACTGCATACAACAGGAAATGTCCATGTACACATGCAATCTTTCCAACTCATAGAATGTAACAAAGATTCCCTTATGATTTTCTATAATTACTTAGATCCTAAACAAAGCTTAATCCTAAACTTTGGGGTTAGCTTTCTTTGAAGCATGGTCCTATGTGCTTGATGGTGTAAATCTTTCGAGCTTCCTGTGGCATGCATAATCAGTTTAGGGACATGGCTTTATTAAGGCCCAGTTACAGGACAGTTTCAGATAAGGGTGATTATCATTTTTTTTAGTAGCCGTACTTGGACTGGCAGAGGTGGCCATATAATCTCTGATCAACATATGCAAAAGAATACATGGAATTAAGGAGAAAATACACATTTGGAAAAGCTGCAGTCATTATTAAGTAGGAAATCAATTCAATGCTGTTATGCAATGATCCCAGTCTGGGCAACAACATTCACTGAGTCCACAACAGACCTATGATGGTGAGGTAGGTAGGAGAATAGAACGGGTAACAGATCACATGCATTGCACACAAAAAACATGTCCAGTTCATTCCTTGATCAAAAGCATCTGAAGATAGCAGGTTAAAAAGTTAGAATAAACTACATTGTTGGTTGCAATCATCTGATACCTCTAACATCTACCAGCGACTAATTCATTCTGTCTGTAAATATGCAAATAAAATTGAGTCTCAGACTTCATGGCTACAGCATCTGCCCTAATTTTGGACTTTCATGTGGTCTTCTCTCATCTTCTAGTTTTTGTAGCATATAGCTGAAAGACATACTACTCAAAATGATGGTCCATGGACTGGTGCCATTCTGCAAGCCATCAACTGCTGGTCCACAGCAAGTTTCCAGGAAAGAAGGAACAGTTGCAGCACAAATATGGTGCTGATCTCTTCCATGTTGTAGAGAGAATGCTAGTCCACCACAAAACATTTTCTAGGAAGCACTAGCTGAAAGAATAATTCTGAAGAACTCAGATGCTTCAAACTTCTGTGGGACTTAGGTTGGTCCTAAAAAGGTATTACTAAATTGTACAGTTTGTCTCCTCACTCAGTGGGCCAGGATGGACACACACACACATTTCTCAATTCTATTTATTGAAGAGATGATGGTGAATTGTTTCATTCCTGACATTCAGTGGGTCTTTCTTCAGAAGTGGTGTGGATATAAGTGAGGTATTGTCAGGATAAAAGGAATCAGCCCCTAATTTAGTGGTGAAACACGGGACATTTCTTCAGAAAAAATGTTTATAGTTCTCAAAAACCATTGGGATTACACATATAAAATGGTAGGAGAAGTAAAGAGCAATATCAAGGTTTTTCTTCACAGCAAGAAGACAACTTGAGAGCCATGTAGAACCTCTTTTATCTGTTCTGGAGGTAATCCTGCTTCTTACATGGTCTTGTAGAATTTTGGTTGACTTTTTAAGTGTGCTGGGATAGAGAAAGAGAGAGACTGAAACTTCTTACTGAAAGGATAAAGGTACTTTATATGCTTTGTACATGTTCAGAGATATATTTTTAGAAAGGGCAAAGTTACTGTGGGGCTAAAACTTCATCATTAATTGAACACATTGAAAGAAAGAGGGGTGTGACTAGAAGGCCAAGGTCACCTGTCCTAGATGAGGCCAAGGCCAGCTGTTTGGACCTCTAAAGAGGAGCATCCCTATTAGGATGAGTTCATATTGCAACACTGTGTCTCAAGTGCCAGTAGTTACTTTCATCCTGCTGGGACCTATAGAAGACTGAGATCTCATTTTTGTTGGGTTCAGTAAACTGAACCTACTAGCCCATTCACTAGGCAATGGGAACTTGTCTCCTGAGTACCCAGGTAGCCTATCCCACCCAATCCTATTCATGATTACACAGCAGTAAGTTCCACTGAGGTCAAGAGACTTCCTCCTTAGCATTATGTGGGCCTTCATCACCATTTCACACATAGAATCACCAACTACAACGATAAAGAGAGAACTTTGAGAAGACAGAGACAGTGTATTTTTCCACTGCTTGGGCTATTAAGAGGGGAGGTCATAGAACAGTTTGTTTATAAAGTAAGATGAATCATCTTTATAACACAAACCAAATCTAAAATTATTTCAGTCTTTCTAGTGTGTTGAAGTGGTTTCTGCACAGTTCTGCAGCATGTGGTGCAAGAGCCAAAGACCCTGTTAGCAGCATGTGCTGATTGCCTTTGGACTTTCTGCAAATCATATCCATATGGACAAAGATCTGTGAAGGATGGCTGAGACGGAATGAACCCTGGTTCAGTCCAGGAGGTTTGGAACTGAGAACCCAAAGGTACTTCCCTATGATTCATATATAGAATTAGTCAGGATAATCATGGAAATGATTGAGTCAGGGTCGGATTTTTTATATTGTTATTTTTTAAAATACTGTGTGAATTCCAGAAGGGACTAGTCCTATCACTGGGAAGTTATATGTCTCCAGTGGCTCTTTTTAGGCCATGCTCTTGCTGCACTAGCTCCCATTTTGTTTCTGGATGTGAACTCTTGGTCTGTAAAATGCCATACCTTCCAACATTTCACAGATGAAAATCAGGACATGTGTGGCCATGACAGCGTCAGATCATGGTCAAGATGGCAAAAATTATTAAAGAGAAATAACACCCAGGCTAGGAGAGGCTGCTGGAGTTTGCTTTTGCCTGAGCCTACAGGGAAGGGAAGGGTCCGGTTCCACTTCTTTTCCTCTACCCTCCCCTGCTGAGTTACTTGAGTGAAAACAGCATTTGAACTAAGTTTGAGAAAAGTGAAGTAAGCTGAGAACAAAGGGGGAAAGTGGGGAGGAGCAGGAGGAGGAGAGAGAAACTATGATATTTTAAAAGTGGCTGAAAAAAATGGGACGGCAGAAAATTAATTGGGACTGTCTTTGCCACATCGGTCAGCAGGAGGCTGTGAAACCCTGCACAGCCTGAATCCTTATGATCACACTGATAAAGTACAAAAGGGAACCAAGCTGCAGACAATGTAGGAAATGCATTGGTATACCTGATAAATGGCTGCCATACCTCTGCTTAAAAATCTCTGATTAAGAGAACCCTCTACCTTCCATGAAGGCCATCAGATTGAAACAGTTTTTTTAAAAAAAGAGAAGATCTAAACAATCTAGATGTAAAGAGACTCCCTCTCCCACATGTTTAACCTGGGTACAACTGGAATGCTCAGCATAAAGGCCTTCTGGCAGCTCCCTGCAGAATGGGAGAAATTAAAACCCTTGTTGAAACAATGAGAAATGGATAACTCCTGATTCCATTTCATTTTCCATCTCCAGATGCAGGATACATCTCAGTGCTAATGGTCCTAAACCCCTCTGTTTGGATAAAAAGTGTTTTTTTTTTTTCAGTCAGACTCTTTCTCAACTTCCCTTATGAAATTTTAATTCTGCTATTCCTGAATCAGTCACTAGGGTTGAGATCCCACATTGCCCAGCATAGCATAAGAATTTAGAAAGCAGAAACCTGTTACAGCTCCCTACCCTCAGGAACCATGGTTTTGTTTTCACAGACCCCTGAATAGCCATGAATAGCCATTCTGTGGCCAGTGGAGAGTGGGGATGGCATGGAGAATCATAGAATCATAGAAATTCAGAGTTGGAAGAGACCACACAGGCCATCCAGTCCAACCCCCTGCCATGCAGGAACACCCTCAAATCAATCCCGACAGATGGCCATCAAGCCTCTGCTTAAAAACCTCCAAGGAAGGAGACTCCACTACACTCCGAGGCAACAGATTCCACTGCCGGACAGCCCTGACTGTCAGGAAGTTCTTCCTGAGGTTCAGGTGGAATCTCCTTTCCTGCAACTTGAATCCATTGCTCCTTGTCCTGGTCTCTGGAGCAGCAGAAAACAAGTCCCCTCCTTCCTCTACGTGGCATCCCTTCAAATATTTAAACATGGCTATCATGTCCCCTCTTAACCTCCTCTTCTGCAGACTAAACATACCCAGCTCTTTAAGTCTATCCTCATAGGGCATGTCTTCCAGGCCTCTCACCATTTTGGTCGCCCTCCTCTGGACTTGCTCCAGCTTGTCAATATCCTTCTTGAATTGGGGTGCCCAGAACTGGACACAGTATTCAAGATGGGGTCTAACCAAAGCAGAGTAGAGTGGTACCAGTACCTCCCTCGATCTAGACACCATACTCCTATTGATGCAGCCGAGAATTGCATTGGCTTTCTTGGCTGCCGCATCACACTGCTGACTCATGTTCAGCTTGTGGTCTATGAAGACTCCTAGATCCCTTTCACATGTACTGCTATCCAGACACGTGCCCCCCATCCTATATTTGTGGATTCCATTATTTCTGCCTAAGTGTAGGACCTTACACTTCTCTCTGTTTAATTTCATTTTGTTCGCCCTGGCCCAGCTCTCCAATCTATCCAGGTCATTTTGAATTTTGATCCTGTCCTCTGGCGTATTAGCAACCCCTCCCAATTTGGTGTCATCTGCAAATTTGATGAGCATGCCCTCTATTCCTTCATCCAAGTCATTGATAAAAACGTTGAACAGCCCTGGGCCCAGGACAGAACCCTGTGGCACCCCACTAGTCACTTCCCTCCAGGATGAAAAGCAGCCATTCGTGATCACCCTTTGGGTTCGATCGGTCAACCAATTACAAATCCAACTAACAGTAGCCCTGTCCAGCCCACATTTTACTAGCTTCATTGCAAGAATGTCATGGGGAACTTTGTCAAAGGCCTTACTGAAATCGAGATATGCTACATCCACAGCATTCCCTTCATCTATCAAGCTAGTAACTCTATCATAAAAAGAGATAAGATTAGTCTGGCATGACTTATTTTTGAGAAATCCATGTTGACTTCTCGTGATTACCGTGTTGCTTTCTAAATGATTAGAAACTGACTGCTTAATGATCTGCTCCAGGATCTTTCTGGGTACTGATGTCAGGCTGACTGGGCGATAATTATTTGGGTCCTCTTTTTTTCCCTTCTTGAAGATGGGGATAACATTTGCTCTCTTCCAATCTGCTGGAACTTCTCCTGTCCTCCAAGATTTCTCAAAAATTATAGCAAGCGGTTCCGAAATGACCTCTGCCAGCTCTTTTAATATCCTAGGATGCAATTCATCTGGCCCTGGAGACTTGAATTCATCCAATGCGGCCAGGTATTCCTGTACCACCTCTCTACTTATTATGTGCCTCATTTCCTCTGCTTCCTCCCCTGCTCCCCAACCACCAGGTTGAGTGCTTGTATCCTTCTGGGAAAATACGGAGGCAAAGAAGGTGTTAAGTAGCTCTGCCTTTTCTCTCCCCCCTGTGAGTAATTTGCCATCTTCTCTGCGTAGCGACCCTACTGTCTCCTTCTTTTTTCTTTTGCTGCGGAAGTGTCTGGCTATGCCCCATAACCAAATGTAGACTGATGACATCTCCCACTGAGATCTGGTGGAGCTCAGTGGATGATATTGTTGATCTGCACTTAGCTGTGGAGCACAGACACTTCTCCAGTTCCCTGCACCCCCCACTAGCCACAAAATGGCCTTTGAGAAGATATCACAGCAAAACCATGAGCCTAGGGGAGCAGGGAGTGGTGGTCATTGAGGGGGGTGGAAGACAATGCCAGTCTCTGTAATGACCATCCCTGATGATATATGCATGCATAAAGCGGACTTACATTTGCCTATGCCACTAACAGGATACTTGCCTAACTGTGCAAACTATAGACCAATCTGTCTATTAAATATAGGCAATACTGGCTATTTGGCTAATATTTGCCAAGGCTGGCTATTAGCCAATTAGCTGTTAACTGTTACTGGATAAAAGCCTTCCAAATGTATCAACAACACTAATTCCAGGTAGATTCATTATTGGCAGAGAACTGATAATGTAAGATTAGTTACAAATTAATTAAGACTTGATCCTGATGTCATTATTTCACTTGATGGAGGAAAAGGAGTTTGAGAAAATTAATTGGCAGTTTACTTTTGTGACAGAAGGAATTTGTCTGCCCCAGTGGCATATCTAGTGTAAACACTGCCGGAGCGAGCATACAAGTTGCACCCCTACCTTCTTACTCCTACCTCCATCCCCACCCCTACATGCACGCCTTTTTTGTACCCCCTGGCATTGGTGCCTGGGGCACGTACCCTACTTTTCCCACCCTAGATACACCTCTGATCTTCCCATCAGAATTTTTGCAATGGATTTTTTAAGAAGTTTCTCCTAGGCAAAGGGCGATTACAAATGGATACTCTCTAGGTTTTTTTTAATCTAACGTAAGAATGGGTAACTGTGACATAGTGGAGAGAGGCAGTTCTCTGTTTGTATGAACCTCATGGATTGCTAAAAACTCTCCCAACAAGTGGCTGGAAATATATTTCTGGATATATCCAAGAAAGATTTTTAAAAAAAAAAAATCAGGAAAACGGCAATCTGGGGACTCTGGATGGGTCAAAGGCTATGAAAACAGTCTTTGAGAGCAACCTGTGGATCCAGGGCTCTTCTTTGTCTCTGATCTAGAGCAAGATAGAGATCTCCCTGCTCTGATATTTGATCTGTGCTTGAAGCCTGTGTGCAACCATTCAAAATCCTCTGGGTTTAAACATGAAAATCATGAATACAAAACTGTTTTATGTGCTGATGCCTTTTTTGCTTTATCTCTAGAGCCAATTCTTCTTTACCAATGCTGATAAAATTAACTGATAGCTTTGAGACCCCTTCTGGTTATACTATTACCGTATATCCTCATGTATAGGACGACTGGCGTATAAGACGACCCCCAACTTTTCCAGTAAAAATATAGAGTTTAGGATATACTCGCCGTATAAGACCACCCCTCTTCCAACTCACACCAAATAAAAATTAAAAAAACATCAGATTTGATTTCAATATGGTAATTTTAATTCAAAGGCTTATGACATGCAGGTACTTAGCAGGAAAACTGTCACTTATAAACATAAGGCTGTTTGTCATCAAACATGTAAACATAGAACAGTGCAAGTGGATTAAACTTTTCCTAATTCACTCTATAGCTTAAAAGAAGGACAAGACAATAAACCCATGGGAGCTGCGATGGCAGCAGAGGAGAGTTGCCTCAGCGGCGGGGGAGGGCGGGGAGTTGTTTTGGGGCAGGCGATGGCAGCGGCGGCAGAGGAGACTTGCCTCAGCGGTGGGGGCCGGTGTTTGGGCCGGCGTCTAAGACGACCCCCCAACTTTTGAAAAGTTTTTTGGGGGTTAAAAAGTAGTCCTATACGTGAGGATATACAGTAATTGCTCTTAGTCTGAGGCAAGGCCTAGTGAAGCTAGTATCTTAGGGATCTTCCAGGCTTCTCAACAGTTTCAGGAAATGCCAAGGCCTTCTGTTTTGGGATTTCATGTATAGTAATACCTCATAACAGTTGTTTCCATTCCTGCATCCAATAATATCCTAAATATAACAGATTGTTAGCCCTTTTTTTGCTGGTTGCTCTTTTCTCCCATTTGAGGTAGAGGTAAACTGTTGTGTGCACATTGATTCCTTCCATTCTTGAATTTCCTCCTTGAACTCAACACCTCCTTCCCCTTTGCACTTCTTCCCTAGTATCTCCTTGTCTTGCCCATTATTTCTATTTAATGGTTTTTTTGTTGTTGTTTTGCATATTTGTAGTGCTCATAATGTTACGAGCCAGTGTGGTGTATGGTTTGAATGCTTTAGTTCATATCCTTGCTTGATCATGGAAAACTGCTGGGTGACCTTGGGCAGGACACACATTCTCAACATCAGAAGAAGGCATTGGAACTTCTATGAATAACTCTTGCCAAGAAAACCCCATGATAGGTACACCTGAGGGTCACCATAGGTTGGAAATGACTTTAAGGCATACAACAGCAACCGATAGAGCTAAAGTGATAAAAGGCCATGCCACTTTACCGCTAGGACTCTAAAAAGAAGGGGGCAGAATTCAGGAATTCAGTTGGGGACCCGGAAGTATGATGAAGGGATGCAAGTCAATATGACACCTATATGGTAAAGGTCACATATCCATATAAATGACATCAGTGGGACCACCTAGAAATATAATGAGAGAAAGTGGAACAATGAGTATGAACATGTGACATTTACCCAGGTTTGTATTAGAAACTCTAGGAACAGAAAAAACAAAAACAAAACCCATGTCTTATAGTGGGTATAATATTGTGGCTACTACTAGAATTTCAGTAGCAACAAAAAGAGACAGAAATAATGCCAGATGTGCAGATGTATGGATAGATGGATAGACAGATACTCTGATAAATACAGCTACATCTCCCACAAAATCCCAATGCTTTTGGCTGGCTGGTGGGGGGCAGCCAAACATATCAACAGGAAATCTCATTGGTAGCTGGAAACTATTAGGTATTAAGGCATATTGGTTCTTCAGGGTATAACTGAAAGGTTTAAGCTGGACTTCTCTGCAGGGCAGGTCTTTTGATCTGGTCAGGTGAGCAACACCCATATCAAATATTTGGGATAAGCGTTTAATATATTTAAGATGCATGTTCTGCCAGAGATGTTGCTTGTTCTTTGAACCGTTTCATTAAATATTCCTCAAGCCTAGTCAGAAAATTAATATTATATCTAGGATTTTTTTTTTAAATGGAGACCTTCACTATCCCATTTTTCATCTAAAAACATACACTTGCCACTTTCTAAAAGAGGGTTTAATTTTTCAATTTTGAGTTTGTATCATAAAGTCTATCTTTTGGCTTGTCCAAGCAGCTGGCAAGTATGGTTTGATTCAAATGCGCCTTCTTGAGCAATTTGGGAATTAATTTATTTAGCACCTTTTTTGTTGGATTGACTTGGATTCTATCCATTTAAGGAATAAAGAGAAGGTGCTTTCTGCAGTGTCTGCAGCCAGGGTATTCTGGTATATGATGTCTGACCAAATGCAATTTGATCTATATACGCATGCTAAACCAAGGGTTGTAAGAGCCACCATGGCACTGTAATTTAAATATTGGATTAGGACTCTAGAAGACCAAGGTTTGAATCCCTACTCAGCCATGGAAGCCCATTCAATGGCCTTGGTCAAGTCACACTCTCTCAGCCACAGAGAAGGAGAATGGAAAATGTCCTCTGAATAAATCTTGCCAAAAAACCTGTGTGACAGGTTTGCCATAAATTGAAGCCAACGTAAAGGCACACAACAATAGCAACAGCAGCAGCAACACCAACAACAAACAAATTGAATGGTCCATGATGGTCCTAAGAATATTTATTCAGGTCTGTCCTATGCCTACAGGCAGTTAATGCTCAGAAAGACAGATTATTGTAGGGGAAGCAGGTACAGGTAAATCAATCCAGTTCATATCATGCTGGAAATGCATATCTGGAAATTCATGGAACATGAAGGCGAGACACGGAGCAAGGTCTCAGCCACTTCAGAAGTCTTTACATGAAGCCAGCAGTACAGATAAACCAAGCCAAAGGGATATGACAAAGAGACATCAAACATAGCTAGTCCAGAAGACAAGAATCCCAATGAGTACATGAGCACTGAGAGTACTACCAGCTGGAGAAACTGAATGGTTGTAAGCAATGAGAACTCACAGTAACTACTGAGAGATTTATAGGTGACTCTGCATGCAAAGTGCTTGGTACTCAGACTTCCTTATTTAACAGATGTTGACTCTTATGATGTTGTTCCTTCTTTCTCCCCCAGATTCCAAAAGGCAGCGGTATTTCTTCACTGTCCATGAAGTCCTGTTTAAGAGTAACCCTTTCAGCTTTTTTGGTCATCAGCTTCTCAGATTTGGGGAGGAAGCAGTCAAGTGGGGCCAGAAACTTCCTCTGCATTAGATTCCTCAGGTTCCAGAAGGCAAATTATGATAACAGTCTTTTGGATGATCTGGTGCAGCCTTTGGGGTCCCTAATGATCACCCAAGCCCCCAACACTCCTTCCATTCATTCAGCCAACCCTTCATTTTCTGGCTGACAAAATGTTAAAATTTTGTTGAAAACATGGCATGCCCCACTACCCCACCCACAAAAGAGCAAGAATATCTATCTCAAAGAGCCACAAAGGTGACCAAGAAAGACGTGACATCACTTCCAGTTGTCTAAAATGGTGGCTGTAGTGGTATGCTTTGGCCCTTCTGAATTCTGAAGGAACCAAACACTGGATGATATCGCCTTCCAGATTCCATAGCATGCCCATCTCTATGCTAAACTAACTTTGTGAGATAATCCTGATCGGAAAACTGTGAGACAATCCTTCTTTTGAAAGAAATGGGTAATTTTGAACTTTATATATTGAACCAATTGGTATGGCCAGATGATGATGATGATGATGATGATGTAATAGTGATGGTGAAGACAATTGTATTTTCAGTATTGCAGTCTACAAGCATTTACCCAATGAGCATCTCATAGTGTGGCCTAATTATAAAACATCTTGGTGTCAGTACAAGCATCATCACTCAGAGTGCATCAGCCACATTTGCTGTATTGGAAGCACTAATTGCATCCTCAGAGAAATGGAAATCAATGAGGGTAGTTTACAAATGTTTTAAAGCAAGAAAATTGCTGTCAATTAAGTTACAAGTCAGTGGAGTTAGCTTGTCCTGTGCAAATTAACCAATGGAAAATTTTCCAAGCTTCAAAGTCTAAAATCACTTTAGATCTCAGACTGCATTTGGTTCAACAAGAAGTGATATTTCAGGTACATTGGACACTGCTTAGTTTTGTGTGTGTGTGTGTGTGTGTTTTAGAAAGAAATTGGCTACTATTGTTAAACATTAGCTTTAGTTGAAGATAATGCTTCCTTGTGACTTATAAGGTGAGCTGCCCAGTCTGGACATATTGCAGTGTCTAACTTTCTATTAAGGAGGTTTTGATATTTGATATTTGTAAACTCATGTGTACTGTGACTTCTAACTTAACTAAAGGTCAATGTTATTGGGTCCTGTGTGTGCTGACTGTAACTTAAACACGTGTATGCCAGAAAGACAAATATTCACTGTCCACCATTTAAGGGACAGAAGAATTTACTGTTTTAGTCCTCCATGAGCTGTGTATGCTATACAGATCAAATCTGAGTCAATATACTTTTGGATATATTTGCAGCGTATATTAATGTATTTGCGTAGCTCATGTTCATATCCTGTGTATTTCTTCTACCCTGTTTTGTCTCCCACTTTCTTTGCATACAAAAACAAAATATTTAAGGAATATGTTTTTCATTAGGAAACAGCTCCGATAGCTTTCATATAGACCAGAAAAGATATCATAGACTGCTAAAAAGTCAAATGAATAGGTCCTAAAGAAGAGCAGGTCTGAATTCTCACTAGAACCCAAGACAACTAAGCTGACACTGTTGTACTTTGGCCATATTGTGAGTCTCCCTGGAAAAGACAATAATGCTTGGCAAAATGGAAAGCAGTAGGAAAGGAAGAAGGCCATTTCCACACCATACCTCCTTCTGTTGTCCTCCTGTTGTGATCCCAGCAGACCCATTGCCAAGAAGGGAGAGCAACACAAACTCCGGCTTCCTGCAGAAGGGAGCATAAGCAATACACTCTTTCCTCCCACAGCGCAGCTGGCCTTTTCCGATCCTGCACTGGGGAAGGAAGTATGTGCACCCCTTCCAAATGGCTAGTGGTGATGGGAGCATTGAACAATCGTGGGAGTTTATTTTCAGTTAAGTGATTATCTTGCGATCACAATGGATGAAGGTGTGTTGGCAGTGGGACCATGATGATGTTGTGTGAAAGCACAACTCACAGACCACTTCCAACATGCCCCCATCATGTGACAGCAATGCCATGCAGAAATCGGCAAAGACTGCATTACTAGTGGATTGATCCTATCTAAAAGGCCACACCCCTAAGTTTGCAAGACCTGAGCAGAGCAACTGATGACTTAGGATCTTGGAAGTCTCTCACTGATAATGTCACCATAAATCAAAGTCTTACGCACCAAATATGGAAGCCCCTACCTGGGCCTAAATGACCTGAAGGCACCAGATCTTGTCTGATCTTGGAAGCTAAGCAGGGAAGCCCTGCTTAGAACTTTTATGGGAGACTGCCAATGAATACTAAGTGCTGTAGTCTGTATTTCAGAGGAAGGAACTGGCAAAACCACTTCTGAATACTCCCTGCCTGAGAAAACCCTGTGAAAATCATGGGTTTGCCATAAGTCAGCAGGCATCTTGAAGGTACATACACATACACTTGGACGTCAGCAAGCCAGGATATGAATGAAGGACATTTCAAATAGCAATCTTGGGGTTGTAGCAATTAAATTTAATGTTTTTATATCAGTTTTTGAGTATTACTATGGCCTGAATCCCATTGTTAGTCCCAGATCAATGGGGATCACTTATGTGAGCTCCATTGATTAAATGGGTTTCATTCTACTTGGGTCTGAAAACTGGATTTGGTCTTCCATGTTTGTTTGTTTTTGGATGATGATGATGATGATGATGATGATGTTCTGGAAGCAAAATTTATCTTTAAGGCTTCCCCCTCAACAGTAATATTAACAACACTTAATTCCGAAAAGAATAATTCAGTCACAGGTAGCACTCCTTTTATGGGAGTACAGTGCATTTAATCATTGTGTATCGTACACACCCTATATTGTACACTGTATGATATATTTAGTAGGGGAAGAAAAGAGTCAGTGGGGTAAACAGACATATATGTGCTTGTGTGGTTGTGTATACTGTGTGTGTATACATTGTGCAATATGTACAGACTGTGGCACCATAGGAAATGGCAAGAAGCCAAGTGGAGATGGAGTGTTATAGGAAACTTCTGCTGAAATTTGGTCTCATTGGTCCCTCACACTGACTGTTGTCAGAAGAGTTGGTAGGGTGGGATGGCATCGCACATACAGAAGGAAGCATGTTAGAGGGTTTGTTTTTTTTAATGGAAACAGGGAATCCTGGCTGATCAACATTTCATTTTACATTAGTAAATATAGGTATGGATGTCAAGCGTGAAATCCAGGGCTCTTTGGTAAGCACCCATAAAATGACAGGTGAAGAAGGCAAGGGCCAAGAAGAAGCCTGATATCAGCACCCAGCTTCTGTAGGTTGTCAGGGCCCGCTACTGAGGTTGATGTTGTTCACTATATATCCTTCCTTATTGTTTAAAATGGTTTATAGAGTACATACACTGTATTTATCAACAACAGAAAAAGCAATGTGTTTCAGACTATCTATTACCTGGCTGTTGCAGGTAGGTTTTTTTTTTTAATTAGGGTATATGTGCTATACCTTTGTCTTCATTATTATGTTTTAAATGTTTTTTAAACTGTGTTATCAAAAATTAAGCCTTTTAATAGAATTGCTTATTTAATTGTTTTTCAACTTTTGTACCATAAACTGTTATAACTGAGTTTGGTTTCAGAATATGCTGTACACTGTAGAGGGAGAATAGCAGAATGTATGTTAAATGAATGAAGAAAGAAAGTAAAATATAGTAGGAGTATGTGTGACTGAGCATGTACAGGGCTAGAGATGCTTATTATTTTTACTTTCAACATATATTGCCCTTTTCTGCAACAAAATGCAGCTTGCTGGCAAGTGAAAATATTTAACATCAGGGTGGTAGAAGGAATTTCTCTTTTATTCCTATAGTATTAATGATGCTATGGCTTAAATAATCATACAATGCAAAAATGCATGCACTCAAATCTATTTTCTCTTTTTTTGTTTGTTTCTTTCCTCTGTACCAGGAACACAGAAGCTGCAGTAAAGCATTGACTAGAATTGAGGAAGGATGGTAAGGAAAGAGAGAAATGTTAGTTGTGCGTAGGACAACTGAAATAAGACACATAGCTATATAAAGGATCCCTGTAAGATTGTTAAGTCCAGGGCTGAACTACTTAGCTGTACCTTCGCTGCCTTGCGCAGGACAAGGCTTATTTAGTATATCTCTCCACTGACAGGGGAGATAGAGCAATATCTGTTTTTATCTCTGTTGGAAACTAGTGAATAAAGACTCAAATCCTATATCACAATGTAGATTTGCTCACAGAGTTCCACATCCTCCTACTACACCTGTTAAGTCCTGGAAGGAGCTGCTGCTTCTGCTTACTGATGGGAAAGTGGGAAGGTGATTCCAGCCACGAAGCAGCAGCTAGGCTTAGCTTGGTGTGTGTGTGAAGAAATGAAGGTGGTCTCATAGACTGTGAGTACCCTCCTTTCCCTTCCCCTAGGAGCCCACAGTAGCCCTATCTTCATAGTCTGAATTGCCTGCCCTGTCCCCTTCCTACCGGTAAGCAGCAGCAGCAACCCCTCCCAGGACTTGACAGTGGGCTGGGCTGGGGGTGGGATAGAGTGCAAAGGCAAAATAATATTCCCTTGTATCCCATCCAAAAAGGAACATATGTGGAAGCTGATTGATATGTTACAGTGAGCCTCTTTTATGGATGTAAATGTGTTAAAGAAGGTTGGACTCACACAGACTGTGAGTTGCAAACAGGTTTTTTTCCCCTTAATGTTGCAAAAAGTTTTTTTTTCTCTTAATCTGTCACTTTATATGGTCAGTGAGGCATTCACTTTTAAGAGGAAAGGCAAGTCCTCTTCATTCCACCTGTTTCTTCTGGGTCTTTCCTGCAGCATAGTTCTTTCCTTCCTGCCTGACAGTTGCAATTGGAAGGGCTGCTCTGTGGTGTGGAATATTATTGAAGTGAGTTTTTCTTTCACTGAATAAGCATTCAGTGCACCGTTCTAAGGATCTGCTCAACTTAATTATTTGTACGCAAACTTGGAAAAGGCAGGGAGAAAGTAATAAGGGCGTAACTGTTAATATAGACCTTTTCTGCACTCTACATTTTTGTGAGGACATCTAGTGGGGATCCCAGCATTGGCTCTGTTGAGAGGGGAGCACAACAGGAATGCTCCCCTCTGCACCAGCTGGCTCCATGGTGAAGGGGATGCAATGGCCACATCTCTTCCTTCTGCAGCACATCTGAGTATTTTCCCAGGCTGCAGTGGTGTAGGAAGCGCAGCCATTGTACTTCCTGTGGTTCTAGAGGACAAATAAGTCCATGATGGTGGTGCAACCACAGGTCATTGATGGGGAAAACCCATCAATGATATTATCTGGGATTGCACTGCCTGGGGATGGGAGAATGAATGGGACTGCAATGATATCATACAGAAGCATCACCACGGTCCTGTCCTTCTCCTGTCCACATTGGGGGTTAGGAGGGTGGTGTGGAAAGGACCATAGCACTTGATGGCCAGTGCCTTTTATTTCCAGGGTGCAGTTCTTCTGTGTACAGCTAATCTATAATTTAAGTCAGGTGGAGTATGAGCAGAACTACTCCACTTTTATCACTGTCTCAGAATGTGTCTCTCTTTCTTAGAATCATAGCTAAGAAAACCCAGTTCTTGGTGAAATCTGAGCAAAGTTTCAGGATCTGCAGTATTTCTACCTTGAACCTTTGGTGTATGATAAAGTAGCACAAATAAAAGGAGTGATTATGGATTTAACATTTTTTAACAAATTAACACACTGAACAAACTCTTCTGCCAGAACAACACTAGAATCTAACATATTCGTTATAAGAGAGGCTAACCTGAAAATTAATCTGTTAAGATTTCCTTGAAAACAGGCCCAACTGGATGCAAAAAGAGAAAGCTCAATTCACACTACCAATCTGATATGATGCTAATGCAAGTTGAGCAGATCCCTGCATAGTTCATCACCTATTAAACTAGTTCACTCCAGTCAGTCCACACTGGGTGACATCTCTGCATGGATAGTTTCTTTACACAGTTGAGCCACTAAGTGGCATTAGACTTAGCTGTATTTAATTAGAATCAAGTTTTGTTTTATTTGTGAACACATCTTGCTTGCTTCTTCTGTCCTTGCTTAAGAAAGACAGTATATCTTGTCTAGCTTCCTGATCTATCTTTCTATGACGGATACCACAAAGCAATTTAAAAGGACAAGGTAGGTTACATTTCACTCATCAAGACTAGTTGACAACTTTAAAGATATGAAAGACCTGTATCACTTCATGCAGCCCTTTGAAATTTTATAGCCAATGGTCATGCCTTGCATCTTCTGAACCCTATCATGTTCTGTCCCACTCCCACAACTGTATAAATATGCTTAAAAACTGATGGCACTAATATCACTGTGTCATTGCATTTGAAAAAGTAGGTTGATATCCACAAAAGTCTCATGCTAAAATATAAAGGTGTTTCTAAATTCTGTCCCACTTTCTCCCGTTTTTCTTTTTATTTATGAAGACCTATGTCCTGTCTGAGCCAATACTGCAGCTATTGCACTACTTGTCAAAGGCCGAATCTACCTATGTAGGAAAAGAAAGAACAAAGTACCACTTCATCTTGCATGATGAGGTAGAGAAGAGATACTTCTTTTAGTATATGAATAGTGTCATATTGCTTTGTAAGCAGAGAACTATATAGAATGGGAAAATTCTGAATCAAGCCATTTACCTGTTACGTAAGTTTTCTATGTTAGGGACATTTTTCTCTTTCTTTCTTTCATTGGACCCAGTGTGGTATAGTGATTTGAATGCTGGGCTATAATTCTAGAAACCAGGGTTTGATTTCCCTCTTGGCCATGGAAACCCACTGGGTGTGCTTGGGCATGTCACACTTCCTCAGCCTCCAAAAGTCCTCATGGTAAGTTCACCTTAGGGTCACCATAAATCAAAAATGACTTGAAGGCCCACAACAACAAGGTGTCATTCATATGTGTTACTCCATCTAACCTCTGTTACCTGGTATAGTCCATTCTGTTACTCCAGGATTCTCTCATTTTTCAAGCATGTATAGATGATGTCAAATCCTAGATTTTCCACTTAGCCTACTTTTCAATATTCTGATTCAATTATGTGAAATATCTCAAAATGTATATTGTCATTAAAACTCTAACAGCACAACCCTGTACATGCCTGTGCCAAAGTAAAATCAATAGAGATTACTGTTAGAGAAACAGGTGTAGGACTGCAACCTGAACAACATAAATCACACTCATTTCTAGGGCCACTTTTTCCCTTTGTGTGTTCCCTTGTTTATCAAGATCAGCACTAAGAATTTTTCTCCTGAGCTGTCTTAGTTTGAAGTAAAATTCTGTGATACCCATCAAAGGGTAAGTTTTCTTCATAGTATTGTGGGCATCCAGTCCCTGTGGAGGCCCATTAACTCAGCTTATCCTCATTTTTCATAGGATGGGAGGATATCTGTATGCTTCTGCAGAACTGTTTCGTTATTGCTGTGTAATCTCATAATTTTAAATGGTCTAAACCTCACTGGAGTCATATTGATCTTTGAACACATTGTTGCTTTGATAAATTTATGTAGTACCAGCAATGTTGATCATTTTTTTAGAAGTGCATTGTATACATTTTGACAACTCTGTTTTGTGCAAAAAAAAGTGACTATTTAATTTACTTTTTTTTTTTTTCAAAAAAAGGAAGCTGGAAGTTAGGCCCTTACTGCACTGTGTCACAATCCTGCATTGTCTCATCATGATTGCCGGATGGAATTGGAACCTGAATGCTCCCCCACCACACTAGTCAGCTGCTGATGGATGGGCTGTATTTGAGACATGTTCCTTCCTTCCACAGTATAGCTGACTTCTTCCTGCACTGCACTACAGAAGGAAGTAGTACTTCTGCCTGTCTGTAGCTGACAGGACCATTGCACAAAGGGAGGCCATTACTGTTTTTTCTCCCCCCAGTAATAGTATACAATGCGATTGTGATGGCTGGGGATGTGACAGCAGTGGGACCACAACGATATCATGCAATGTCACAGACTGGCAGCAATGCATCCCCATTCTGGGATGGCACCGTCAAGCGATAAGGGCCTTAGTCTCTTGAAATGCATGCATGTGCACAGCTGCACTGTATATTTATTTGAAGCTCCCCACCCCACCCCACTTGACTGTTCTTCAGCTGATATGACCCTCAGAGAGATGTAAATGCAATCCTTGCTCACAGATTTAAAAATCTGAAAAAGTTACCACACAAAGTAAAAGCGGATGGGGAGAGTGGAGGAAAGAGGAGGAGAAAGAAAATTGCGAACACAGGTATCAGGTCTTCCAGTTAAATGGTAGTTCTTCCAATGAAGCAGACAGAAATATCCAGAGACTGCAATGGAGCTGATCTTTCAAGTGAGCTGATAGAATGGCCCTGCATCCCATGTGTCTCTCTGTTGGCTGCATTATTTGACCATAAGTTACTCAACCATGCCTGCCTCCATAAAGCTGCATTAGTAGCTGTGGGGACATCAAAACCTTTGAGTTGAGGTTTTTTTTAAATATCCCCACCATCATATACTCTTCTTCCTCCTGCTTGTATTGGATGCTTTTGAAAGACAAGAGTTTCAAAAGAGAATGGAGATGTGGAAAGGATGTGTGAGTGTGTGCACATATATATACACAGCCTTTCCATACAGAGAGAGAAAGAGAGAAGAAGGGAGGGACAATATCCCGTTTCCACATCCCCACTCTCTTTTGAAACTCTTGTCTTTCAAAAGTGCCAATGCAAGCCAGAGGATGAAGAGTATATGATGGTTCTGATCTTTTTGAAAATATCTATTTATCTATCACTGTGGAATTTGCTACCACAACATAGAATGATGACTGTCTGTGGATGGTGTGTACAAACTTATGGAGGACAAAGTTACTGATAGCTACCAGTCATAACAGCTATGGATGGCTAAATGGTAGGTATACTAACACCACCTGAAACACTGTGCCTTTGTATATCATTGTGAAAGTCAAAACTCAACAGCTCAAAGGGCAAGATGAATAATGTCAACTCCAATAGAGCTGGGTTGGTAATTGGCTAGAGAAGAACTGATCTGGTCTACTCTTATCTCTTTAGCAAAGTGTTGATTGGGCTCTTCCAGACTCATCTGAAGAAGCATGATCTCATAACATATCTCCTTGTACCTGGCCAAGATTTGGCTGTTGTTGTGACCTCTTATGTCCACTTCTTTCATTCTTCCTTGGGGCTCTTCCTAGCAATATATGGATTTGCACTGGAGCTGTTCCAAGGGATCATTTTTTAAGACAAAACAAACCAAGCCCTGGAGCATGGTTTGCTGAGGTGGTGCTGTAACTTGAAGTGAAAATATCCCCTTACTTGAAAAAACACAAAAACTTGGAACAATATTGCTATAATCATAGGGCTTCTCCACACTACATTGTTATAGTGCTATTATTCCACTTTCAACATCCTATGGAATCATGCAGTGTGCAGTTTCGGAAGGGGCATTTAGAATTCTTAGCCAGAGAACTCTTTGGCCTCAGTAAACTACAAACCCCAGAATTCCACAGGAAGTTGAAAATGGAATAATAGCACTATGACAGTGTAGTGCAGCAAGGCCAATACTGGAGGATCAGAATAAATGCCACAGCCAGAACTGGAATTGCATAGTTCAGAGCAGAAAGCAGACAATATGGTGCATCGGTCTGAGTGTTGGACAAAGACTCTAGGAGACCAGCATTGAGATCCCTGCTCAACCATGGAACCCTAGCTGATGATTCTGGGCAAGTCCTATTCTCTCAGTGTAAGAGGAAGGCAAGCATAAATTGTCTCTGAACACATCTTGCCAAGAAAACCCTAGGATAGTGTTGCCATAAGTCAGAGTTGACTTGAAGGCACATAACAACAAATCACAAATCCAGGACAGCAGCAGTTTCATTGGGATATTCATTCCCCTGCTTCCCCAAATTGTAGAACAAACTCTGCAGCCTCCAGCAACATTTGCCCCTCTGGAGGAACCCATAGCAAAAGAAACAGCTGAAGCTTTCCAGCAGCTGAATATGATAATTGCCACAGAGCAACAGTTCTTAGCAGACAGAAGCTGCTTCAAGAATGGACAAGTCTACATAGAATGAGACTTAAAAGTGCAGTTGGATGTGCAGTAAATAGTAATATAATGAATTTGAGCTGCTCAGCAGAAGTTAAAAATGGGCAGAGCAATGCAGCAAAGCAATAGTTCTGTTAACATAGTTGGGATTCTAAATATTCTTCTATACTCTTCTCAGGCTAACTTGGTATCCCTCACCTGTTGGACATCATCTCTCAGCAACCCCAGCCATCATAGCCAGTAGTCAGAGATGATGAGAACTGGAGTCCAGTAACATTTGTGTACTGGACTTGGCAGCCCACCAAGATTCCTCAGCTGCCTAATAAGCTAGATAATGGCAGCTCTGTAAAACAGCCTTAGGACTGAAGTAAACTCTTAGTAAAATACAACAACAGTCCAGAAAGAGAATAGTCCACAAGCTAAACTGATAATCTGAGGAAAGTGTCAAGGTCCAAAGCACACAGGTAGAGAATGTAAGAATCATCACAGCTATCACCACCAGTAGTTTCCAGCAACCTTCTGTTGTTGAGGCCTCTAATTATATAGCCTCAACATCCTGGCCAGCTGTATCCTAATTAATAATCCCTTCCCATATAAGCACTGCCCGGGGCCTAGGTTCTCCTTTTACTTCCTGCACTAGCTGTCATAAGTATTGCATTTTCATGTTTCTGGGATGTGGGTGCTAAGAAAGGAGCTGTTTGGGTCCTGGGAGTCTGGGTCCTGGGGAAAGGGCATGAAAATCTGGGAACCTAATAATTGGAACCACTGCTCCAATCCAATTAACAAAATGAAAAGCACTACAAATAAAAGCTGTAGGAAACAACAGCTACCTGTCCAGCACCTATAGCAACACACCAGTCATGGAAGAATGCTCCATCTGTTGGTAAATATGAAAGCTGCTATCTTCACTTCCTCAGTCAGTTAAGCAACAGTTGTATTAATGTGACATGCATACTTTGTACAGAAAGAAAATAAGGGGTATGTTACTTCTAGATACATGACTAAGAAGAGAGTGTATGAAGCACAGAAAGAAGTAAAAGAAAGTTTGCAAGTATGAATCTTTCTTTCTTTTCTTTGCTACTAAGAGTCATAAAAATATTATTCAGACATACAAGTAATACTTGGTGGATATTTCCCTCCTCTTTTAAGTTAAGTTTCTTACGTTTTAAGATTTTAAATAACTACTTGTTCTGTTTTATATTGTTTCCATATTGTATTGTGTTTTGTGTGATGGATGTCTTATGTTTGGATAGTCTGTGTCCTCATAGTAAATACATTGATGCAGGTAATTCTAATTCTGAGTGATAGTGCAGGTAAATTTTCCTGGAACACAAAATTTTACTGCAACTCCATAAAAATATACAGCCAAAAGCCTGCATCAGAGGCATAGCTATGATATCTCTTGACTTGACCCTTGAAACCAACCTTAAAATCCAGTCAGACATCCTGGGCAACAGAGTTCTGCACTACTGGTTAGTGGAGAACTGCATGATGATATGACCAGCCCCCTCCTGCTAGCATGAGATGGAGCAACCAAGAGTTGTGACAGGATTCCACAGGGATGGCTGGCTGGCCTTTAAAGCTATTTTCAAGTGCTTTTATGGTCATGACAATAGTACCACCAAGCGAATAGGAAACAAACGTGCAGTCATAATATACCTTATGCACCACTGAAATATGGTACTAACATGATGCCAGCTGTACATCTCCAATGTAACTGTCTGATACTGTGGCCATTTCTGCACTTGACTGGGTCCTGCTGATGTCCTTTCACCATCCTGGCATCACTTTTGCTGGGAAGAGAGCATGATGGGAATGCTCCCTGCTGCACCTGGCTGGCTCTCTGTGGATGGGAGCATGAGCAACATGCACCTGCCTTCCACACTGCAGCAGGTTTCTTTCTCATGCTGCACTGGGGAAGGAAACATGTGATCACACTTCTGCCCCTTCTGCGTGGCTGAGGGTGATGGGAGCATCCTGCGATGGTGGGTGCTTAATGGATTTTTTCCATTAAGTGAATATCCTGTGATTGCGACACATGAGGATGTGCTGGCTGCAGGACTGTGATGATGTCGTGCGAAAGCACAACCTGTGGACCACTGCTATCACATCCCCATTGTGGGACTGTGACACCAGGCTGAAATGGCCTGTGTCTCTTTTAAAAACTGTTTATCACAATGGCACATTATTTTTCAGCTTCACACTGTGTCTTTGGTAAGAAGAACAGCCTGAGGTTAGAGAGCAGCAAAGTTCTGAATCTTAACTGTGATCCAAGACCCCTCTGTGGCTGAGTGTACATGCCATGTCTTGATGATCACATCCAAAGGCTGTAAACAATAGATCCAGAGACACTGAATTCTTTTCAACATCTGCTTTTCAAAAAAAATTTCAAAGCTTTTCAAAGTACAGGGAAGGGGAACCTAAGCTCACATGAGGTCTTCAGGACAGAAAACCCAATAGGCTATAACAGGCAGCCTGGATATAAATTGATCCCATTGTTCCTAACATGTCCATTTCCAGCAAGGAGGGCACAGCAGATATTTCCCCCTGGACAAAATTGATCATTGTCAGGCGAAACTGTGCTGTTTGTTTCCTGTATGAGAATTATCAGGTAGTCCTTGCAGCAGACAGTGGAGCTGGGCTCAGCTGGAGATGGCATCTAAAAGTCAAACTGGATGCTGGGTTTAATGTGGTTTGTTTCCTCCAAAAATGTAACCAGTAAACTGTAAGAGGAAAAAGCTCTGAGAAAGAGAGACTGAAAGCGGGGAATGGGAGAGAATTTTCTTTAAGGATACAGATTCTTTTTTTAAGTCATTGTTTTAAAGCAGACGTGACCAACTCTGATGTGTCTGGGGGCTAACTTTCTGCCCTTATAAGCCTCCGAAGGTCAAATGGACTGCCAAAAATGCCTGCGATATTGCCCGAAACTAGGAATGGGATGAATCCAGAATTTTCCAAATCCCTGGAGAGTTCTGGAATCCATGAATCTCACAAATCTCGAATCTTTCGAATCCTTTTTTTAAAAAGGGGTTTAAAAAGCAAGGGAAAGAAGGATAATCTTGGGCAAGACACACTCTCTCAGCCTCAGTCTAGGCAAAGGCAAACCTCTCTCTGAAGAAATCCGGCCAGGACGATTGTCATAGTTTTGCCTCAGGATCTCCCCAGATTGAAAATGACATGAAGGCCCTTTCTACACAGGCAGGAAAATGTGGATTTATCTCACATTTCCCTGCCTGTGTAAACAGGGCCACATACTACAGTACAGAGACAATCCAGTTCAAAACTGGATTTTCTTTGCATAGCTCCTTATGGCATCCTGGGGTTTGTAGTCTGATGATGCTCCAGCACACTTTGGCAGAGAAGGCTGTGACACCTTGTAAAGTGACAAACCCAGAATTGTGTCTGAAAGAGCTTTGCAAGGTAGCTCTGCAAAGGAATCTTTCAGCTGTCCTTGAAATCTCAAGCTTGTAGCTTCCAGTCAAGTGCTGAACTTATTAAAAGTTCAATTTAAATATCTTAGAATACAACCCTGGATGTAATTTCTGAAATTGTTAGCAAAGGCCATTATTACTCCAAGGGAAAAACTCACTTACTTGCCATTTCCCCTTGCATGTCTGGTCTCCCAGGTTTTCAGGTGTGCCGGTCTTGAAGAAACTATTTGGTTGGTGGATTCGAAAGATTCAGTTTGCCTATTTTGGCACAGGGATTCAGATTTGAGAATCTCAAACCCTTGCCCAGGATTCAAGGATTCGGTTGACCCACCCCTACCCAAAACCAAGTTATCTGATGTGTACTTCTTGTTTTGAAAAGTGGGTATTTTTTTTTCTGTTTAACAGTGCAGGGCTGGAGTGTGGGCTGTAGGATCATCTTTTATCTTCACGATAAGGTAGAAGAATCTCAGGGAGAGAGCATTGCCTTTAAAGATATACACTCAGACCTTGGTCTGAATCCTGTTATTTACCTCAACTAGAGTAGACCCACTGATTCAATGACATTTACCTATGTACTGACTCACTATTCCACAATTCATTCAATGAGTCTATTTTGTTATGGGACTAACCAACAGGATTCAGGAGATACACAAACATATTTGCATACTGGGGATCCCATGGCTACTGTAGACTGTTTTCTATTCAAAGCAGAGCTTAGAAAATATTCTTTGCTTGGACTTTAGCTCTCATGTGTCCTTAAAACTAATGGTTGTCCTTGTGTTAAACACAGCTGGGAAAAGTGCGTGTGTTTCTGTTCAAAGCAGAGCTTGGAAAACAGAATTTCAAGTCAGAGAAAAGGTTTCTTATTTATGTTTGACTTGATGTTCATTACTTAAATGACACGTTCTGCAACCTGTGGTTGCTTCTGAATGTATTGTGCTAAATGACATCCTCAGAGGCCATTCCTAATCCTGAAATCTCAAGGCCTTGGATGCTCCTGACCTGGCAATCCTAGGTCCCTGCCTCAATGAAGCAAGAAGAAATGGAAGCCAACTTCAAAATGAATTTGGAACACAAAGCAATCTCTTGCCTCTGCAGCAATTCTCCTGGAATACTTTGGTCTTAGCTGGACATCTGCAGTACAGGAACTCAGCTGAGGGTAGAGTTTGAAAAGCAGAATAAAGTTTAGGCTACAGTTGTATGAACGTGCACCTAAGAGTAAGTCTTGTGGAAATCATTGAGATTTGCAGACATATATAGAGCTGTTGGACTTCTTCATTTATATAGGAAGCCCCTGCCTTTCAACACTGTGTTATTTGGTGACTCATTCTTTTGACACTTCTAAATTAAGGACAAGTTCCATTAATTAGATGGGGGTTCCACTCTTTAATCAGTTTTCTTGCCAATGGAGACTAATTTGAGACTGCTTGTGTGCATGCACTGTTTGCAAGGCAAGCTGAGAGGGAGAACAAAAGACAGCAAACCAGCTGAGAGATTTTGCAAGCAGTGTATGTGCATTCAGTCCTAAGTGAGCCTCTGTAAGTCCTTTATGCTCCCTACAGCACAGTACATGGGTTCTGTTTGTCAGCCAATTCTGTTTTCTGACAGTGTTCGGGTTCCTAACCTGTCAGATAAGTGGGGGAAGCCTGTACCCTGGAGAACTTAGGGCCAGGATATAGATTGTGTGCTGCTGTGTTAAAAAGTCTGGTTGTAGTGTGCTTGTTGACTTGTTCTACCTTGGCCATTTCCACATTAGATGGTTATAGTGCTATCCTATGGAATCCTGGGGTTTGCAGTTACAGGAGGGGCCTCAAATGATGAAGACCTGCTGTTGTGTCACGTTCCCTCCCTAATACAGACCAGCATTCTAAGACTAGATTGAAATCTCAGCTTATGCAAGTGGCTAGGGCAAACGGGGTTATGGGAGGGGCCTCAAGGATTTATGACGATCATAATTTTTACAACTATATCTTTCTTAACTACTTACATTCCTTTATCTCCTGAAGCCAAAGTATGGCCATTTCCACAAAGGCCCCTTCGGTAACTGCAAACCCCAGGATTCCATAGGATGTTGAAAGTGGGATAATAGCACTATAACTGTCTAGTGCAGAAATGGCCAAGGTAGGAGAAAAAATGCCCACTATCTACTGATGTGTTCAATGGTGGGAGCTCAGTTTCATCATTTTGTTTCTGTATGCTGGTATTAGGCTTTTGGATAGATTAATTAGTGTTATGGAAAGGAAGTTATTCCAAGAACAGTTAAACCATCCACAATTTTCTCTGGCCATGATATGGGCATGAAAAAGAGTAGATTTGGTACCATTAGTTTAAACAGAGCTTGCTCTTTCTTCATCCAGCTGCTTCATTTGACTACTGGCTGTTATCGTTTAGATAATGTGTTTCTCCAGCCCTTCATATTTATATCCTGCAAATATTTACAATATCAGCAAATACTGAGCTCTCCTCTCTCGCTGATTCTTTGCTTAGCCAGCTCTGTCTACCATATTTATCTCTTTAATCTTTCTCCATGTTGTAAGTCAGCGCCTTCATCCCCTTAATCATGTTGGCTACTCTGAAGTGAAATCCCTCTAATTTGTCTACTGAATGAATCATTTGATGAGTTCTCTAAAGTGAAGTCAGTGGCGGCAAACTAAGACAGGTTTCTCAGACTTTGAATGCTGCCTATATGGGTTACTGTGCTGAAGAAAAAAATTATAGGGAGTATCCTAAGCATCCAGAGGGACAGAGATTATGATAGGATTCAAAAGCTGTTCCTGGGTTAAGCAAAATTAAAAAGAAATGAAGGAGGGTGGGAAGGCACCTGTGCATCTTTAACAGTTATGGAGAAGTGGAAATTGGGATAAGTGCACTTTCTCATATGTGCAGGAGAGAAAAAGAAATTACTTAGGTCATTTCATATCCTCCAACTGTCCTTATTTAACAGGGACAGTTTGATTAATCCTCTGCTGTCTCAGTTTTTCATTGCTTTAAAAATGTCCCAGTTTTTCTCTTTTCCTCCCACTTTCCCCCTTTGTCCTCACTTTACTTCCATTAGTGCAAACTGAATTCAAAGTGTAAAAGTAGTTTGCACTCAGTTAACCCAGCAGGGGAAGGAGAGAGGAAGGAGCAGGATCTTGCTCTTCCCAATAGACTCAGGGAAAGGCAAACTGCTGCAGCCTCTCCTGGATTGTCTATTCTTCCTCATTAAAATCTTCTGCCATCTTATCCACATTCTGATGCTTGGCCATATGTGTCCCACTTTTCATCTGTGACATGTTTGCTGGCATGGCAATTCTATGCAAATGTGCAGACGCATTGTCCTCTGCTCACCTCACTTGAGTTAAAGTTAGCAGTGTGCAATAAAGGCAAGAGTTAGTTTGAATCCTTCTTTGGAAAGGTGCCCAGTACATCTTGGCATTGGCATATCTAGGCTCAGCAGCACCTGGGGCAAGCACGGAAATTGTGCCCATAAGTGCTGCTGCCGCCTCTGCCTCCGCACGGGCCCAAGAAGGACCCCTGTGGGAGTGGTGGCAATGGTGAGGGAGGAGGCAGTGAGGGTGGAGCTGGCAAGGCGGTGGGGGGTGGCAGCAGGTGTGGGGGAGGCACAAGGGGGCAGTGGCAGACATGGGGTGGTGTGAGGGGATGACAGCAGGTATAGGGAATGGTAGTGGGCGTGGGCCAGGCGGGAGGTGGGGAGTGACAGGAGTGAGGGCAGCAGGGGCTGGGGGGCACTGGCAGACAGGAGGGTGCCCCCTGGGCATTGCACCCAGGGCACATACCCCAGTTGCCCCAACCTAGGTACGCCTGTGCATCTTGGTCCATTTCAGAGTATTCCTGCTTCAGTGTCTAAATATACTTTTATTTGCTTTGAAAACCTGATGCTTCAGATGTCATTTTGACTATGATAGGAAAATGAAGAAATACCTATTTTATTTTATTTAAATATCCTGGGGTAGGGAACCTGCATGGTTTGAAAGACTATTCTGAGTTCCTTGATTCCCTGGCTGGCTGCACCAGCATGCCTGGCATGACTTTTCGTATGCCCAGAAATAAAGCCTAGGCACTGAAATAATCATCTTTATCTACTTTTTGTGATATTTAGCTGTTTTTTTATTGCTGGTCTTTGGTCAGTCCTCACCATCAGAAACGTTTAGGTGGTACAATAGCCCTCTTGGATGCTTCCTCTCCTGATATGCTTGGATGAAATTTTCAGGCACAGTATGCTTTCTAAGAACCCTGTTGAACTCTGCCAAATGCCAGATGAAGAGGTTTTTATGTAAGAGGCCTTTATATACTATTATTGATTTAATTTAGGTATTTATAGACTAACTTTCTGAAATCAACCAAGGCAATAATAACATAGACAATTCAGAAAATACAGCAATAAGCAGACAAAAATCAATAAGATACTGTAAAATATGCTCTCCAACTGTTCCGATTTAGCAGGAACAGTTCTGATTAATTGTCTGTTGCTCTACCTTTTCAGCTGCTTTTAAAAACTCCAGTTTTTTCTCTCTTCTTCCACTTTACTCTTTTGTTCTCACCTAACTTCCCTGGCTGCAAATTCAATTCAAACGGTAAAAGTAGGGCCATTTCCACACTAGACTGTTATAACGCTATGATTCCACTTGCAACATCCTATGGAATCCTGGGGTTTGCAGTTTTGAGAGGGGCTGGTTAGCCCTTCCCAAAACTGCAAACCCCAGGATTCCATAGGATGTTGCAAGTGGAATCATAGCGCTATAACAGTCTAGTGTGGAAGTGGCCTAGGTTGCACTCACTTAAATCAGCAGGGGGGGTGGAGAGAAGAAGGGAAGGTGAGATCGTGCCCTTCCCAGTAGACTTGGGCAAAATCAAACTGCTGCAGCCTCTCTGTGCTTCTGTATTCTTTCTCTTTAATAACTTTTGCCATCTTGAACGCACTCTGATGATCCTTGGCCACACCTGTCCTGGTTTTCCTCTGTGAAATGTTGAAAAATATGTTTAAGAATCATGACAACATTTTCAAAAGCTACGATAAAAGGATGTTATCTTGACATTCTTCCTGAATGTAAAAATAGAGGGTACTCACTGCAACTTCAAAGTGGGAGCATTCTCAGAGTTTAAAAGCAAATGAAGGAATGGTAAACAGATGTCTTTCAGCACTTGAGAAAGCACTTTTTCTAAGTAAGGGCTATGTGTAGCATCCAGCGTGACCTTCAATAAGCATGGATGGACCTGGAATTTATGCTTGTTCTCCCCATGTTTAAATCTCACCCAACCAGGGTGGATTATTGCATACAGCAGAGAGTTCTTCCAAATCCCTTCTGAAATTCCAGGAGAAGCCAGATTCAATTCAGATAGATTTGGAGGACGAACAAACTTTGCTTCAGACAAATCACAGATCTCTAAAGTATAGCTTTGCTCCCAGGTTTTTTTTTTTAAATTTTATAGAGATGAGGTGAGTGTATACAGTAATATGTGTGTATGTGAAATACAGGGGTTTAAAAGAGCAAATGGTATTTAGAGTTACACTGACAGCAAAAGTAGACAGAATACTTCATCTTAAATTATTATGTGAAAAACAGTTTTTTTAATCACAATTATATGCTCACTTTTAAGTCTTCTCTATAGTTACGAAAGACAAAGCGCTTGTTGCTGTTCGGTTTTAAAAACAAAAGTATATTAAAAAAAAGTATAAAAAATAAATTAAAAAAAATAAAAACAAAACTATAAGAACACTCAGGTTAGCTTCCAATGAAATTCTTTCCCTTTACCCTATTTCTTAATCTTGTATTCTTCCTTGTGTGCACTTGCTTTTAGCTTGACAGTGTATGAAATACAAGGATTTAAAAGTTTCTTTAAGCCTTTTCAAAGAAATTGTATTTTTGAAAAAAAAAACTAAAGATATATAGGGTTCATTAGCATAGTGATTTCCATAGCAGAGACGTACAAGACAATGTATGGGCAATTCTTTAATGCAACCAAACAGGAGATTCATGCTACAAGTCCAAGTTAAGTGACACTATTTCTTGAAATCTAGCATATTCTAAGTAACTATAGAGAGATGTGAGAATGCTGGGTTAAACAAAAGACTTGCTTAGCCTTGACAGAGTGAAATGTTTGAGGAGTATCGTCTTAAAATAGCCAGTCAGCTTCTGAGGGAAACTAAGTGAACAGCAATTACATACATTCCAGACAGTAAGACCAGGCTAGTGAGTTGGTGATTCACCTATTTGCTGAAGTGAGGAGGCTGGTTTTTTCCCCTCCACCTCCCTTCTGTTTACAAGGATATCCTGTTATTTCATGTCCTGCCAGCTGTTTACATACTGCCAATATTCTTGGCCGCTGTTCAGGAAGCAAAGACCTTCCAACCTGCACAACAATGGGAAGCTCTCACAAGACAGAATGCTGAGAGAGGTGGACACATGGCTTTGACGCAAGGCACAGTGGTGAAACTTTTAATCTCTGGGTGTTTGATTGGCAATGATCATGCAGATTAAATGCGGCACCAGTTTATTGCGATCAGCACTTCCATTCTCCCTCCCCATCTGTCTAATTCAATTTGTACAGCACATCGCAGGTTATTCAATCAAACATGCTCAACAGAGAATTATCACAGGGGGAAATTATTCAATACAGACACAAACATATTCATAATATTCATACCACATCTTCTAACTGAACTCCTCAGTGTTGCTTATGGGATATTTAAAATACAATAAAATGGATAACGGGTATCTTTTATTCTTTCATTGGGTCACCTTGTCTTCCTCATTCAAGTTGCCAGTGGTCTCACTGGTGCTGCAGGGAGGGGAAGGGAGCAAAGATATAGGGTTCCTGAACAGAACAATATGTTTACAAGGCCTCCCTCTATCCTCAGCTATCACTCTAGAGCTAAATGCCTGAAAGTGCCTCAATTACACAGGGTAGAATAAGGGATTTGCTCCCCTACACTTTTGGGGATGGGTAATCTTAGCCACCCTTTTTAGAGGTCTAAAGGGATGAGGCCATGACTAGGCTAAAATTGACAGGACTTACAAAATGGGGCTGGTACGCTGGGCTAAACATTCCCCCATCCTCTATAATTTGACTATTAATATCGGGGCTGCAGCATGCTGCAGGGGAAATTCCTATGCCCCAAAAATGGCTGCTGAAATAGCCATTATTGTTCTTCCTAGGATGAGGCTTCCGATCCTCTGATCTATATAGAATGTCCCTTACAGTTCATAGCTTCATCTGTGTTACAGCTAGTTGCCTTGGTTTGTGAGTAGTTGCCAGAAAGGTGAAGGTATCTGATCTGAAAAGGAATAGATTTGCTAATGGCATATTTTCAGGTTGGCTGGTTTGACCTGGATTGTTGCCATACCCCCTAGTGCCCATTTACATCATTAGCTGGCTTTGTTTTCCAGCTTTCTTTTCTTTTTCCAAAGGGCAAGTATGAAACACTTGTAAAGACCAGAGATACAAAGCAAAATATGAAGGCTCTATTCTGCCCAATTGTCTTGTGAAAAACGAGCCAGCAGTTCCTTTTCAGTGATTTTAGCCAAGTTAGTCATAACTATGATTGATCTTTGAGGGACTGATGAGTTTAAAACCTTGTAGAATGACAACCTGGTGCACGCAGGAGGGTCTTCTTGGTTCATTTTGAATTCTCTTTTTTCCTTCTTCACTAGAGGAGCAAGTGATCATCATGCCTGGAAAACACTGTAAAAAATCAGAACTTTAATGTAACTATGTTGGGAAATAGTGTGTCCATCCAAAAACTAAAAGCAGTTGCAAAGATAGGATTTATGCTTTTCCAAAGAAGGCAATTTTTTTATTTTTAAATATTTTTGAAAATTACCTTTCCAATAAAGTCAACAATTCTTTTAAGATGATGGCAGCACTGTAGCTAAAAACATGTTTATGGCTTGTTATATGGTTCCTTCATCATGCTTTTTTTTTTCATCTGACAAACTCCTGCATTCCAAATAGCTTCAGCACAGGAGATAAGATGGAGGGATGTTCCACTGTTCCATATACAAATACCAGTTTTCCAGTAACTGGTTCTCCTCCTCTCCCCCACATGATAATCTGCAATTATATTGTCATAGTTCTAGGCTCTGACAAAAAACATCACCTCAGTGGGAACTTTGAGCTATATCAGTTCCTCATACATCAGCATCTCTTCATGTGTCCCATCAGCACCCATTTTATGGGCACCCCAAATGAGGCTCTTCTTTTTTACTGACACTTCTATGTCTTCTTACCCCCAAAGAATACTGGTGAGTTATTAGTAACGCTTTATGGTCTGCAGCTAGTAAACAGCAGGGCTGGTGTTATTCCCTGAAGGTTGGTGACTCAGAGGTCCACCTTTGGTGCCAATGCTTCTGTGGATCAGTGAGGAATTGTTATCTCAAAAGGGGGCCTACAAGAGAGGATAAACTTACAGGATCTTTCCATGTGTGTATACTGGTACTTATACAGGGGCACCAGTTGGAAATTAAAATAATGTTTTATTTGGAAAAGATCACAAACACACAAGATTCAAGAAGTGTCACAGCCAAACAAAGTGAACTGAAGGAAAGGATGGAAAAATTGGATAGCAAGAAGTTGGGGACAATTGGGTAATATTTACCTATCCTGCAGAGAAGAGACAAAGTGATGTGGCTCAGACTAAGGGTACTAGCAGAGGGCAGTACTAGAACAGGAATCTGAGCAGCAGAGTGTTTCTGCCATGAGGGGGGAAGTATTAATGGCTCTCTGGCAGAGCAAACAATGGGGTCTGGAACAGGCTCATGGCCTTAGCATTAGGTGACACAGCATCAATGGGAATTGTGATAGCTTCTTGGTGTCTGGGCAGGTGAGGAAACAAAGGAGAATTTCAGTGGGAAGAGGAAACAGGTTGATGACAATGGGTTGCTCTGTTGAGACAACTTCATAAGCTGTGTGATGGAAGGCTGGGTTGTTGAGGGGATATTTCCAAGCTTATTAGCACCGCAGCTTCCCAATGGATATGACCTGGCTGTGCCCTGAGGTCCCATCTGACCAGCTTTCACAGGTGTTCAGCCAGTCCTCTTTGCCAGCATGAATTTTCAGCCATAACAGTGTATGATTTATATTTAGTGCCAATTAAATAATGTTCATTGCAAATTATAATGGAGTGCGGGTGTATGGCATAGTAACACTGAGACTTCTGAAGGATCTCAGCTAGCCTCTCTACTTAAGCCAGAGTTTTCTTGACTTTTCATGTTGGTGACACACTTTTTAGACATGCATCATTTTGCAACACAATAATTCAGTAAGTGGAGGTAGCATCTCCACCCAAGCCTGACCCACTGTCGCCACCACCTTTGCTGCAGTCTTCCTAGGCCCAGGGTAGTGGTAGCAGTGGCTGGAGGGGCAGCCCCTTCACCTGGGCGTCGCCCACTGCAATGGCAAGAAAGTCAGCCCCTCCACTTGTTATGTTTGCATGACACACCTACACATTGCAGCCAAGATACTAACGTATTGTGACAAACAGTTTGGAAAGCCCTGACTTAAGCCCTCAGTTGCACTGAGGAAAAGCTGAGTGCGCAACTGGGGTAAAACAGAGCACAGCTTTATTATTTTAACAATAACTACAGACTTAACAATATTCTTAGTGAAAAAGAAAGTGATGGGCTGGGATGGCTTGAGCCTGAGCTGAAACATGTGAGTGGCTAGCATGTGGGGTCGTTTCTCTGCCCCCCTTTTGGATATAGGCTCCAGCTCACTCACCTAAATTACCACCAGTTGTGACAAACAGCACCTAAAGAATCTAGAGCAACTGAACAAAAGCATACCTCCCCACACACATACTCACATATAACAGCTCCATTAAACAATTACGACTTCCAATGTAAACGGCATGAATGATATCAAGTAATTTAATCAGAGGCAAGCATGTCTGAAAGAGCCAGTGTTGTGTAGTGGTTTGAGCTTTGGACTATGACTCTGGAGAACAGAGTTCAAATCCCCAGTCAGGCATGGAAACCTTGGGCAAGTCATACTCTTTCAGCCTCAGAGGAAGGTGAAGGCAAACCCTCTCTGAACAAATATTTTCATGAAACCCCCTTGATAGTTTTGCCTTAGAGTTGCCATAAGTTGAAGGCACACAACAGCAACAAGCATGTATGTATTGCACTAACACAACAATACTAGAAACAGAGGGTAATCTCCATAGAAGGTGAAAAATGTTACACAATAACATCCACCAAAAAAATATTTCCAGGGCCCTCTAAAGCAACAAGCAACTACTTGAAGAGACCAAAAAAGAAACAGAGGGTGGACAGGTACTTGGTGTCTGCCAAAAGTCTGGCTGACCACAAGGCTTGGGCTTTTATAAGCACATTGGAAATCCTACAAGAGGGAGGCACCTTGTGAGATTCCCAAGTCTAGTGAGATGAGAAGTCTTATAGGAATTGCAAGTGCCAGATTTTATGATGTTCAGTTTTCAGCCATCTTGAGATCTGGTGAAACCACCCCAAGCTGAGCAGACACCTGGAACCTTTTCACATTTCCCAGTTGCAGCATTGTGAGTCCATTTTACCCACCACGATTCAATCGTATCACTGGTGGAGCTTGGAGTGTGTGGAGGGGAGGGCGGGAGGAAGCGGGGCTACAGCATGGGGGCATGGCTGCAGTGCATGGGGGCATGGCTGTAGTGCATGGGGTGTGGCTAGGAGCTGGGTGACCCCAAAAAATTGCTGCCGGGGGTGAACATCCCCCTCACTCCCCTGCCCCTATGTGACTGCATCCTGTGGAATCCTGGGCTTTGTAGTTTGATCAGAGGCACCAGAGGATCTCTCTGGCTGAGAATTCTAAATGCCCCTTCCCACACTGCCAATCCCAAGATTCCATAGGATGGAACCATGGCACTTAAAGTGGAGTCATACTGCTTTAACTAGGTAACGTGCAAAGGTCCCTCTAAACAAAAACTCTCTCAGATCATCACAACAAAATACTGGTTTCTGATGTGATTGCAAATGTTCATTAACATCTGTTCCTTTAGGCTAGAGAAAACTATTAGAGGCCAAGGCATTTAAAAGCACTGAACAATCCCAAGATTAGATTGCTTAGACTGAGGAGATAATTTTTTACAAATGCCATTTTACTCCGACAGTTACACAGTCTCTGGCCATTATCATGATGATGATTTCATCATGTAACATCAGACTTCGGATAAACTAGCAGACACAACGTTTTCAGGCTAAACAATAGTACTTGCTAGAGGTGGACCTATAATATTCTTTTTCAACTGCCAGTGTTTTAATTATATGATGGGGCTTGGTGAGGGAGCTAAAATTAGAAGGAGCTGAGTGGATTTTGATATGAAGGGGAAGGTTTTCTCTTTTACTTGAGGAAATTATATTCCTGAGAGAAATGTGAAACCAGAGAGACCAAAATGACTTTGTATCATTTTCTTCAGCTATAGGGTGGAGGAGGCTAAGCAAACCAAAGGTCATAACACAGAGACTCATCTATAAGTGAAAAAACCAAGAAATTACAAAGGGGAAAGGAATCAGTTAAAATGGAGATGTGTGTCTTTTAACTGCAAAAGCACAGTGACAGTTAATAAACTGCATTCAGGTTTTTGCACACGCTCCTGACCAAATTAAATATATAAATAGATAAACACTAGTACTCCCACTCAGGCTAATATTTGCCTCTGTGCAGCCTTTCTAATGACCTTTCCTATTTTAAAAATAGAACATGTATCTATCCAAGCTGAGAAGTCATTCTTATGAAAGGGCAGAGGTTGAGCATACACAGAACTTCTTGAAATTATTATTTTTTAAGTACAGTTTCCCCCAGTGCTGGCTTGTTTTTAAATATTTTATGTGTAGACATTGGTGCGAATGCATGCTGAAAACTATTATGTGAAAACTTTTGTGACCTGTAGATTTTGTTGCACAATGAATTCTTATTCTTTCATTCTGTTTTATTCTCTTTTTCTGTAGTTTTTGTTGGACAATAAAGTCTTATTCTCTCACTTCTAGAGAGGTTGCAGCTATGATTTGTTTCAAACACACATCCATCAATAGCACATTGTGCTTTCTTTCAAGTTTTTTTTTAAATGCCTTAGTCCAGCACTTAAACCACTTCACTTTGCTGGCTCGCGAAACAGTTACAAATGAGTACAGATGAGGAAATCTAGGTAATTTTTTCATATTTCTGATTGCTACTTAGTCATGAATGTGACATGGGCCATTTCCGCACTAGACTGTTATAGTGTTATTGTTCCACTTTCAACATCCTGTGGAATCCTGGGGTTTGCAGTTTAGGGAGGGGCCTTTGAGCCTCTCAATGGGCCATGGTGATAGAGAATACAGGTCAGCATCTCTTCGCAGTCACACTCTCTAGCTTCAGGTTCAGCTTTGCTTCCATAGCAGGAAGTTAGGATCCATAGAAGTGGAGAAATGAATTATAGATGAAATGGAGGATTGTATATTTATACAGTAAATATATTAGTATGTTAATAGAGGACTAATAGAGAGATAACGAAAGAAAGTTTTTCTTTTTGTTGTTTTATTTATACAATCGAAAATTATAAGATGTCAGAGTAAAGATGTACCCAAAATATGTATTTTAATAAAAAAAGGAACATTCAGATTGCAGATAATCACTAAAGGGAGTGACATTATTCTTTGCCAAATGCACGCATAGGGCAGCTTCTGCAAGATTCTGGTGCTACAAATTGAGGTGGGAGCTATTTGAGGCACATGGCTTGTGTGTTTTCCCTGCCTACTGTAGCCTCACACATTCCTCCATTTGTCCTCTCCTGGTCATTTGGATCTCCCATCCCCAAGTGTTCTCTTTTTTCTCTTCAGAGCTACCAGTCTACATAAGCCCTGGATGAGATGCCACTACCTGACCATCCTTTGCCCTTCAACTGTCCCAGTTTGGTAGGGACAGTTCCAAATAATCTTCTGTCATCTCACTTTTTCAGTTGTTTTTACAATGTCCCATTTTCTTTCCCCTTCTCCCTCCTTTCTCCTTTTGTCCTCATCTTACTTCAGTGGCTGAAAGCTGAAAGTTCAAAGTTCAAAGTGAAAAAGTATTTGGTACTTCATTAACTTAGCAGAGGGGAGAGGAGACCAGAGAGAGGAAGCTTGCTTTCCCCAGTAGTTTTGGGCAAAGGAAATTGCTGTATCCTCTCCTAGCTTGTGTGGTCTTCTTTTGCCATCACGACCACGCTCTGCTGTTGCTTGGCCACACATCTGTGTTTTCATGTGTGAAATGTTGGCGGGTATGCCATCCTGCCTTATGAATGCAGTCATGTGTCCTGCCAGCTTCCCTCATTCTCTTTCTCTCTTCACAGAAACACAGATCAAAAACACAAGATTACAGGAAGCCCTCATCTTTTGACACCCTGTTTCTGATGACTCACTCTTTTGACGCTTCCAAATTAAGTACAAGTTCCAATAATTCAATGAGGGTTCTGCTCTTTTATTAGTTCTTCTTGCCCATGGAGGGTTGCTTGGATCCACCCCTATATGCACGCTGCTTGCAAACCAAGCTGAGAGGCCGGAAAGGTGCTCAGCTACCTGAGAAACTTTGCAAGCAGTGCATGTGTGGTAGTTCCCAAGTGAGCCTCCTTAAGTCTTTCATGATCCCTAAAGAACATTGGTCCTGCTTTTCAATCTATTCCATTTTCTGACAATGCTCTGGTCCCTAGCTATCAAATAAGTGGGGAAAACCTGTATGATGGCTGCAGTCCTATTCTCATTACCTGAGATTTAGCAGTAGTGAGTTTAGTGGGATTTAATTCTGAGTAGATACGTGTAACTGCACTTACCTTAGCAGCACTCTTGTGTGGTGGTGGGAACATGGAGCTTGACCTTCTTCTGTAGTGGAGCAGGGGGAGCATGTTGCCCCTGAAACAGCATATGGTGTGACTTCTAACCCACCAGGCCCACTACTTCCTGGAAATAGTTGGGGAAAATCAGTGAGCAATGTGTTGGGATATGAATTCAAATATAAAGGTAGGATTCATTTAGTGGTGGGAAGGAGGCAAAATGAACACTGGGATGAATAAACACTATACTGTAAGGCTTGAAGCAATAAAGTGTCCAGAAAGTATATGATCCTGAAATATGCTGGTAACTTTTCCCTCTGCCTGCAGAATTCAGAGCCAGTTGTAGACTTCAGTCAGTGATACTTAATAGTGGAGTAGAAGCTGCTTGGCAATTGTCAGGTCAGAATAATACTGCTTCTGCTGCTTTCCTTCCTTGTCTTCTCTTAATTTTCTTTGGGACATCTCTGTTGTGGTCTCTCTCTCTCTCCTGCTTCAGAGTTGCCTCCAACTTTTCTCTTCTTGCAGTCTCTTCAGAAACTTCCTTCCCTGTCTCTGGCTGAGCTCTTCAGGCACAACAAGGGTTGAACGCTACGCATTCCAGCAGGGGGCTGCACTGCTCATGGTTACACATGTGAAGAAGCATGTTGCCAGAGACACATTGATATCAAAGAGTTATAGCCCAACTACAGCTGTTGTCTGATTCATGGATTTAAATACTACCTTTCTCCAAAGACTGGGAACCCAAGACAGCTCACAAGAAGATTATGAGATACAGATAAAAACGGGAAAAAAATGAAAAAAATTAAGATAACTGTATAATTTATAAATTTGATAATTATAAACCACATTCAGATTAAAGAAATAAAAAGTACAGCACCCACCAATTAAAACCCCTTCCTCAACAATGTGTCAGTGTCAAAACTCTGGCTGAAAAGAAAGCCGATTGCCTTTAGAATCGTTAATATACACAGCACATATGTCTCAGAGGGCTACAGTCTATCCATCATCTGTGATCAGATATCACAGTAACTGTTTGGGTACAGGTCATATCTTGCATTGCTGCAGCTATTAGCCATGGAATCAAGATGCCAGTTGCTTTTAATTTTATCTGGATTTAAACATGTTCTAGTGGCCAATTGTGGCTCCAAAAAAATCTTTCTCAGTGAGTTATAGTGGCCACTGGCAAAGCTGACTGGAGTTAATGTTGAATTCCAGCTCTTTTTCCAACCCCCTCCTTTATGACTTGGTGTTTTCCCTAATGAATTCCATTTGAGTTTGACTGTTTTCAACAGAGAGGTGATTATGTACATATAACATTTAAATGAAATATGTGAAACCATTTAAGCTCTAAGGGAGGGATGAGAATTCAAGTGTGAAGAACAACGTTTTCACCTCCCGGTCTGCTTATAAAACCTCCCGCTTAAATCCCCAGGTGCATAAACCCATCAAGATCCATCATGAAAATCCTGCTAGAATATAAAACACTTCTCATTAATAGAAATAAATACTTATGCTCTACTATTCCCAAGGCAACTGTAAGAATGTGCAAGTCTTCAAAATGGTCTGGTATAACTAGGCTAGGAGATCAACAAGACTTCTGCTTAGGACAACTGACTTCTTTATCCTATTGTAGCTTGCTTCTAGCTTGTGGAAAAATAAACTATTCCTTTCTATTTGATCTCAAGTGTTTCTTGTGGCACTCTTGAGTAACAATTATTTTAGTTCCCCCAGTTTCCTAGCACATTCTGACCGGCTTTTGGAATCACCAGGGGTCCTTTCACACTCCACAGTTGTAGCACTATGATTCCACTTTAACTGTCACAGCTGCATTCCAAGGAATCCTGGGATATGTAGTTTTGTAGAGGCACTAGAAGAGCTCTCTATTGCCCAGACATGCATCAGATCCCATCAAGTTTTGATTACTTTTAATTGTTGAAATTAAAACGGCAAAGAAAAAAAAAAGGTAGATTATGCCCTTGCTCCTGCTTCAAGATCACTCAGTTCTTATTCTTCTGGTTTTCATTTGCTTTCATTTGTTTTCCACATGGGATTGGTCTTTCTCATAAATGGATATCAAGATCATATGGAGTTTCACCTCCCTCCACAACTCCTGACTCTAGAGGGGTGGCTCAACCTTGTAAATTTTTTTTACTCCTTTCAGCTTTCTCCCTCTGTCTCCCAGACCATGTACAAGTACTCTATCCCATTTTTAATATCTCCTGGACCTTCAGTGTTATTCCTGAGGAAATCCTGAATCCTTAATATGGATGACTTTAGGAAGTACACCCTAGATCATGTGCAGGAATGGGTTAATCTGTCAATTTTAATTTCTATATGTTTCTCATTTTTCCAGCACTGTGTTCTGTTTTGCTTCTGCATCAATTGCAACATCTATTTTAAAAAACAAAACAAAACAAAAAACCTGTCACTAAATCTGTGGGCATTTTCATACCTTCAGTTATCTGTGTTTTGGTATACAATTTTGCCCAATAGACATATTTTGGAATCAATTTCCCTTTATATGATATTACTTTGTATGTTTCCCCACCAATGCATGTTGTTTGTGCACACTTTGCTGACACATGCATTTTTGTTCCCTTATTTTGAGCAGCAAAATGCACTGCAAAAATTTTGGGAAGTCTGAATATGAAAAAGACAGCTGTGTTCTACTTGTATTTCCCTTTTATTTGGAAAGTGAAGGCATCAAAATACAAACTGAAGAAAAGACTTCCTCATCTCTACTTTTGTGTTAATGTTCTTCCAAAGGAACTCAACAAGACAAAAGTTCAGTGACCAAGTGTGGGCTTGAGAGATCCTTTCATTTTATGGTATTTATTTATTTAATTTATATCACATTTTTCTCCCGTTAGGGACCCAAGGCAGCTTATACTGTCTGTTAAAACAAAGTAGCTAAACCAATGTGATATACACAAATTTTAAAAAGCAATTAAACAACAATCCACTTTAAAAAAAACACGTTAATTTGGAGCACTTAAAAACACATTGGCTGGAATTCTCTATGGCTGTTACAAATGTATATCCTAAAGTTACGCGCTCATTATTATTACATATTCACATTCCTCACATTGCCCCAAGCTTATTCCCACAGTCCCCACTTACAAGGCAGTGGCCACTATGATTGAAGGGAGTCTGTTGCTTTGTTGATCAGGAATTAGCTGACTGATGTTCCCATGAACCTCACAAAAGCAGTCTCTGGTGCGAGGGGGAAATTCAACAGGGACCCTGTTTCTGTCTGTTGCAATGGAGATTGAAGGAAAGGGGCTGAAATGGCAGTCAGCCACTTCCTGAGCAACAGGGGAACAGAACCCCCATTGATCAAAGTGACTGCTGCCTGATAAGTGGGAAATAGGGAGAGTCAAGCTGAGATGCATTGCATAGTACCATAACGACAGTGCTTACACATACATAAATCCTAGATGGGATTTTGACTATCAAAACATATAATATACAAGTTGAACCTCTCTTCTCTGGAATCCCCAAGACCATAAGTGTTTCACAGTTCTGATTTTTTTTCCCCAGATTTTTGAATACAGTTCCTTTTTGGAATAGCCTCACATCTTGTTTGTTTGCTATTCGTATTGTGTATGAGTTTAGAAGCTAGAGAGAGAGAGACTAAAGATCTGTGAAATCCAAGCATAATCCTCAGCATGAATCCATACCTCCTACCATTTTGCAGATTTCCAGTCTTTCTCTTTTGCTGCCAGCCACCCACTTCTGCCTTCCAGGTAGTAGCTGTGGTGCTCCTGTTTGTTCATCTCTCAGACCTGAGGAGTGCCACAGCTGCCATCTTGAAGGTGGAAACAGGCAGTGATGGCAAAAAGAGAGAAACTGAGGATCTGAGAAATGAACAAGCAGGAGCGTGACATCTGCCACCTTGAAGGTAGAAGTGAGCGGGCGGTGGCAATGAGGTTTTCAGCTTTCCGATGTCCACATAAGGGAGGTTCAACTTGTATTAAGAAAAAACACTACTCCAAACAGTTAAAAGCTAATGGCCTGTTTAAATAAGATCTTTGCTTACTGGCAAAAAGAGAGCAGAGAGGAAGGCAATTGAACCTACCTTGAAAGAGAGTTCCATAGCTTGGGAGCAGTCAACAAAAAGGCTTTCTCCCAAGTTCTAAACACACAGACCTGTGGTTTTGTTCATGGGACCAAGAGACTTTGAATATCTTAAAATCTGGACAGGCTTATATATGAAGATACAGTTTTTCAGATCGTTTATGAATGCAACACTTTTATTTATGGTATTTTCTGTCACAATAAAAGTGCCTGTGTGTTGTAGTAGCACTCTAGGAGAAGAGAGCTCAAATCCCTGCTCAGCTATGAGAACCCACTGAATGACTTTAGGGTCACTTTAGGGTCACTATGAGTCAGAAATTGGACTTGATGTCACACAACAAAAATAAAATTCAATGTAGTGGTTTTTTGAATAATCATTTGTATGAATAGTCCGATGCATAATTTTTACACACATGCCCTTATCACAGTCTTGCTTGTCTATACAACTAATTAATCAGTATTCTTGTGATTCCCTCCCAGATGTCCAACTGCTGCCCATTGGTTTTGGAGCACAGTGTGAAAGGAGGTCATTACAAGAGACCTTGCAAGGAACAATTTGATTTGTAGGTGATTCAAACTCACCTAAAACTAACAGAGCATCTCTAGTGAGGAAAGATGATAAAATTCCTGTACTACCACCATCATTGTATGATTGAAGAATCTGCCATTTTGTGGACTATTTAAATGTCCATCTGATCTAGGGACACTGCCACTGTCATATGACAATGCATGTGCAAGCAGTGCCCTGGATATAAAAACATAGACAAGAACATAGATCTCCATACTTTTGCAATAATGGCTCAGGTCACTGTATACTGCTAGAGCACATATTCTCTAATATTTCAAAGATGAAAACTGGGACACATGTGGCAAGGCAACATGAAAGTGTGATCAAGATGACAAACACAATTAGGGTCATTTCCACATGGCTTTTTAACACCGGGCAGAACGTCCTCCAGGGAGGAGGTCTGTACCTGGGAGCGGACTGGGTCAGACCTACTTAACGTAGATCCGCACCCCAGCCTGCTCCGGAATGACCCCAAGTGGTCATCCAGCATGCTTTTGAAAGAACGCTAAAAATAGGTCTTTCAAAAGCACGGAATGCACCACTGCGGGCCTGCTCCCTTTTGCAGATTCGCAGGCTCGCATTGGTGCGAGCCTGCGATCTGCTGGGGGTGGGCTTTAGGTTGGCAAGCTTCAGTGGTTGGTCGAGACCCTCAACCAACTGGAAGCTGCCATTTCGTCCCCGGAGGAGTGCGGAGCAGCGGCCATGCACTGCTCCAGAGAAGCGTGGACCGGACTGGGGAGCCCAAAAGTCCAGTGATTAGCATCATGGGGCGATTCCCTTGCCCCGTGCAGAAATGGCCTAGGACACACACACAGGCTGGGACAGGCTGCAGCAGTTTCCCTCTGCCTAAGCCTACTGGGAAGGGTGAGTTTCCATCTCTTCCTCTTCAGTCCTTCCCACTGTTAATTGAATGCAAACTACTTTTTCATTTTGAACTCGATTTGTGGCAGCAAGTGAAGTAAGCTGAGGACAAATGGGGGAAGTGGGAGGAAAAGAAGGAAAGTGGTACACTTTAAAAGCAGCTGAAGTAGGATGACAGAGGATTAATCAGGACTCTCCCTGACAAACTGGGACAGTTGGAGAGTATGGGAGCAGCTCCTTAAGAGTGGAAAGTGTCCTTGGGTGCTGGGCTTGTTTCCAAGCCTTTCTGTGCTTTCTCTACAACACTGCATCCCTCATTATTTATTTATTTACAAATAATGTTTCTATTTCCACCTCATGCTGTCAGATTTCTGGAAGGCTTATAATAAAATTAGTGAGAGCAATGTAAATGTAAGATAATAAAAAATGTACAATAAAATAAATAAATCAATAAAATACAGTGTTTCGAAAACATTTTATATTCCACTTTGCAACAAATTTTTAAAATTGTTTTATATCTATAGATTTTTCAATTGCTTTTTAAAAAAATAAAAAGTATATATAATTGATGCTTTTATTTTGTTCTGGTTTTAATATTCTGTGAGCTTCTGCAAGGCACATTATTGGGAAAAGGGTGGGTTGTAAATGAATATAACGATAATGGCCATTTCCACACCTTACCCTTTTCTGTCTTCATCCTTGTGTCATTCTGGCAGCACCTTTGCAGCACTCCTCTCCGTACCAAGCTGGCTGCCTACGGATGGGAGTGCAAGCAACTTGCACCTTCCTTCTGCAGTGCAGCTGGCCTCTTTGCTGTGCTGCACTGGGGAAGTAAGCAACTAGATCACGCTTCCCCCTATTCTCCATGGCTGCCGGCAACAGGAGCATCATGTGATTGCAGGTCGTTACTGGATTTTTTCTGATAATGGAATATCCCACAATCGTGAGGGGTGGGGATGCATTGGCTGCAGGACTGCAATGATGTCATGTGAAAGTATGACTTGCGGACAGGAAGAAATGTGTCCCTGTCATGGGACAGCAAGGTTGTGTGGAAATGGCCAATGAGAATAACATTAAAATTGAAAAGTCATCATTAAAACAATATATGATCATATATCTATGCATATTGGGTGAGATCATTAGGCCCCCCCCCAAAAGGGTTTTTTTAAACTTGGTACTAAAATGATTTCTGATTTCTATGTATGGATATGAAAGCTGGACAGTGAAGTAAGCTTGGAGGAAGAAATTCAATGCATTTGAAGTGAGATGCTGGAGGAGAGTTCTGCAGATACCATGTACTGTCAAAAAGACAAATAAATGGGTCTAAGAACAAATCAAGTCTGAATTTCCCACTAGAAGTGAAAATGACTAAGCTGAGGCTGCTGTATCAGATCATGAGACCCACTGGAAAAGATTATTGTGTTCAGCAAAGAGGAAAGCAGTAGGAAAAGAAGGAAAGCATAATACAGGTGAATTGACTGAATCATGACCTGAGTTTATAAAACCTGAACAGGGCAATTGATGACTTGGTGTCTTGACTTGATGACTTGGTGTCTCTCATTCATAGGGTTACCATAAGGCAATGTTGACCTGACAACAAATAACAAGAGACTGAAATGAGATCAATATTGGTACTAATATGGTCTCCAAGGGGAGGCTGTTTCTCAGCTGGGGTGCCATGGCTGCAATACCCATTTTTACCCCAAATGTACCCACAGTCTGTTGTTCAAGTAGGAAAGGAGCCTCATTCTGTCCTGAGTTGGCCCCCTGCTCAGACCACAGGGCACCTGAGTGATGGAACTGAACAAAAGTTCTGGAGCCAACCTCTGTCTGTGTTGGAGTTACACATTATGAGCTACTTCCTCGTTCACCATTTGAGTGCTACACCTGCGTTCCTTGAAGAGAGTGTGAACTGAGAGTTAGTTTAGCACTTAAAATCTTTCTAGCAATAGCAATAACTTGTGTATTTCTATACAGTTTATCAGCTAAGTGCAGCCTAAGTGATTTACAATGTGTTTAGCTAATTGCCCCCAACAATCTGGGTGCTCATTTTACCAACCTGCGGAAGGATGGAAGGCTGAGTCAACCTGGAGCCTGGCAGGATCAAGCTCACAACCTTGTGGCTGCAGTACCGGCATTTAATCACTGCGCCATCAGGCTCCTTTCTAAAGATGGATCTACACTGTTGGGAGGTGTGAGTTACCTAGGCGATTAGTCCTATGGGAATTCAGTATTTGCAAAGTAACAGAGAAAACGTTTCCGAGTTTGAGTGTGGCTTCTTAATATATGATGGCTGACCTGAAAGACAAGGCAGACAGCATAATTTGAAATATAAAACAAAATATTTACTTAACATTTATAAAGATACATTAAACTCACCAATTAATTAATTAGATTGGAGACATGCTTAGCATATTTTAGAAGTTAAGAGCAGTTAAGATCAGTTGACATTTAAGCAGCAGTATGCGTGTGTAGTTAGTCAGAGTGGAATAATAGTTAAAGGAGAGCAGTGTTCGCAGAGAGAGAGTGACAGTTAAAACTGATTGAGAGTTGAGTGCCGTAGCCAGGATAGCCAAAGAGGTGGGGAAGAAGAAATGCTGCTGTAATTGCCAGCACACACTACATAGTTAGACAATTTAGATGCATAGTTGTGACACTTTAGATGCAGTTGGGCAGGCAGTGCAAAAATGTGTTGGACTTTAAATGAGGTATTGGTTTGAGCATTGGACTATGACCCTGGAGACCAGGCTTCGATTCCCTGTTTGGCCATGGAAACTCCCTGGGTGACCTTGGGTGTGCCACACACTCTCAGCCCCCAGAAACCCCCCTGAGAGTTTCACCTTAGGGCCACCAGAAGTCAGAAACAACTTGAGGGCACCACAGGAACAATAACAACAAAACCTATTAAAGCACTTAGAAGCATAGATACTTCTAAAGTATGTAGAAGCACACACTTGGAAGGAGCTCTCAATGAGGGCATTGCAGCCAGAAATTAACTGTGAGTTATTTTAAGATAAGGCTAGAACTAGATCTTTCTTTGTCCAATTGAATCTACAACTGGAGGATTACAGCTGATAGCCAGATTTCACTGGCATCTCAGAAACTGATCTCTTTCATGCCATACAATTGTAGCATTTTGACTGGACCTTAACTACCATGGCTGCCTCCTGTGGAATCTTTGGATTTGTAGTTTGGTGAGGAAATTGAGCTCATTGGCAGAGAATTCCAAATACTTCACAAGATTCCATAATTTAGAGCCATGGCAGTTAAAGTAACATCCTTTTATATCTACACAGGGTAAAAGAGACCACAGTCTCTGAAAGAGATCAAAACACTCTGCAAGAGTCTCTTGCCCTCCTTGTTTGAGACAGACCAGAATGGTGAATGCGAAGGCAGGGAGGTTGTGTGCTTCACATAGCACATCTGAATTTTCCACCTGTTATTTATATTGGTATCTTATTGTGGCCCATATTGGTATGTGTGTGGATTATAGGAAGGCTTATACATGAAGTCTGTCTGTTGCTAAACATGGGCAAATCTTTTATCTTCAATAGAGCAGGCTAGGGTACTTTCTGCATCTCTTGAACAGTTTAGAACAAAAGAGATTTCCATTTATCTGAAGATTAGAGAAATGAACAGATTGTTCTGTGCTTGCCTGGTTTTCTTTTTTCTTTTTCACTTTTAGAGGTTATAGACAACTGTTCCGTAAAGATAAACTCTGTGCCCATTGTAGAAAATGATACTTACTGTGCCGGACAGGGTGAGTTATGTCACTAATTGAAAGTCAGAGCTGAAGTCATATTGACTAGAATCCAAACTCCTGGTTTCAAAACATATTTCACATTTCAAATAAGACATATATTTATAAATAAATGAATATGTTGTTTTAAGATACTGAGTTCCTAGGAGATGTTAAGTTTAAAAGACTCTAGCATTATGAAAGAGAGAGGGACAGAGAGAAAGGTATCATTCCAACAGATTTTTCCTGTGTTCTAAAAGAAAAATAATAAAAAAATTAGGGGCACCACATAATCTGTGGCCCTGAGATGTGTTGTTTAGTTGTGTATTAATCCAGGATGGCAAATAAAGATGAAGAAGTTCTTTGTCAGTACTGGTACATGTCAGTCATTAGTTAGCTGAGATTTTAGAGTCCTTGTCAGCATTCTGGACAAATTTTAAGAGTTGCCTGTTGGCACTGAAAGGGTCATTTCGTGTTTAGTGGTTCTGCCAGCTAAATAGTTTCACTTTAGCTGGCAGGTTGAGATTGTAAATGAACTGGAGGAATAACCCTTCCTGTTAGCAACTTGCTCATACTCTTCTCACAGCTATTAGGATGGGAGATGGGTCATACATGTGCATTTCAGTTTCCTTTGGTTCTGTCTATATAACCCCAGTGTCCTCATTTAGCCGCACCATATTTACAGGGAGGTTGCATAACAGCCACGGGACCCATTGTCCAATTATTGGGAATGGGAATGTTGCCATGGGACAATCTGGGCAGATTTTTTTGTTTGCAGGAACTTATTAGTTTTTTGTTTTTATTTTGGTTATACTTTTTAACAAAAAATTTCAAATTGTTTATAAAACACATGCTCTCTTTACATCAATCTTTTCTATAGTTACACAATATACATATCCTCCAACCAAAGCATATCCTCCAACTGTCCCAGTTCGGCAGGGACAGTCCCAATGAATCTTCTCTCACCTGACTTTTCCAGCTGCTTTTAACATGTCCAAGTCTCTCTTTCCTCCTCCCGCTTTCCCCTTTGTCTTCAGCTTACTTCAGTTTCTGCGAACTGTGTTCCAAGTGCAAAAGTAGTTTGCATTCAGTTAGTTCCCTATGGAAGGGAGGAGAGAAAGGGGTGGAATCTGGGTCTCAGTTTTCATCTGTGAAATGCTGGAGTACCCTCTGTACCCTACCCTTTAGTACCCTGTTAAAGGACTGTGATGCCTCTTCTGCTATAGAGTGTCTGTTGCATCAGTGATATGTGTCAGTTTTCAGTACCGAACAAAATCTTGGGGGAGGCCTAGAACTGCAGACAGTTCAAGCATACCATAATAATGTCTACTTGTTTACTTAACAGTTAAGTCCCACTGAGTTCAATAGGGTTTACTGCCTTGTAAGTGGATGTAGGCTTGTTCTGTATAAGTTAATCCATATTTTCATATCTCTGCAAAAGGGCCTATAGTCTGGTTTCTATAGAATACCCATTTTAACATGCCTTTTTAATGGATTATTTTGTATACTGTGACAAACCACATTTGGAAAAATCTGGACAAAAATTGGAAAAGAAAGAAATGTGCTATGCTATTTATATAAAAGGATTATTTAAAACACATTATGCACTAGTTTGGTTAGCATATTGGGTTTTTCTTTATAGGTTGGATGCAGCTTATCTGAAGAAATATATTCACCTATGCCTGGCCTTGAGATCTTCAGAGGACCCCTTCTCTTGGTCCTCTCCCACCCCATAAGAACACCTGGAAGAAAGTTAGGGGAGGACCTTTTTGGTGGCTGCTTCAAGATCTTTCTTTGTTGTCTTCCTGTGGATGGGAAAATATTTTCATATTCTAAGAGGCTTTAAAAAACAGAGTTTTTGAAAAATGGTATTTAATAGTGTGCTGTACTTCTTTTCATTTGATTTTAAAAATGTTAATGGATGTTTAACTTTGATTTTAATGTTATAGATGGTTAATTATTTTTCAATGATTATCTTTACTATGTTATTATCTATACTGCATTTTTTTTTTTTTAAAAAAAAGCAGTTTGGGTCCCACTTCTGGGAAGATAGACAGGAATGAATGAATGAATGAATAGTAATAATAACCGTATTAACTTTTTAGGGCAGGAGTGGGAATCATGGAGCCCTTGAACTGCAAATCCCAGCAGCACTAGCCAGCATAGGATATGGGAAAGATATGCTGGGAGTTACAGTCCAAAGACATCTGGAGACCAGAAAACAGATCAATGTGTTCACATTGCAAGAAAAGAGACTATGGCCCTTTCTGCACTACGTTGCTGTCTCATTTCTGCCACAGGATGGCAGCGATTGGCAGGTCGCACTTCTACACGATGTTGTCACTGTCTCGCTGCCATCCTGTTGCGGAGTGTTGCACTTGCACAGTTTTTGCAAAAAGGAAAAAATCCATTTTGCGTCTGCGATCGCACAACGCTCCTGTCACTTCTGGCCATGCGGAAGCTGCGGAAGTGCATTGTCAACACTTCCATAGCGCAGCAATGGAAAAAGCCTGGCTGTGCTGCGGAAGGAAGACGTGGCGCCATTGCATTCTCTTCCACATGGACCAAGCGGGTGCAGAGGGGAGCGTTGCTGATGCACTCCCTTCTGGACCCGGGACTGCAGTGAGACGACACAAAAGAGTGTCGTCATGCGGAAATGGCCTACGACCCTAAGGCAAACCTATCGTAAAGTTTTACGGGGTTGAGAGTGTGTCATTCAGAGGGTTTCCAGAGCTGAGCAGGTAATCCTGGTCTCCAGGATGCAATGTTAAAACAATTACACCATGCTCTCATTTGGATAGATACTGTCAACTAATATACTAATTTTTCGATTCAGACTGCCTTATTCTCTCTCATTACATCTCTTGTACACTTGCTTTCAAACTGCATTACACAGTTTTGAAAACTGTAGATTTTACAGTGGAATTATGTTCTGGTTCATGTATACAAATGAACTGAACAAATTTCCCTTCTAGTTCTAGAAACTTCTATTCTGAATAGCAAAGGTAGGAAATAATACCTCTTCATAATATATACTCTCTGTCTGTCTACATTTTCAGCAGTTTATGGCATAACTTGCTTACTTTCTTTCATAATGGCAAACCTTACATTTAACCAGAGTATTTTTTTTTTATAATTACTGACTTTTGTGTCAGCTCAGTTAGTAGGGCAATGTGTGATTGTGCAGTAAGACCATGAAGACGTGGTTCTTATTTACATTCATCTGCACTATCTGTAAACTGTCATAATCTACATGAGCCAGCATGATGTAGTAGTTTGAGGATTGGATTAGAACTCTGTAGATCAGGGTTTGATTCCCTGCTCGGTCATAGAAACCCATTGGAGACCTTGATGAGTCACATTCTTTCTAGACAAAGGAAAAGGCAACCTTGCTCTGAACAAATCTTGCCAAGAAAACCCCATGATAGGGTCACCATAAGTCGGAAATGACTTGAAGGGACACAACAACAACAAAGGTGAACCCATCATGGGGATTTCATGTCAAGATTTGTTCAGAGGGGACTTTGCCTTTGCTTCCTTCTGAGACCGAGAGAGTGTGGCTTCCCTAAGGTTCCCCAGTGGTGCCATGATCATGAATATGTAGCATAGCTGGATACAGAACAGTTACAGATGTGTAACTCTTTGTGACACATCTGTAACTTCAATGCAGGATGCCAGCCAACATTTAACAATTTGAGAGCCAGGGTAGTATAGTGATTTATGCAGTAGTTTATGCTCAAATTTATGTAGTTGAATGTTGGACTTGGACACTGGGAGACCAGGGTTCGAATGCCTGCTCAGCCATGGAAACCTAATGGGTGACCTTAGGCAAGTCACATTCTCCTAGCCTCAGAAGAAGGCAAGGGCACAACCCTTCAGAATAGGTTCTGCCAAGAAAACTCTATGATAGGTTTGCCTTGGGGTTGCTATAAGTCAGAAATGGCTTGAGGGCATACCACAACAATATTTTGCATATCCTGGCAAGTGTTAGGCATGACATTATCTTATAGATCAGCAGCACAATTTGGTTTCTCTAAAACTTATAGGTCACGTCTTCTGCTTAATGTTTGGGTTTCCTCCTCCACTTTTCTTTCTCTCTTTCTTTGTTTTTGCTCTCACTGTTTTAGTTTTTGCAACACTATGTGCTGAAGTTGGGTTGGCCACTTCCTTTGTGTTCAAAACAATAGAAGACTCTTAAACCAAGAGTCAGTTAATTAGGAAACCTAGTGGTTAGTTTTCGTAGACAAGCCATGCTCAATCTATTAAGTAAGTTAGACTTCAACGGTAATAATACTTTGACTTTTATTTAAGCAACATACATAAGAAGCCTGTGAAACATCCATGAAGTAGCGTATAGATCAGGAAAAGCCAAGTCTCTGTGCCTTGCTCTTCCCTCATTCTATCCATTTTTGCTCCATACTCATACCTGTTTCCTTTCTCATACTTTTCTCCATTCTCTTTCTCTTTCCCTCCTTTACTGCCTACTGAACCAAATCCACATCTAAAAGGCAGGCAAGTTTACACCCCATGGCATTTTTATGGAAGTCCAAAATTAGGGCTCAAACATACAGCAGCTTTCAGTGATTGCAATCATATATTCAACAGTGAAATCTGTTTTGAAATGGAAATAAGATGAAGACAAACAGAGAGGGGGAGTGGGAGAGAAATAAATACTAGCACCGATCTACTTGCCCCTCCAAGAGGGAAAGAGAACGCATGTTATAGATGCACAAAGAGACCCAGCTATCTATATTTTTTGATCTCTTTTTGTGGATGTCTACATGGACTGTCATGAGATCTGTCTGACATTTACCGCTCCATCACTGCTGTCTAGTCATCCTGGCCTGGTTTGCTGATGTTAGCAAAGGTGATTTATTAGGCCATTTCTGCCCTACACTGTTATAGTGCTGTTATTCCACTTTTAATTTCCTGTGGAATTCTGGAGTTTGTAGTTTACTGAGGCCAAAGAGCTCTCTGGCTGAGAATTCTAAGTGCCCCTCCCTAAACTAGAAACCTCAGAGTTCCACAGGATGTTGAAGTGGAATAATAGCACTGTAACAGTGTAGTGTGGAAATGGCCTTAGTCAGCAATCATGTGCTAGTCTGACAGTGACTGAGGTGTCTGTACCTTCTTTTTGGCTTCTCCCAATTTTCCTTATAGTGATATCCTAGGAACTCTACTAATGTACCACCTCATTGGCCACTGGTTTCAAGAGATGTTTACTTTAACATGATCTCAGGCAATTATTTAATATTTTCTAAACTTGTTAAGGCTGCCATGATAATTGATTGGTTAGACTTTCGGACTGGAACTTGGGAGATCCGGGTTTTGGTCCTACTGAGCTATCAATCTTTCAGGTGATCTTGACTCACCACTTTCTTTTAGCCTGATCTACCGGAAAGCATTGTTTATTTGTTTTTTGTCAATTAAAGAAAGACATGACACATACGGAAAGAGGAATGGCAAAGAGAATAGGGTCCAGCAATAGTAGTTGGAATGGAGGGGTAGCTTCTCACCAGCCACTGGGCCAAAGCACCATGGAGCTCTGCCTAGCTGCTCTTCATTCCCTCAGAGGCAGAGCAATCTCAGTTGGAATAGAAGAAGTGACCATGTTTTGTTATTTGTGAGGATAAAGTGGCCTTGGGTTCAACCATTTATATCATTTTGAGATTACTGGAGGAAAGGGCATATTGATCTAACTAAATATCATAAACCAGCTGGTCAAGAAAATGTCATGATTTTATTTTCTAAAGGGGCTAGAAGAATCCCCCTTTTTACAAAATTTATGGTACTACACTACAGTGACAGCTGGTGGCTTCCATGTCTGTGGGATGGCAATCCACTTTGGGTTTTAGTCCACATTTTAAAAAAGCTATCTAAGGAGATGAACCCCATCCTTCAAACAGGTTGGGCACCTTGGGTAGGATATTATCAGAACAAGATCTGGAGTAGATTTACTGCCCTATTGAAATGGAAGTCACCAGGTGCACCTGCAATTTCCAGCCTTATTTGGAGAAAGTATCACATGACCACTGGGTGGCAGGGGTGAGCAGAACAGGAAGGAAGATAGCCCTACAGCTTGCATTGCTCTATAGCTTAAATGTACAGTCCTAGATGTGCTCTTAGGTTAGGATATGGAACTTGCACAATAGTACAGGCTCTATTCTGCTACTGTGTGTTCTGAGCAATGTGTTAGAACTTAGCGCAGCATAGCCTTGTTCTTGCTACAGTTCTAGAACCTGCAAATAATTAGTGTCCTCCCCCCATCTCCACATGTTTTCATTTAAATATCAAAGGAGGATTGCAGACAGGCAGACAAATTTGGATTTTTAACGTTCTTCAACTTCAGAATCAAAACACCACCAGAAGATCTTGTAAAATTACAACATGTCCTGCAGAACAGTCACGAGAAGGGGCTGATCATTGAGTGAATAGCGATTATAATTAATTACAGTGATGCAATAAAAAAATTGTAGAACATGCTGAGTTATGTCTCAAAAAATGTGTTCTTTATAGCCTCTAACTTGGGTGAACAATCTCTTATTAAGGAATCTAAATTGCTGATCTTAACCACATTGTATCTCACCCATTTAAATGCAATGTCATTCTAAGCAGGGGTCTAGAGGAAGTGAACATATCATTTTCTAAGTGGTATCAGTGGGATGTAAGAAAATAATAGCTATGCCATAGTGTCATGTGTTTGGCTAATTAATTATTGCACTGTTTTTTATTGCACGGGCACAATGACAATACTTAACAGCAACATGTTCGTGCTGTGTATACACCTTGACAGCTCTTAAATCATCTCCCTACCATTGCCAGTGTAAACTGGGTTCATCTTGCATTTTTAGGGACCCTTCATGAGTCATTGATGTAAAGAGTTTATACATTTAAGAAGCAGGAGTTGCATGGAACACACAATTCTTGGTGCTACAGAATTCCTATGGTTATTTCAGATCTTACCCACCATTAACAATATGAAACTGGTATTTACAGCAAGTACCCACCTTAATTTTGTAACCAGAATGATATCAGCATTTATCCCACTCCTGACCTTTCCCCATTCAGTGGATACCTTACTTGTAACACAGTCTAGGAACAGTCTCTGGTATTTGAGAAAGCTTCCATAAAAGTATCCATCTATTTCTGGCTGCATTTCATTATTGCTTTCCTAATATTTTTCTCTATGCCCTTGTAGAAAGTCAGGTTTTGACAAAGCCTGAGTCAGTCCTGATTGCTCTCTCTCTAGAGAAAATTGACAATGTAAAGGTTTCTTGAGGAAAACGTGGCTCTCTGGATATTGATAACTGTTCCAACTAGCCTTCATCATTGATCAGTCTGTAGACTGTAGCTCAGTGGTAGAGGAGGTGCTCCCATTAAAGGGATCAGGTAGTAGGGATGTGAAAGTCCTCTCTCTGCCTAAGAGCTTGGACCATTTCTACATGATGTCACTGTTCTGCGATGGGGATGGGATGGCAGTGGTCCACAAGTTGTGCTTTCGCGTGATATCATTGTGATCTGCCGCCATCCTATTCCCACCATTGTGATTGCAGGATATTCGCTTATTGGAATAAAGCTGCTAAGTGTCTAGGATCGTCTGATGCTCTCGTCACCACTGGCCATGCAGAAGGGGTGGAAACGTGATGGAGGTGCTTTCTTCCCCAGCACAGCATGGAAAAGAGGCAGGCTGCACTGCAGAAGAGGGCACATGTTGCTTGTGTGCCTTTCCACAGGGAACAAGCCAAGTGTGGAGGGGAGCATTCCCATCGTGCTCTCATCCTGGCAAAAGCACTGTCGAGATTGCTACAGGACAACCACGGGATCCAGTGAGGTGCAGAAATGGCCTTGGAGATCTGCTACCTGCTGATGCTTGACTAGAAGATGGACAAACCCTCCGACTTTGTCCAAGCTAGCTTCCTATGTATAAAGGGAAGTCAGCAAGAGGGGAGGAGAAAAACACTGTCACCTCCACCAACCCAAGAAAAAAGATTACGGTCTGCTTGCTTGCTGCTCTGTATCTCTCCTGGTGGACTGCATGCTCTAGAGCCCTGGATTCCCTGCAGAACCAGGCCCCAGATATTCAGCCAGGTACTGGCTAATTATCTGTCCCCTTTGAAAGGGATAAAACCTGGGTGCCTGTTGTGGCAGGACTGCCACCAGTGGGGTCACTGTTGAACAGGGCAACACCAAAGGGGGGCATTTTTTTGGGAGAGCCACTTTGGGAGTAGACTGAAGACAAGGAGGAGAGCATGAGTTGGGTATCTTTTTATGTTGCAATTTTTTAAAATTATAATAAAAAAATAACCTGCCTGCCAGCAAAATAAAGAAAATGTGTTACATGGAGAACACAGGAGAGGAAGGAGCCCAGGGAGCAGCCATTGTGACAACAACGGGCAGAGGGAGATATGGAGTGGGGAGACAGTCCTATCACTATGGTAGAAGGGACAGCCACAGGGCGTTGGTTATCCCCACACTGTCCCCCACTTCAAATAGTCTAGACAGCCTTGGCAACAGGCCGTCAGACTGAAAATGCTGTTTCTCAATGCCGGGTCAGGAAGAGCTAACATCTCCCAGCTTTGTCTACCTAGGTTCTCTCTACAGTAGCAGGTGGGGCCTGGGGGCACAGAGACAGAGTTGCAGTGCCCTATCTGGATTTCATCCCCCTGACCAGGTGACCTGTTCTACAGTCTGCTAGATCTGAGTGTGTATATTTGAAAATGGATGGCTGGGATAGCATAGATTCTGTTGGTGTACTGTCTGTCCTGCTGCTCAGCAGTCTCTCTTCCTGAGCTGGCTGGCTTGGTCTTGGAGGTGCTGTTGGAATCCCCTCTGCCTGTTCTACTGAGGGACTCCAACTTCCACAAGGAGACTGCTCTCGTACATCTTAGAACTTTATGTTTGCCTTGACAATCAAGGGTCTGTCTGAAGTAATATCTGGTGCCACAGATGCTGCAGAACACACTCTGGACCTGGTTTTCTGTGCTGGGCAGAGTAATGGTGATCTAGGTGAGAAGGAATTTTCTATAGTTCTGTTGTTAGGGACTGATCACTACCTGGTGGGTTTTAGACACACTGCGATTTAGGGGCTCTGCAGGGTTGGTGGGTCAATTCAGATGGTCTGCCCCAGGAGACCTATAGATCCAGATGGATTCCTGATGGTTCTTGGGGAGTTCCTTGTTGCCTTGATAGGTTATCTTGTTCAAGCCCTAGTTCATCTCTGGAATGGCAAAATGGCCAGGGCAATGCACAATGATCCCTTCTGAATGTCCCTTCCCATGAAGTTCAGTCAAGCATACCTCCTGGTTCACTCAGGGAGGTATTGAAAGCAGTAGGACAGAGACTAGAGCAATGATGACAGAAGACTCAGAATGAATCTGATCAAACACAGACTAGAACTTTTTGGAAGCCCTATGCTGTTGTAATTGTGATAGCAAAGAAATTATACTTCTCAGCCACCATGTCACCTGCGTAATATCATCCAGTGGTCAGGGGCCTTTTACAGTTTAGCCTACAAGAGAGAAACAAAGACCACTTGACAGCCCAACATGAAGAATTTAAAAGTCACTTTGCAGACAAAATAGCTTCGATCCACTCTGACTTGGATACTGTAGTTAAGACAGATCCAGTGGATGTAATCTTGGCACCTGCTTGTCCTGTATTATTATTTTTCCATTTGTGCAGCCTGTGGATCTGATCCTATGGAGAAATGAGAGCATTCACATGTGTACTGGACCTTGCCCTCCTTGGCTCTTGAAAGCAGCTAGTGGGGTACTGGCTGGGTGGGGGAAAAGAGTGATGAATTCTTTGCTGCAGCAAGGGAAATTTTCGTCCTGTCTAAAAGAGACTGTGGTGAGGTCATTACTAAAAACAAAAACAAACCCAAAACAAAAACCTCACCATGATTGAGAAATATAGGCCAGTTTCAAATATCCCCTTCTTGAGCAAGATCCTAGAACATGTGGTAGCTTCCCATATCCAGGGATTTCTAGATGAAACAGATTATATAGATCCATTTCCATCTCCATTATCAAATTTACTGCCACTGTGCTAGTAGCAGCAACATCCTCTTTTTAAAAAAAAACATGTAAACAAGGAGAATCATGTGCCTTGAAGCCTCAAGGAAGTGTGATTTTCATTAAAAACGAAAAGAAAAAGTATACCTCCCTGCATGCGTTGGTTCAGTGGAAAAAAGTTATCTTTCTCTACTATTGCTAAATTTGCTGTAGTGCTGGTAAAAATCAGTTTTTAAATACATGAACAAGATGGGACAGGACCAGACACATTTTTTAAAAAGAAGAATCACTCTTCCTGGAAATTTCTAGGAGCCTGCTTTACTTTACAGGTAAGGTGCGTGGTCTTTGCATGCCACTTTTACAGCTATTTAGCAACAATTCTGCAATTGCTATCATGGTGAATTCATCGGCGAAGGTGGTTAAGACTCCAACCAGGGTCTCAAGAAATAGCCAAAGGCTTTCTGTCTACTTGTTGCCCATGCTTATCTTGCTTTATCATGCTTTTCCATCCATATAGTTCCACAAAGTAGTTAACAATGGTCTTTAAACAAACAGTGTCCTTCAAAAAATTTTTAGCAATGACAAATTTCCTAGAGAAGACCTCAAAGCAACATGTAGAAACAGAAGGAAAACAGACTTTGGCTAAAGCTTAGGAGAAACTTCCTATTGGTATGGGATATTAAAAAATGACACAAGATTCCCGTTTGGCAGAGGTATTTAAGTGGTGGGTGGGCTGACAACCACAGTTACATCTTGCATTTCAGATTTTGCATGGAGCACAGGGTTGAATGAACACAAGACCCCTTCCAATTCTATTACTCTATAAAATCAGCAGTAACAGAAGTACTTTTTTATAAACATCTTTCTTTCTTATTTATTTATTTATTTATTTATTTATTTATTTATTTTTTTGCATACTCTGCTTTATCAACTCATTTTCCATGGCAATTTGCATTAAGAAGGAAAATATAATGACAAATTACAATATAACATCTCCTTGCTAAACCTAAAAACAATCAATAAAAACAGCAGATCCAACTATAAAATGCCTTCAGGAATAAAAGTTGTCTTCAAACATTATATAAGATGTGAAGAGAAGGAACTTATTCCACAGCTGTGGAGCTACCACTGAGAAGGTCCAGTTAGTGGAACACCCCCATGGGGATCTTGGGTAATAATATGCTTCTGATCTCGGAGAGTTTCAGGTCTCTAAAGTAGACCTTAAGGCTCAGGAAGGCTCATAACAGTGAAGATAATATAGATAACTTTTAGTTTTTAAAATGGATTTTAAAAGTTTAATTACAAAGAAAAGAAAACAAGAAGACAAAAAAGAAAAAAATGGGGAAGTGTACAGAAGAAGAGCATGGACTAGGTATATCCATATTTCTCAAAATGCCAACGTGTCACCAACACAAATAAATATCTAAAATCCATGTAGGAAAGAATAAAGCAAATCAATAGACAGGAAATAAAGGACTTTCTATGTTGCCCATCCTGGTGACTAGTAGCACCAATATCAGTGTTAGAATCTGATCTCAGTTTTAGTATGAAGCTCAAAGAAGCTTTTGAATTTGGTGAACTTATTTTTGGGTTCCTTGACCATCTCCTTTAAAGCTCAGACTAAAACACAGGCCAAGATCCCACATGTGGCATGCAGAGCATATTGCTTTGTAATGCTTCCCTTGCTCATTTTCCTTCCTATGGCTAGGAAACTTCAGGCAGGACAAGGTTACAGTCCCTGCTACTTGGCAATATCCATTCCTCCCTTTTCCTTATCCACTAAACAGCTATAGCAGTGTCTTATGGACTTTACAACTATCTGGGGAGGGGGAGTATTTGTGAACCTTACCATAAAGAAGACATAAGCCTGAGTAACCCCAAATTATCTTATCAGCAAGATTCCAGCTTATGAGTTCATTTAACTTGTTGTGTGCCTTCAAGTTGTTTCTGACTTACGGCAGTACTAAGGTGAACCTATCATGGGGATTTCTGGGGCGACAGTGTGTAATGTGTCCAAGGTCATCCAGTGGGTTTCCATAGCTGAGCAGGGAACTGAGTCCTGGTCTTCAGGGCTGTAGTTCAACACTCAAATCGCTACCCCACATTGCACCTCCCTCCCAAATATCAGAGCCATCAGATACTATTACTCATTTGTCTGTACTTCAGTGGGAAAAGCTCGTCCTGTACAAAAAATCTGAACATTCTGGTGGATAGTCTTTTACTACATATTTGATACAGTCTATTTGTGTTCATAGAGACCTACATATCCTTTTCTGCAGAAGAAAAGGTATGTCCCAAATACATACCAGATTTCTTGCTTAACTCAGGACATTTTTGATGTTTAAGTATCAGGTCTATCCCACTTATGAGTCAAAGTTTGGATTTTTTTTTTTTTTTAAATGCTACTTACAGAAATCTGGGGACAAATTTTCCAAGCCATGTTCTGATTGCATTTGTTTTTCCTGCTTGAAAGAACAGCTGCTTGAAAGAAGTTGCAAATTGTGGAAGTCAGTGTAAACAAGGACTGTTAATATTGTAGCAGTAGTTTTTCTTGGAAATTTGAGAACTTGAGAATACTCTGCTTGTTAGAAGAAATGTTTTAGAATTCTTATCTTCCTTGGGCATGAGAATGAAAAATGAAGTCCTGAAATGGTAATTTGCATTTTGTTTGGTAGATGACTGATAATAATGATAATATCATTATGACCTTTGGATGCCACACGTTGCTGCGGCAGAAGTCCGTTAAGCAATAGATGTAAAACTGATACTGAAATGTGGCTTGTTTCCTCTTGGTGAGAGTTAGCAACAAGAACTATGTACTTTATGGCAGTGGATTGAATTGTGAAGCAAAATGGTTTACCAAAACATCAGTTCAGATACATGTCATTAGTCCCGTCATGGTTTATACACCTGCCAAATTTAGGCAATCCACATTTCTGTTTGTGTTTGTAAATATTCTCCTGTTATCTTGACCAAAAAACTCTTGATTCTTTCAACAGAAAGCCATTCTGCTTCTGAGTGGGAATGAGTTTCCCCCCACTCTGCATGAAGGAAGGTAGAGTAAGGCATCAACATAGAGAAGCTAGCAATAGTCCTCCTCCACCTTTCTCCATTTTTCTTTCTGGCATGTCAACCTGTCTACCATCTTGGCATCTATAATATGGTGTTAGCCAGTTGTCTGAAGGATCTGAATACAATTTTGGGGTGTTGGTGGTCATATTCCAGAGTTAGTATGTTTTACCACTTGGTCTTCAGACTTAGTATGTTTAGCACTTGGTTTAGCACTGGCAGATCTTTATGGGTAGAGGAGTTAAGCTGTGGGATATGAGAAACCTGAGGCATCTATACAAATGGATAGCTTGTTTCAGAGGCAGGGCAAAGCATTTTGTTTGATCCACTCCCTCAGCTGTTTAAAATAGTTTTTGCTCCTAAGCTGAGGTGGCAGCACAGCCACTCTAATGATGTTTAGCTAAGAGCTGTGTGTGGAAAAGGGGTGAAGACAAAGGCCCGTTTCACGTCCCACATGGGGACATGAGAGGAATGGGATTGTGATGATGCTTCTGCATGATGTCATCATGGTCCCACCCTCCTCCCATCAATGACTCCTGATTGAGCAATGCTCCCATCCTTCCCAGACATGTAGAACGTCAGGAAGCATGATGGAAATGCTTCCTGCCCCAGCACAGCATGGGAAAGAGCCTGGCTGTGCTGCAAAAGGGAATTGCATCATGTCGTTCACACTCCCTTCAACAGGGAGCCAGACAGGTGTGGAGGCAAATATTCCTGTTGCGCTTCCTTCCAAGCAAAGGCGCTGCCAGGATTGTGACTGGAGGACAATGGGATCAGGTAACATGTGGAAATGGCCAAAGAATAAGAGAGAAAGAGGGAGAGATGGAAGAGAAGGGAAGGGAAAGGGAAGAAATATAGAGAAGGGAAGGGAAAGGGAAGAAACTGTGGGTAGGAGAGTGAAGAAGGAGAAAGAGGACAAGATAGAGATAGAGAAGGCAAGAAGACAACATTTACCCAGGAGTTGTGGGAAACAGAAGAGAAGAAAGATGACAAAGATAAAGCCAAGGAAATGAGACCTTAGATTAACGTAATCAGAAGTTGTAGGGGAAGGAGAAAGAGGATGGAGGGTAATGATAAGGTGTTTATTCAGGAGTTGTAGGGCAGGGAGAAGATGGTCAAAAAAGAGGGAGAAGTCAAATCAAGAAATAAAAAAGAAAGGAATCAAGGAGAGGGTCCAGATCCTGAGATCTGGGAAATCTAATACTACAGGAACATACTTGTGCATTGCACATGTTGTCTTAGGCCTCATCCTTGTTCTGCCACCTTCAGAACACCTTCAGACAGGACTTTTGATGGGGTCACAAGAGCTGGTCATCTCAATTGTGATAACTAGAATATAGGATTCTCTTTTGAAAGAGAATCACTTGACCTTTACCTTGTGAATTTAGGGGAAAGTGAGTGCTTCTAATCTGTCTTCATTTTCTATTGTGGTAATATATTTTTATATATTATTTTATTTTATATATTATTTAAACTGAACTAGCTCTTTTATGCCTCTCTCATGCCCCTGTATCTAATATTTAATAATAATTACCCTGGATATATTGTCTTGGGACATAAGATCCACTGATCCCCCTCGAAAGGATTCTGTATATGGTTGGCTCCCCATTTTGAACTATGAAAGATCTGAAAAGCTTTGAAAAGTTAATTTTGGACTTCAGATCCCAGAATTCCTTAGCCAATGGGATGGGGGCACAGGAGGCATGGAGAGGTGGGATGGGTAACTTTTTCTAAACTTCCTTAATTTATATTGGGGTAAATATCCAATACAGATTGATTCTCCCATATCCAAAATGCTTCAGACTAGAAGTGTTCTGTATTTTGGAATTTTTTGGATTTTGGAATACAGTATCTTTTTGCAACAGCCTCACATCTTGTATGTTCACTATTTGTGTTGTGTATGAGAAGTGAGGGTGGAGAGAGAGTGAGGATCTGTGAAATGGCAGGAATCCAAGTGTAGTGATAGTGCAAATCCATGTCTCTCACCATTTCACAGATCCTCAATCTTTCTCTTTTTGCCACCAGCCGCTCACCTCTGCTGTTGAGGTGGCAGGTGAAGGGCTCCTGCTCTCTCATATTCTCAGTTTTTCCTCTCTTTTTGCTGCCAGCTGCCCACTTCTGCTTTTGAGATGGTGGCTGTGGCACTCTGCAGAACTGAGAAATGAATGAGCAGGAGTTTTGCAGCTGCCACCTTGAAGGTAGAAGCAGGCAACTGGTAACAAAAAGTTTCCATTTTTGGAGTTCAGATTCCAGATAAGGAAGGCTCAACTTGTATTAGGCAATACAACAAATCCTAGTCTTCCCTCTGTGCCTCAATCTGCATTGTTCAGGAGATGCCCTGTTAAAGCTTTATTGTAAAATATTGTCACCTGTTGCTACTGATGTTCATGAGTACCAGGGACATTCAGGAGCAGTCTGTGATGGTATGGTGGGAGGGAGGCTGACATTAGGGACACTGTTCTGAAAAGTTTACTAGTTCCTCTTCCCCCTTCTGTACATAACTAACACCAGCTCTTTAAGTGTAATACAAGCAATGGTAACTATCCCTGTTTTATGCATACGTGGAATATGTTTGGATTCCACACATCCAACACATAATGCATGTGAAACAGCTTTTGGAATGACTGGGAGAAATCTGAGCTCTGCGACAAATACTGTGATGCGTTATTACATCGATTTCTATCCAGTTCACATTTCTGTGGTTAGCTTTGCAACCATGGCAACATGTTCTCTGTGGGAATTTATTTATGTTTACAGAAGCATAAGGAACAGAGAAAAGGAGAGGGAGGTTGTAATGTCCCTCAACATGACATCAGTTGCAAATCGCATCGTTATTCAAGCAGAACATCTAGTTGAAGCCTGTGTGGGATTCTCCCCACAAGAAATGAATGCCAGGAGGAGTAAATGAGTGTCAGAAACCCTTAACAAACATTCCTATCATGTAGAACTGATTGCTGTAGATATGGAGCATGGACAGTAATCTTTACTTCTAATCTACGTGCACTTATTTCCCTGCAGCTGCATGGACGAATTTCAATATTGTGTACATTTGTCTGATTGTAATCTTGTTTTACAGACCAAATGAACACATGCAGTCTGTGTACAAGGACTGCTGGCACAATGTCCTTCATGTACATTAATCCCAGGAATACATTTCTTTCTTTAAAAGCTCACGTGTGTGCTAGATGTAGAGTGTGAATGAATGAAATCTAAGAATTGTGATATTAATGGCCAAACTGTTATGAATACAGAGGTGCACTTTCAGTCTTCCTCCCACTGATAACATCATATCTGCTGTTGTGAAAGCATGCATACTTATTCTATGTGTGGGGCATTCATATCCGCAGTAATCTATGCATCAATAAGCTAAAAAACACATTGCCTAAGACCCTGGAGGCCCTACTGGTTCAAATTTTGCTTAAAGTACGCCATTCTTTCCTCAGATGTAATGGGAAGCCAGAGATTCCTGCTACACAAATGTGTCCACTCAGTCGACAAGTTTTTCAAGCTGCCTTTCTGTCATGCTTGCCTTCTCTCACAATTTCTTCTTTTGTGTGGGAGTGGAGAACACTAGAATATTGCAATTCCAATTTCCACAGTTTTCCATGATGTCCAAACTCAGGGAACTGTGGGCTCTATAAACTCTAGTAAGAAAGAACAAATCAGCATCAAAGGATAATTTCAGCTACTGGTTATTCATGAATTAGTGTTTAAGCAAGCTATAGCCCATGTATTTGAATATAACAGAAATTTATTTAAGACCAGATGTCAATGCCCTACCCATCAACTGTCCCAGTTTAGCAAGGAGAGTCCCAATGAATCCTATGCTGGCCCTGTTTTCAGTGTCATTTAAAATGTTCTGGTTTTGCTGTCCACCTCCCACTTTCCCCTTTTGTCTTCAGCTTACTTCAACTGCTGCAAACTGAATTCAAAGTGCAAAAGTAGTTTGCGCTCAATTAACTCAGCAGGAAGAAGAGGAGAGGGTGCAGAATCTTGCCCAAATTGCTGCAGCCTGTGCTTGCTTCTGTATTCTTCCTTATTAAGAACTTTTGCTATCTTGAACACAAAATGTCGCTTGGCCAGAAGGATCCTGATCTTCATCTCTGAAATTCTGGAGGGTGTGAAATGCTCGAAGCAGCTTCTCACACCCTTGAAAGAGGAGGTAAGCTAAAAGTTTGTTTATATGTGGCTTATTCACATAAAAGTATGATTTCTTGTCACAGGTATGCCAAACGAAGGTATGTTGATTCAGAGAGTTATAAACTGTTTTCCATTTAAAAAATCCCAAGGCAGTTTGCAATAACAGTAAGGCCATTTCTGCACTAGAATGTTATAGTGCTATTATTCCACTTTCAAAGGCCTCTCCCTAACCTGCAACCCCAGGATTCCATAGGATGTTGAAAGTGAATAATACCACTATAACAGTCTAGTGCAGAAATGGCCTAAGATGAAATGAAACCAATTGCCTTGGCATGTGAAACTCCCTGTGAACACTAACTCATGACTGAATGGAAAAGAATAATAAATAATGTTCACAAATTTTCTCATTTTTGTCAAGGTAGCACACCATGGAGGAACAAAAAATCTACCACAATATTTTTTTTATTTCCAAATGGTTTTTGCATAAAAATTATCAATTTTATGCAAAAATTGTACTTTGCACAAATCCATTTTTTGTGAAAAACCCCTTATGAAATTTTCTTCAAAAAGTCCCTGAATGTGAAAAATAATTGAAAAATACACAAAAGCTCTTCTAATTCTGGCCAGCAAGGACCATTGATATCTCTTTTTTTCCCCCGTTGAAAACCAGATTGGAATAAGTGAAGATTTATATCCCTTACTGGATAGTAATTTGAATTTAACCCTTGGTTCCTGTTTCATATTCTTAATGACTGCACTAGATGTGGGTCCAGATCCTTTTCTTCAAAAGTAACACTATCTTTGTTACCCAAGATGCTATGGGTTGTTGCCAAGAGAGACACAGATTCCTCCTTGAAGTCCATCACTTTCAGAGTGTGTGACAGAGGACCCATTCATAGTGCACAAATTTGTTGTTGTTAACTGCCATCAACTTGACTTCAACTTATGGGCGACCCCCAGATGAGAAACTTCCAAGTCACTCTCAGGTCTTCAGACTCAGGGCTGTGGCTTCCTGGATTGAATCTATCTGCCTATAATGCAGTCTTTCTCTTTTCCTACTGCCGCCTACCTTGGCTAACATCATTATCTCTTCTAGTGAGTCAGATTTTCTCATGCTATAGCCAAAGTATGACAGCCTCATTTTAGTAATCTCGGCTTCTAGGAAGAGTTAAGGCTTGATTTGTTCTTCAACCCATTAATTTGTCTTTTTAGCAGTCCAGGTTACAGTAGAACTCTTCTCTCTTCAACTCATTTCAAATGAGTTGATTTTCTTTCTGTCAGCTTTCTTCACAGTCTAGCTTTCACAACCATACATAGAAATTGGAAATATAATGGCATGACAATCCTAATTTTGGTGTTCAGTAATATATCTTTACACTTCACTTTATACATCTTTTCACTTGTCTAGTTCCTTTATAACTGCCCTTCCAAGTCCTAGACTTCTTCTAATTTCTCGATGGTAGTTTACATTCTGATTGATGAATGAGACAAGATATTGAAAATCTTGAGCTAATTTCTATGTCTCCATCACCAACTTTAAAGTTATGCAAGTCATCTGTGGTCATTATTTTTGTTTTCTTATGGTTCAGTTGTAAACCTTCCTTTGCACTTCCTTCCTTGAGTCTTTCCTCTGAGACTAATCCTGCTTTGTGTATGATACCTTCAGCAGACAAACAGATACATTGAAAAAAAAGCACCCTTGCCTGATGCCCTTGCCAACTGGAAACCATTCTGTTTCTCTATATTCTGTTCTAATGGTGATATCAGGCCTGAGTATAGTTATGCATTAGGATAATCAAATGTTGTGGCACACTCATTTTTTTAAGAGCAATCCATAGTATATTTCATGATCTACGCACACAAAGGCTTTTCTATAATTTATAAAGGACTGGCTTCTGAAATTCTTTGATGTGTGCTATTATCAAATATATGTTTGCAATATAATCCCTTGTGCCTCTTCCTTTTCTGCACCCAGCTTGGACATCTGACATTTCTTGCTTCATATATGGTAAAAGTCTTTGTTGTAGAATTTTGAACATCAGTTGAGTTGCATGGGAAATCAATGCAATGGTCCTGTGGATACGGCAATCCCTGGTGTACCCTTTCTGGAGGTTGGAATGTACATTGAATATTTCCATTTTGTGGGCTATTTCATATTTGTTAGAACTAGAGTAGATTCTGTCTTAGTAGCTTGAAGCAGCTCTATTGGTATGCCATTTGTTCCTGGTGATTTTTTTCTCACAAGTACTTTGAGTGCAGCTACCATTTCACTTTCTAAAATTGTACAGTCATCTTCAAATGCTTCTTTGAACAAACCTGTCATCCTTTCATCTCTTTTATATAGTTCTTCAGTGTATTGTATTGTTTCTGTCATCTTTTTATTTCTACTTGGTCATGCCTGCTGATTATGGAGCATCCTAATTCTTGGTTTAAATTTAAATTTCCCTTGGATTTCTTGGATCTTGTGGATGAGGTCTCTTGTTCTTCCATTATGTTGTCATCTCCTTTTTCTTTGCATGGATTATTATAGTAGTTCTCCTTGTCCCTGCACACAAGTTATTGGACAACTGCATTCAGGGTTCTGACTCCATTTCTGTCAACTTTAAATTTTACTTATCTGGGATGGAAATAAGTTTTGCTTCTTATCTGTTCTCAACTGCTTGAAAAGTTTAAACTATCTTCTATTAAATCTTCTCACCCTTTTTGGCTGTAGATAGTTTCTTTTTTGCACTCCTCCTTGACAATGTCCCTGGCTTCTGTCTTGATTGCTTCTGGCTCCTGACCAATTAGACTTAATAGTGCAAATCTATTTTTCATATTATTTTTAAATTCTACTAGGATGTTCATCAGGTTGTATTTTGGCATGATGGTTTGTTTAGTGTTCTTCTTTAGCCTTACTCTAACTTTTGACATCAACAGTTCATGGTCTGTGCCACAATCTGTTTTTCTTTTTTTTTTCAGAGACAATGGAGTTTCTCCATCTTATATGATCTGCTTGATTTCTATATTTGCCATCAGATGATGTTCATGCGCATCGTTGCCTCTTTGGTTGCTTGAAGAGTATGTTTGTCATGAGCAAACAGTTTGTAATGAACCAAATGCAAAAGTGAGTCAGCTGTTTCAGTGTTTCATTTGTCTTGCTAGGATAAAATTTCCTACAATCTTTGATTCTGTTCTATTTCCTTTTGTGGTCAGTTTCCTCCTGGACTCCAGCATGAAAGTTTTCAGTTTCTTATTCGTCTTCTGCCTGTGGAGCTGGAGTATAAACTTGGGTTATAGTTATACTGATGGGTTTTCCTGAAGTCTTATTGATATTATTCTGTCAAACTTTGCATTTTATCCTTTGATTGCTTTTGCTACATCTCTCCTCATTATTAATGCCACTCCTTCTCTTCTTAGATTTTTGTCTCCTGAGTAGAACACTGTGTAGTTATCTGACTGAAAATGTACAATTCCTGTCCACTTTAGCTCATTTGCCCCAAATATTACAATGTTTATATGTTCCATTTCTTGATTTATTATGTCTAGCTTCCCTTGATCTATGCTTCTCACTTTCCATATTCCTATAGTATGTGTTACGTAGCTTTGGACTTTCCTTTCACTTTTGTGTACATCAACAGCTTGAGTCCAGTTGTGTCATTGACCACAGTGCTACTTTTAGCTGTCATCCGCAGTACTACAGTAGCTCATAGAATACCATCCAACCTTGGAGTTTCATCTTCTGGACTATCTCTTGTTTCATCATTGGGTTTTAACAGTAAAAGACATTCAGAATGGGTTTACCATGCCCCCTTCTGTACTGTACTAACAAGTGTTAGCTATGGTGACACTTCTGTTGTCTCTGAGAGATCCTATCATAGAATCATAGAAATGTAGAGTTGGAAGAGACCACATAGGCCATCCAGTCCAACCCCCTGCCATGCAGGAACACCCTCAAAGCACTCCCAACAGATGGCCATCAAGCCTCTGCTTATGAACATCCAAGGAAGGAGACTCAACCACACTCCGAGGCAGCATATTCTGTTATTTCAGCCATGGCACCCTCAGTGAGGACCCCCAGATATCCTTTTAATATCATTTAATTTGGCCTTAGCTGGACTGGCTTACGATTACCTCATCTTACGTGTTCGCAAGTTCTCCGGATAAGCACGGACAGAGAAGTGGCCGTTAATGGTTTGCATTCCATTTCTCTTTGTAGCCAGCAACTCAAAACTCACCCGAAGCTTTAGGGAACTTCCCACCACAGACTCCTCAATAGCCACACGACTTTTAGTCAAATTACTCTTATTAGTTGGGCCATCAACGTCTTGGCCAAAGGTATTGTTTCTACATGCAAATCCCATCACGCGAAGCCTGATCTCACCAAATCCTTTTTTCCAGCACCGAAACCTCTTTTGTTCTCTTTTGGGACTGCCATAGCCGAAAGGCATGATCCTCCCTATAAAAACCCCTCATTTTTAACCAATCCTCGGATCTCCTTTGACAGCCATCCCGCCCTGCTGTTGGTGTGTTTAAGGGACTCCCCTCAGTGCCCCACGCTGAGTTTCCTTCCCTGAATCTCCAACCTCTCCCTAGGACTATGGAACAGGTCGTATTGCCTCTGCCTGCAACTCTCTTTCTTTTTCTAAGTTAGTTAGTTTGTGTTTGTCTTCTGTGTTTGTTCTTAATAAAGAATTGTTCGTTATTTGGAACCACCTTGTCTAGCCACTCTCTAACCCGACGCTGTAGACATAGGGTGAAAGATCTCGCTTCGTTGTCCTGCCTCTTGCTAGCAAAAACAGTGCTCTGAGTCTAATTTCCCCATCTTTGGTATTTTAATTGGCAAAGCCGGGTGCCCCTTGCGGGATCCCCAATTTTCAGGGTAACAATTCCACTGCCGGACAGCCCTGACTGTCAGGAAGTTCTTCCTGAGGTTCAGGTGGAATCTCCTTTTCTGCAGCTTGAATCCATTGCTCCTTGTCCTGGTCTCTGGAGCAGCAGAAAACAAGCCCTCTCCTTCCTCTACATGGCATCCCTTCAAATATTTAAACATGGCTATCATGTCCCCTCTTAACCTTCCCTTCTGCAGACTAAACATACCCAGCTCTCTAAGTCTATCCTCATAGGGCACGGCTTCCAGGCCTCTCACCATTTTGGTCGCCCTCCTCTGGACTTGCTCCAGCTTGTCAATATCCTTCTTGAATTGGGGTGCCCAGAACTGGACACAGTATTCAAGATGAGGTCTAACCAAAGCAGATCTTTGCCAGTATCAACCTCCCTCCACACTACTAGTCCAGTAGTGCAGTAGCTGTTTGGCACTTTTAGTCTGGCTCCTCAGGAAAAGCCTGTCTGATCTGGAAAACCCCACCAACAGCACTGCCTCACAGGAGCATGCAATCCCACCACCATGGAAAGGTAGTGCCATTCAAGGAAGTATACAACTACAGCACTATAATTCCATTTTAACTGCCATCGTTCTGTGCTGTGGAATCCTGGGATTTGCAGTTGAGGGAGGGGCATTTAGAATCCTCAGTCAGAGAATTACTCTAATGCCTCACCAAACTACAACCCCCACAATTCCAAAGGATGCAGCAATGGCAGTTCAGGTTGAATCACAGTGTGGTAATTGTGTAGTATTAAAGGACACTAGATAAGGAACTGAAGAATCACTGGTCTAGACTTAGTTCTCCATTTCTTAAAGAATTATACTGTTTTAATATTTTATTTTTTAAATTATTTTCTTGCACACAACTTTGAGATCCATATGATGTGTGGGTGGGGGGTGTAGAAATGTTACAGTAAATAAGGAAATATGTAAAATGGACTTTGTAGTAGTTTTCTCCTTCTGTCCTTCAAAATATTCTGTACATGCTAGAGGCAGGTTGGACTAGTGCATTGATTTTGACATTGTATGCCATTCATGCACACAGTTTGGACTAGAATGCTGACTTTGACACTGCATGCCATTCATGCACACAGGTTGGACTAGAATGCTGACTTTGACATTGCATGCCATTCATGCACAACAGGTTGGACTAGAAAAACAACTTCAACACTGTATACCATTCATCACAAAGGCCTATGTTGGACAAGTCAACCAGTTGCCTCATCTATTAAAGAGGAGTCATACAATATAGCTTCAAGAGACTGTTGTAACACTTATGTGAGAATGTACATTTGAGAGAGAGTATTTTAAAACTGAAATTAAAATAATTACTTCATGCTGGCTGATATGAAAAAAAAATGATCATGGCTGAATCCTCAAAAAAGAGGTTTCTTGCCATACCATATTAATCACTATTATTAACTGATTAAATAATGCATGTAACAGCAATTGCAGTAGAGAAGAGGCTTGCTTAATGCATTCCAACAGAATCTGATTAACTCTTGGCATGCATGGGGGTGGGATGTCATTCCATAGAAAGGAGATGATGAAAAGCAAATGCTGAGAGGTTTCTGAAAGTAATAAATTCAGTAACTGTTTACAGATGGTAGACATTTAGAAACAAAGGCAAAGAGGCGGAAGAGGAGATAATGAACTCTTTGAAGTGGTGAATCCAGTTCACCTGTTGTGATGCTCAGGGTTGAGTGTACCCCGTACATCCGTGCACATGATGTGACCTGGTAGGATCTGGAATCTGGCATGGAATTTAGGTCTTGAAGGGCAGCTTCAGGCATTACAATTGGCAACACAGAGATGAAACACTATAAAGGAAATTGACATGTATAAAGCAGTCCTCAGCACCTACGCTTTTGTTAGTGCCTTTTAAAAAAGCAACTTTCTAGCTTACATAAAGGGAAGGTTTAGATTTACACAGGTACATTGTCTGTTTGAGGCCCTGAGGTTTAAAAATAAAACCCAGATACAGCTTAACCAGGATGTTGGTTAAGGCAGGGAGGATGGATCATATTTAGAGTTCACCAAATAAGTCAGTTTTATTTTCCCCAGTTAATTTTTTATTAAATTGTTTCCTGCACTTTAATGCACTTTTTTTTTAAAAAAAAAGCACATTTTGATAAAACAAACAATGAAATTCTTATCATCCACAGAGGTCAAATTCAATAGCTTTAGCTATTTTCAGTATGAAGAGGACCATGGCCGTTTCCACACTACGCTGTTATAGTGCTATTATTCCAGTGTCAACCTCCTGTGGAATCTTGGGCTTTGCAGTTCACTGGGGCCAAAGAGCTCTGTGGCTGAGAATTCTAAAGTCTCCTCCCTAAACTACAAACCCCAGGATTCCACAGGATGTTGAAAGTGGAATAATAGCACTATAACAGCCTAGTGCGGACATGGCCCATGTGGTTGTTGTTGCTGTTGCAGTTGTATGCTTTCCAGTCCTTTCTGACTGATGGTGACCCTAAGGCAATTCTATCAGGGGTTTTTCTGGGGGCTGAGAGTGTGTGACATGGCCAGGGTCACCCAGTGGGTTTCCATGGCTGAGAGGGGAAATTGAAACCTGGTGTCCAGGGTCATAGACATATGCTCAAATTAGTACACCACACACTGGCTGTCATGTGGTACCTGCCTTTAAAGTTGATGCAGCTGTTGAGTGAGTGGCTGAGGGGGATTTTTTAAAAAAAACTCTGTAAGGTTCATGAATGGAGTCTGAGGCCATTTCTGCACTACACTGTTATAATGCTATTATTCACTTTCAACATCCTATGGAATCCTGGGGTTTGCAGGTTAGGGAGGGCCATTTAGACAGCACTTTGGCCTCAGTAAACTAAAAACTCCAGAATTCCACAGGAGGTTGAAAGTGGAATAATAGCACTATAACAGTATAGTGCAGAAGTGGCCTGATAGCAGATCAAACTGAGCAGTATATTTAGTGACATAGTGCTGGGTGGACTCTGGCCCAAGAGCCAAGGGTTCCTCCCCAAACAAGCAATTTAACTAACTTTATTAACATTCATACAGACATGCAGTAGCAGCAACCAAGCAACAAAAAGCTAGGGCATAAAAACAAACACCAAGTAGGAGAAAGCACAGTCCCCAAACTATGTACATCACACTTGTTCTTTGTATCTCTGTATTTTATTCTTGTGTTCTACCCGTTCTCATATCAACTGACCATTTTAAGATTTTGAAAAATGCCTCAGAATGTGTAACTTAACTTGAAATCACTAGAAACTTACCACATTTTCTATGTCTAAGCTCTTTACTTCAACATGACTGCGATTGACTAGGCCTTATGGTCTCTTTCTGACTTTTATCCTTCAGAGTGTAGTGACCCTAATTCAACACCTCAAAAATGGCTGAATACACTGGCTTTACAACCCAACATTTTAAGAGCAAAGCACTCAGACCCCTCTACCATGATAGGACGAACCTGTTCATTTTGCTGTCTCCTACATGTGATCTTGTTTAACTCTTTAAGTTTTTCCGGCCATGTTCCGTGTCACTCTACCCCTCATCCTATTGATTGCATTGATTAACAATTCATTTCCAGGTTCAAGTTTAAATAGCTGGTAATAATAATGGTCTAAATCTAGTTAGTAATCTCAGTTTGAGCGGGCCCAGGGAATAAATTGTTGAATGGTAAGTCAACACTTATGTACATCTCATCGATTCATTGAGTCTACTCCAGCTGGGGCTAGCGATTGGATTAAGAGCAGTATTTATAACTTTTAACAATCTGGTTCCATGTTATTTTAAAGGCTGCCTTCACTCAAATGAGCCTGCCAGAGTTTTCAATCAGAATTAAAGAGTATGCCGTCTGAACTATCATTAGCTTCCACTCCTATTGTTTGGTCACACAAACAGGACCTTCTTGGTGGTTGTAAAAGAGCTGTGAGGTTTTCTCTCTTGTGAACTCCTTCAGGATTTTTGGACAGAATTTAAAGATGCATTTTTTTCCAGAAAGCATTTTATAACTATCTGCTGTTTTAATCGACTTTTATCAGTTTTGTGATCATTTTGGACAGGTTTATTGTTGCTTTTATTTTGTTTTCTAGCCCATTTCCACACTTCACTGTTACAGTGCTATCATTCCACTTTTAGCATTTTATGGAATCCTGGGGTTTGCAGTTTAGGGAAGGGCATTTAGAATTCTCAGCCAGAGAGCTCTTGGGTCTCAGTGAACTACAAATCCCAGAATTCCATAGGAAGTTGAAAGTGGAATAATATAACAGTGTAAGGCGGAAATGGTCTTAACATAAGTTGCTTTTGGGGAAAACTGGAAAAGTGGAATACAGTGTGCTTTCTGTATATGCAGAGATTATTTGTGAAATTCACAAATGCTCCTGTACCATTATATTCAATGGCAGCAATGTGTGTGCAGATGCTCAGATTTGCACATCAAGAGACCATAAGTAAGAAGGGCACACTGTATAAATAATTTGAATAATTAAGCATTTTGGAGGAAAAAATACACAAGCCAAACAAGCAGATATAAAACAACAGAATTTCTGAATTCAATTGCCCTCTCTCCTCTTAGAGTTAGATTTTGTCTAGAATCTGTTTGTGGTTTATGAATCAGTCCGAGAACGTGTGAGCCAGTAATAAAAAATAGAATACTTTGGTCATCTGATGAATGGAATCTGGAAAACCATTAGCCAGGTTTAAGGAGTTTAAGGAGGCAGAAATTCCCAGTGAAAACATGTGGCTTAGAGATTTGAATCCTCTACTATTAAAAATTCTCTTCAATTGAATGTTCAAATTTCACATGAAGATAGCATGAAAAGCAGATGTTATTCCAAAAGGTCAATGTTCAGCGTGCAGGAGGCATGAGAATGTGTATGCCCGGATTCCAACCGTATGAACCATATGGCATCCTTCTCAGCAAAGATTGCCAGAAAAATCATGTATTTCCCACCAACACATTTTCTGATTATCACTTGCAGACAACAGTCCTGTTCAGGGCTATACAATTGTCCAAAAGGGAGCAAGCCCTATTAAATGACTCTCCCTATTTACTAAGGGGAAGGTGTGTAATTGAGGACAGCTAGTTCTACGTGCATTGACTGATTTTTTTCTCCTGATATTTTTTTTCCTGGGGTAGAGCTTTAATATGCTAGTGTTATCCTCAGAAGTACAGCTGCTACTTTAAGTGTAACACATACCTGCTAGCCAGTCAGAAAAAGGATGTGTGTGGTGTTGGGGACGGGTAAAATTGGCCTGTGGCCACTACGTGCTGTGTAAACAGTAGCACAGGAATCTTCTCACAGCTTATGGCAGGAAGAGGCCTCTCTCTTTGTCAGGCCTACGAACCTCATGTGCAAAGCATTTTCTCAGCTTTAGGAGTTCTCTCTATAAACAGAGCACCTTCTTCTGATCCCTTGCCAACTTGACCTCAGCATCATAGCCTTCAGTAATATTACCTCTTTCCCTCGCTTCGCTTTCTGCAAAGTAGATCAGCAAAAACTAAGTTTGAAAGTAGAGTGGTTTGGGTACTCTAATGTGCAGAGCAAAGTGGAAAAGGAGATGAATGGAACTGTTTGTTAGACTAAAGGCTGGAAACTTAGACACTAGGCTAAATGAAAAACTAGTAGGTGATGGTTTTGAACATTACCTCAGGACATCTGTCGCTTTGGAGAAAGAATGTATACCTGTTCAAATTTGTGCCAATGGTACAATTTTTCTACTGAACTATTGTCAGAACTAAGACACTTAGGGAAAAAGTGCCACTATGTTATGTTTGCACTAAAAAGCTTTAAAAATGGCCTTGGTCAATTACCGTTTTTTTAATTGAAAAAGAATGTTTATTTTAATTCTACTGACACTGACTTGACAGCCATATGGACTAACTTTTCTCTTAATATTTTATCTACTATAGTACTTTAAAAGAAAATCTGTATAAGATGATGTATAGATGGTATTTACCCCAAATAAGCTGTCAAAAATGTCCCAGCATCTTTCAAATCAATGTTGGAGGTGGCAAGATAAGGAAAGTCATGGGTATGTTTTGGTGGCCTTGTCACCTCTCGCTTGATATCTGGATTCAGCAGCAGCAGCAGCAGCAATACTTGTAAGAAGAAAGATAGGCCAGTTAATTGCTCAATTTAAATCCATTTATTTCTAACTATTATAAACAACCATGGTCATTTAGCCACGTGTGAAAGAAACAAAGATGATTATATTCATCTGCACTTATTAAAACACCTGGTGTCAAAATTAATAACAGTGTTATGTACACATACACATATAATTTTTTTAATTGGGTCTGTAGTATTTTGATCCTTCATTCAGACAAAGTGAATGGATTACATTCGGAGTAATGAAGACTGTTCTGAAATACTCCTTAATAGCCATAAAAACCCCAACAACATAATTTAATAATAGCTGCAGTTAACTTTTATAAGAAAAATGTATTTTTTTAGGACTTTCAAGTCAGGGAAATCTATCTGGAATTGTGAAAAAAAATACATTTTAATAAACCATTGTTTATTTCTGGATAAGAATACACCTCCTCACTCCACTTCCCCATTTTGTATCCAGCTCCTCACTTCTTTCAAAGGCTTCCTCCTCTCCCACATTTTCAACAATATCTATAGCCATTTCCACAATAAGCTGTTATAGCGCTATGATTCCACTTTCAACATCCTATGGAATCCTGGGGTTTGCAGTTTCAGGAGAGGCGGCTGGCCCCGCCTGAAACTGCAAACCCCAGGATTCCATAGGATGTTGAAAGTGAATCATAGCGCTGTAACAGCCTAGTGCAGAAACTGCCTAGGTCATCATCATTGCTACGCTAAACTACAGCAACAAAAATAACAACTCCTCCTCTTCCGTCCTCTCCCTCCTCCTTCTTATTCATGTCACAAATAAGACTCTCTGTCTCTTCTTTCACCCTTTCACCCTTCTCTCATGCATATTTTCTACAGCTTCCTCCTTTCTCCCAGGCATATGCTGCAATACAGGACAGTACACCACAGATTTTCTCTTTCTGCTTCTCCCTCCCTTTTGCCTTTTTGTTCTTCTATTATTTACAAAGCCCCACCACTGTTACCCTGTTCTCTGGGGGTCCCAGGAGGGGCGTCCAAATAACCAAATAAAAACACAAGATGGGGAAATTAACTCGAGCACTCTCTTAAGCTAGTGAGAGGCAGGGTAACTTAGCAGGGATCTTGTAACCCAATGTCTATGGGGTCAGGTCAGAAGAGTCATCAGACCGGTTTTAAAATCTTGAAAATGATATCTTTATTAAAGGACAAACAACAGAAAAGACACCCCAAGCACACAGCTAACTTAGAAATTAGAAATAAGAGTTTTCAGGGGAAATGGGTGGTACGACACCTTTTCTCGTAGTCCTGAAGAACTTGAAGATTGCAGGGAAGAAAGCTCAGTGCGGTTCACTGAGGGGAGCTCATCAGACAGATGACAGCAAGGTGGGATAGAAGTCCGGAGTGTTCCGAGGTGTTCTCAGAATCGGGGAGTTTTTATAGGGTGGATTGTGCCTACAGGCCATGCCATACTCGGTGAGAACAATGCGAGTTTGGAGCGGGACAAAGCTTTGGGAAAGGTCAAGTTTTACATGATCGGCTTAGCGCGGGTTTGACAATAGTGTAGCCAGTATGCAAATGGATTGGCATTGTAAGGGCGTCGGCTCGAGGCCAAACGTCTTTGTGTAGAATCGCGCTTAAGCAATGGGTGTCTGCAAGAGAGGTCCCTGAAGCAACGGAGTGGCGTTAATCTGCCTGCCTAAGTGGGAGTTGGAATGCCCAGCACTTACCAGCCGCACCTCTGTACGTGCCTGTCCGGTGGCCTCGCAAACATGTGGAGTGTGGTGGCAGAGAAAGGTCAAATGATTTGATATCAAAAATATGATATCTAGTTCTATCACCGGGTAGGCCTGAACCATAGTAACACCACCACCACAGTCTGAAAAACTCTGAAAGGAATAGCAAGGGAGGCAATGGGGGGGGGAAGTGTGGGGAGAGAGTAACTGCTATACCCCCATTTCCATTGTTCCTTGTCCCTCTAAATTCCACTAAGCTTCATTTGGTGAAAAGATCCTTTATGTACTGGTCCAAGTAATTTTTTTTATTAAATCATAATCAGTACTAATGCATGGGCACTGATCTCTGGCTATTGTGCACAGATGGATAACAAGCACTCTTTCCAAATGAAAGTGTTATCTGTGTTACACATCTGCATTAATTTGATGCCATGTGAACTGTCATTACTCACTTCTGAGATCCATAGTTTGCCAAATTACTTAAGAATTCCCTAGTACACCGTTATGAATTACAGTGCTAGAATTCTCCAGCAGAGAATTCTAAGCATCTCATCAAACTACAAATGCAAGGATTCTTTAGGATGGAACCATGACAGGTAAACATGGTATTGAACTGCTGTGACTGTGTAATGCGTATATAGTCTGAGTTCTGTGAGTCTAACATGCTGAAAAGATCTGTCATGCATCACATAAGGATAGTTAGGCCTCCCTACAGTGCAGTCAATCCTATCAAAGTGGCATGGTACAAGAGTCTCATAAATCCTAAAACAGCATTGTTCTGAATGCATATAGTCTGTTCAATATTATGAACTCCATTTTGCTCTATTTCTCCTTTCTTCAATGCAAGTATAGTCAGCCCTCCACATTTATGGGTTTCATTTCCATGGAACTGATTATTTGTGAGTTTCTTCAACCCTAACCCCACACACCTCAGGAGCTTCTTTTCCAGGAAATCTTCCTTCTCAGCAGCTCCGATCAGGCTGCACAACCCTTTAAAAATCCACTTCTGGCCCTTCTACTCCTCCTGCTCCACCAGCCACTGCCTAGCCAGATCACACCCTGATTTCTCAGCACCATGAACCCTTTCCAGGTGTCCCACCACATCCAAGGAAGGTGAGAGGTGAGATAGAGGAAGTATAGGGCTACCATGCCAATCTACTCCCTTCCTTCTCCTTACCTTGACCTGGTTTGAACCCGGGTATCTGCTTTCCTCACCATGTTTCAGCCCTCTTCTCCCCCTCCCATTTTGATATTTCCCATTTTTCCACTTTTGTGAAGGTCCTGCACCCCTAAACCTAGTGAATGCAGAAGACCAACAGTAGGAGGATGAGGACTAGTACAGGTTTAATTCAAAGTACCATGTGGAGCCACATGGAACCTGAAAGGGCTAAGACAGTCCATCTGTTTCTTCCTGCAAACCTGTGAATGTTCCATGGTATACGGAAAACAAAACCTTCATTTTTTTATCATTGTGGTAGGACCAAGATTTATCTCATGACCTGAATAAACTCTAACAGGGAGATATAGCTATACTCTTACATTGGCTGCTGACTCTCCAAACTCCTTGAATTGAATTGTGCTCATTTATTTATTTTAGTACACTTTCAGACTACCCAATAACTGGAGATCTCTGGGTGGTGAAATTGAAACCGTAAAATTCAAAACAATGATTAAAAAGAGTACATAATAAAACTGGTAGCAGGCAATAAAAACAATGAAGCACTTACAACCAAAGTAAAACTAGGAGCACAATGAGCACTAAAACATTTATTCAACTTAACATTGTTTCTTGGGAGTCACTTCCTAGGGATGGACTACCTTTGATTTGTTTTAAGCTCAATTTCTTTCCTTCCTGTTTAGGAGGAGATTTGCTAGGTCTTCTTCGTGGTCTCTGTGCCTCACACAATGGAAATCTTTGCACATGTGCAGTAGCTTTTCAGAAAGTTCCAGAGCTGAACAGCTTGGCTGGAACCCCTTCCCCATCCGGTACTGAGCATGCTCAGTCCTGCCAAGCTAACGGTCTCTCCTCAGTTTCTTTTCATCTGACGACCTGTTAGCAGCTCGGAAAGCCTTCCTCGCTGAGCAGTTTGCTTCACTTTGCTATTTCTTCAGTCTTCTACCATTCTTTTGCTGTTTCCAACCAAAACCTCTGTAAGAACTCTTCCCCCTTTCTATGTTGTCGTTGTTTAAATTGTGTATGTCTAGCGGTCACAAGTCTCCTTGTCCAACGGCCACTCCAAGTGCCTGTTCTACCTGGGAGAGGCCCATAACGTTCGGGTGTGTTCCCATTTGTAAAGACTTCACCTCTCAAAGCTTGAAAAACAGAGCCTCCCAGTTGAAGTCTTATTGTTGGGAGCAAGCCCTTCAGATAAAGGAACAGGCGGCTTCGAATACCGCCCTTTTCACCTCCGCCATGGCTAACCCTTCTTCTCAGGCCCTCTCGACTTTGAGACCTTCATCAACACCCTCTTCCATGATGCCGATCTTCCCTCCAGCATTGACCTCATCGATACTGATCGCATCGATACCGATACTGGTATTATCTTTGATGACTTTGCCTCCAATTTCCTTGTTACCAAGGATTCCGAAGCTCTCCAGGATGCTGATTATCACCTCCTCCTCTGGGGAAGCTTCTTCTAGCTCTCAACTGGATTCTACGCAGCCTCACAAGGTTCCTACAGTTGCTCAGGGTTAGCGAGCTTCTTCCCACCTTGCTGATTCCTCTGTTAAGGAGAAAAAGAAGAAGGAGAAGCCCTGCTCTCCTTCTCCTCCAGGCCACCAGTCAGCCCTCTTGCTGATACCCCCTCCAACACAGTCTTCGATGGCTACCGTGGAGGAAGAGGACACTCCCGACCCTTTGCCGGAGCGTACTGATGTCCAACTCCCGGTGCTCTTGGTCCCAGTGCCTGTAGACTTCACTTCGGACTCTGAACATCGACCCTTGCCACCGGTGTCTCCACCGCTCATGTTGGCCCAGGCAGGAGTAGCGGCTATACAAACCCCGCTTCCTCTGAAACTAACTCCTGTTGGCCCCGAGTTGGACCATCTGTCCCATTCGGATGCTCCTCAGGCTCTTTCCAGTGATCACCCTCAATCTAGCGTGGTGCACTCTCTGGGACATGGTGATAGAGGTAGATCCCCACATTGTCGGGATTTCCATGCAGAACGTGACCCTTCGCGGGTGAGACTAGATTCGCCCTTTTCTTCAGCCTTCTACATTGCTCGATACGGCCATGAGCATCTGTGGAGAGAACAGCTTGGCTCCTATTATTCTTATTCACCAGCCTATCGTGATCAATATCATCCGGACATTTGTCATTGGTCTCCCTATTGCCCGTGGCGTTTCCGCTCTCTGTCACACTCCTCCGTGTCTCACTACCAAGGCCCCTCTTGATACCGATGTTCAAGGACATGTTCTCAGTCCCATTCTCAATATTACCAAAGCTCTCCAGCCCACCACCGGTCCCATGACCAGTCGCCTCATTGAGGACCGATATCACTGCCTCCTTGGGTGACGGCAATGGTCTCTTGGCCTCAGCTGGATACCCACCTTGCATCTACATTACTGACTTCTCTAACGGCTTTGGTACCAACACAATCTGTTGTCACTCCAATCCCAGCAGTTATTCTGGTGTCCTTGACATTGATGTTGGTAATGTTGGTAATGATAATACCGTGTTCAGTACTGGCTACGATACCGGCCCCAGTGGCTTTTCTGGTCTCCGCTAGATTTTCACAAGGTTTTCTGGGGCTCATAGTGTGTGATGTGCCCAAGGTCATCCAATGGGTTTCCATGGCCGAGCAGGGAATCAAACCCTAGTCTCCAGGGTTGTAGTCTAATGCTCAAACTCCACTTGCTCTCTGTTAAATATAATAGATACAGCTATTCCCAGGGAAAGTCACATTGTGTATGTCTTAAAAATAAAAAGCAGGCCAGAGCAAAGAAGTGGTAGCCCTAATTAAGCACCACAAACATGATAAAAGCACATAGAGTTCAAGGGCAGACATTTAAAGGCTAAACACTTGTCAATAGACTGCCTTGAAACATGCTGGACTCACTTTGACAAAGGTTTTTACCCAGAAGTTGAGTGCTTAACTCTCAGGACTACTTTAATGGTGGATTCTTGCACTAGCACACAGTTAGATTAAATGGCCCCGGAATCCTTTCCGACTCTATGATTCTATTGATTCTATACTTAGAGTCATCTGCCTGGATGGACAAATGTTATTTATCTTACTTTCTCTCAGATTCAGTTTTTAATTTCCTTTCTGTTTGGGAGGTGTACTTTTTAAACTACACCTCAGGATTCTGAGAGTTTCAGTACACAAGTAACTTTTTCGTGTTCTGTGTACCTCCTATGATTTTGTTTTAAAGAGGAGAATTCTTATTAATCAAGAAACTGAGCCAACTTTCACCCATCCCTACTTTTCACAAGACACCTTCCCCTCTGTGACCTTCAAGTATCCAATTTTAGTGTTCAGAGAATTTTTTGACAGGTCATCATAGGCTATGGCTGTGATAGTCTAGGCCCAGAACTTGTGTTGGGCCATTTCTGCACTAGACTGTTATAGTGCTATTATTCCACTTTCAACATCCTATGGAATCCTGGGGTTTGCCTCAAAGGCCCCTCCCTAAACTGCAAACCCCAGGATTCCATAGGACGTTGAAAGTGGAATAATAGCACTATAACAGTCTAGTGCAGAAATGGCCTTGATGGGAGACCATTCAAAAACAATTCTATGTAAATGCTTTGAGGAAAGAATGGATATATTAAGGTATAACTTTTTTTTTTTTTTTAGAAGTTTTACCTTGATATCAGGAATATCCACTACCATAGATATATATCATTTTCTGTAAGCAATGCTGGCTTGACATTTCCATGTGTAAAATTACAGCTTGAAAAATACCTTTTTGTGTTTAGTCTGGATAGGTAGCCTGAGGATGTTCACTTATTCTCAGGTTTGCGACTGTTACTTAGGAATAACCTCAAGACAGTGACAATTAAATTTATATACCTCTTTGATTACTTAGCTTCCTGTAACCAAAAGCAGGAAATGACTGCCTTCAGGCACTGTTCCCCCACAATCAACATATTATATATATGGGATCTTCCTAAAACTTAGACTGATACACTGCCATGCTTTAATCAAAATTATAGCATGGTAACATTTCACATCCCCAGACCATGAAAGCAGTTTGAAAACACATTTTCATAGCCTAGTATTTCTTTCCCCAGACTAAGCTAAATACCCCCAGACTGCTTTTCTAGGACTGTGCATTCTCCATGAGTGTATATGTTCATAGGGGCAGTAGAGGAGGGATACTGGTGATTTTTTTTAAGGAGTTGTTGTGGATTTGGTTTTCAAGACAAGGTGGCTGAGGGACTTCTCACTTTTTTAAAAACCAGAAAAACAAATAGGCTTTGGTGTCATTTCAACCAGCAGCTTGGCACCCTAAGAAGCCTGGCAGTGTACTCCATCGAGTACATGGAGTGTACTCCATGGCAGTGTACTCCATACCATTAGCCTGAAGGGCATTTGGAGCAGGAGAGAGGGGACCTCATGGACTGTTCTTATACCGATTGTCCTGATTTGGCAGTGAGAGTTGGGATTAACTCCCAGTCCCACTTTTTCAATGGATTTTAAAATGTCCCAGATTTAACCTCCTCTTCCCACTTTCCCCCTGTTTCCTCAACTTATTTCAATTGCTGCAAGCTGAGTTCAGAGTGCAAATGTAGTTTGCATCCAATTTTTAATTCACCAGGGAGGAAAAGAGGGGAGGGGATGGAATCTTGTCCTTCCCAATAGGCCCAGGCAAAAGCAAACTGCTACAACTGCTTTAAGCTTGTGTGTTCTTCCTCATAAATAAATTTTGCCATCTTGGCCATACTCTGATTTTGCCTGGAAACACGTGTTTCAGCTTTCATCTATGAAATGTTAGAGGGTATGTACTCTTTCTCACCCCCTTGCAAACATCACATCAGTGAGTTCAAACTACAGTGACTTCAAACTACAGGAAAAGAGATTCCATCTAAACATGAGAAAGAACTTCCTGGTGGTAACAGCAGTTGAACAGTGGAATATGCTGCCTCAGAGTGTGGTGGAGTCTTGTTATTTGGAGGCTTTTAAACAGAGGCTATATGGCATCTGTCAGAAGTGCTCTGACTGTGTATTCTTGCATGGCAGTGGGTTGGACTCAATAACCCTTGTTGTCTCTTCCAAATCTATGATTCTAAGTCTGCATTAAGTCCAGGGACAGACCGACTTTCTTTCTTTCTTTCTTTCTTTCTTTCTTTCTTTCTTTCTTTCTTTCTTTCTTTTTAGATCAGCATCCCTCCTTTTATCCGTACCTGGGACACAAGGCAGCTCATAGCAAATATAACAACATCTGCAATTAAAACACAGTTGAATTAGAAAGCATCTTTTTAAAAAAAAAAATCAGTAAAATATACAGTATAAATTGAACTTATGGGGTGGGGGATGAGTACTTTGTCCCCCAAACAAGCATTCTTCCCCCAAATGAATTCTTTTTCTTCAGTCTCCAATATTCTAATATTCCAGAGATTGAGACACTGAAAATAGCTGACACCTAGAACTTTGACTATATGCTGTGTTTACATTCTCTTGGTAACCTTGCCTTTTTCTTGAGATGTCTCAACTTTTTATGTTCAACTGAAATTTTAAACTACTACAATACTAGAAATTTAGGAACTGATAGAAACTTTCATGGTAGGGGACAGAATTTTTACTTGTGGGCGCAATGCTTCCCCTCATAGATACACCCCTGGACAGACAGCAGATAAAAGTGTTCCCAACATCTGTCTCTCTGCCTGTCTGTCTATCTACTTACCTATTCTGTTAATACAGTTATCATTGCACTATAAACCTCTCACAGACCTCCACATGCCTCTTTGTGTGTTTCTGTGCTTTCAAGCTGCATGTTGACTTATGGAATGCAAATCAGCACAGGCAAACATTCCCTCCTTCAGCCTTGACCCCATTTGCTGACCTGTCCACCCACTTGGAAGCTCAGAGAGACCACACACTAATCCCTTGGCAGACTACCTCAGCTGCAGGAAGGAGAAGAAAAATATGGAAGGACTTTTTAAAAAGAGAGAGAAAACTCTCTATGAAGCAAGATCTAATTAGAGGCTAGCAAGTGGTGGTAACAGGGAACAAAGAATGGGGCTGCTGGACCTTGTTTGGATTTGTTTCTAACCACTTTCCAGGGATCTTGAGGAGATACAGTTGCAGTTTCCCCACTTTAGAACAGATATGGCAAAGAGGCTGCCAAATCAATGTAGATTCATGGACAAAATCCTGCTGGGCTGCTGTGCTCATGTAAAACCAGTTGCTCAAGCACTTGTGTGTCAGTGGGTTTCCTCAAGCAGCCAAATGTTTTGCAAGCACAAACACAAGCCCCTCTCTCACTTGGACTTGGTGGGTGGAACTAACTTACTACTGTGAAACATGTCCCCATGGTGCCTATTGGACAACTCTGAGATCTACCGTAATTATGCTGGGATATATTCATACTATGCTAAAAGCATACAAAATCTTGCCCTATGCAATAGCAGAGGCTTGTATTTATTCTTACCCAACTGGGGTAAATTTTCAGGGCACCTCGAAATAACCTATGCCAGCTCCACTAAAGTTCTGAGGTATGCGAATGAAGTTTCTTCAAAAACAGAGGAAAGGAGCTGCTTCAGCCACTTCTTCAATGTGTTTTCCTCTGTTTTTGAAGAAACTCTATTTGTGTACCTCAGAAGGGAGCTACAAAAAGTCCGTATTTAGCTGTTGGATGAGGTATGGTAGAACTGTTGCACTCACTAGCAACTCTTTATGCTATACAGGCTTCCCCCACTTATCTGCCATGTTAAGGATTGGCACACTGTCAGAAAAGGGAATTAGTTGAAAAGCAGAACCCATGCACTGTACTGTAGGGAGCATGAAGGGCTTACAGAGGCCCATTTGGGACTGACCATATGGTCTCCTTGCACATGGTCAGTTCTTAACCTTTTCTTTACCAGAGGTCCCCTTTAAATATCTTTTGTTGCTGTGGTCCCTGAAGACTTAAGATTTAAAACCTTAAAGTACATCAAATATTTATTCAAAATTGCTCATCAAGGGTCTGCAAACTGGGAGAGAAAGGAGAAATAAGTAAATGCACTCTTTCCTGAGAGGTGCTGGAGGGGGATGGAAGATTTCTCTTCTGTTTCTTTTTACCAGTTTAAGGCTAGAGTAGACTGAATAGTAACACACAGGCCCAGCCAGCCAGCCAGCATTTACCCTTCTTTGTTTCTCGCTTTCCCCTCTGTTTCAGCCATCCCATCTATTAGAAATGCTCAAGCATCCCCCTTTTTTTTTGGCTTCTGCACCAAGGGGAGAGAAGGCCAAGATGGGCAAAGGAAGGAGAGAGGGAGGGAGGGGAAAAAGCAAAACACAGGGTTGAAGCAACTCCTCTATAAAAGACCCCCAGCATGCCTCCTCATTTCCATTCACAAACGCATGTGCTTGTGTGTGAAACAAGTGGTGGCTTATTTTGTCAATGGTGATCCATTGTTTCAGCTTGCAGTGTTCTGCTAGGGGGTAACACTTGTTGCAGAAGTGCCCCTTCTTCTTGGCCGTGAACTCTGAAACATTAAAGCAAGGAGGAGTGGGGGAAAATGAAAAGAGGAGCCCTGCTGCAGCAGCTGCCAGCAAGACATTGGAAACTGGAATGAATGGTTTAAGAGGTGTGCTCAGCCTTGGCCAGAAGAAGGGGATCACGGTGGATTGTTGACCAACTTGACATTCTTGGAGTTCTTTCTAATTATGGTAATGGTTATGATTTGGGCTGAGGAGTTGGCGAACTCCTTGGTCCATCTCTGGTGTGATGATATGGCAGCTGTCCATGTTATAACACAACGTCCTCCAAATCCCCCTGGATTATATGACTGTTTAAGGCCTTTGTTTTGCAGTGTTTGTGATGCAATATTCTGTTTGCAATGCTTCATGTGGCTGATGTGGATAATGGGATAGTTGATGCTCTCCCACCAACAGATGGAGCACTTCAGACAACTGGCCCTGGAAACAGACTCTGGACCAATTCCAATACCCATAGACCTATGAAGCCTTGGAGGGATAAGGTTGCACGAGTCGTTGGTCTTTCGTCAGCCCTAGTACTAGATAGAGTTATCAGAAGGCTGGTATGGAGTTTGAATACTTTAGGATGGCTGACAAGTTGCAGGCCGGTTGGCCTACTCCTGTTGACCATATTTCGCAATATTTTGTATTTTTAAGGAACAGGGGGCTGGCACCTCAATCCATTTGGATTAGGTTGTCAGCATTAGCCTTCATGGCTGAGCCACAAAGGTATGAAGACTTAACATGTGACTTCAGAGTCCACAAAACCTTGGAAGGTTGTATTTGGGAATGGGGTTAAGTGGCTGACGGGCACAAAGCTTTGTCTCCAGATATGCTTTGGGGATTAGGCAATGTATGGCCTGTCATGCTCCAAGTCTGATCAGAAATAGGTGGGAGCAAAGATCCAGTTGGAATAGGGCTCAGACCCAACTTTATGCCTGTTTGTGCTCTGCAGGGTTATGTATATTTCAGGGGAGCTAGATCAGGGTTGTTGTTTTGACATACTGACTTTTCTCTCCTCAACAGGTATTAGTTTTGGATGGTTACCTAAAAGGCCTTATGATATTTGGGCTTGCATAATGTTAAGTTTGGCCATTCTTTTACAATTGGGGCTGCCTCCACTACTTCTGTGATGGGCTTAGGCTTTCAAGTGTAATTTCATGGTTGGTCATCAAAAGTTCAGTTTACTTTATCGATATATTGGCTCCCTACAAGCCCAGTGGTATAAGTAGAGGCTTAGTGAGGGGAAAATTTTTCAGCCAAGGGTAACAATGTCTTTCTTTCTTTTCTTTTCTTTTATTGGAGGGGGCCAGTAGCCTCAGTTTTATGATTCAGCATTTTAGAGGTACAATAATTCACCATAATAAGCAATGGGGCTGATACCAGGTTTGTATGGGCTGAGTTAAATTTAAGTGAAGAAAAAAAGAGAGAGAGAGAGACTTAAGCAATATACTCTGTAATTAACAAGAACTGAAATGCATTGTATGATAAAGACAGTCTGGCTAGGCCTTAAAGGAACAGTAATACAACAGCTTTTCTTTATGGGAAATAGGCTAGTCACTTTGCTCAGGAGAGAGACAACCTTTTCTGTTCATTTTCAGAATAGGCAGCGGTCTTGCCAAGAGCACAAATCTTTCTTCATGCAGCACCTCCATTTCTTAATGTGATGAAATAACGTCTTTGTAATCTGCTCTTTGTGAATATCCTTCAGGCTGTGGGCTTCAGATAAGATCACTCAGAGTTGGGTAAGTAAAAGTGTCAGTTGCTGCTACCCACAGATGAGGCTACAAGTTCTGCAATCTAATTTGTCAGACTCTAGGATGATGATGATAACCCATCAGAAGAGATCTTTTCACTTTGAGCTGGCATTTCCACAATTGCTACTTAACTTAAAAAAAAAAACTTATTTCAATGGGTCTATTCCAGTTGGGATTACCTTCGGATTTAGGCCTATGACTATAATGAATTACTTTCAAATACCTGGGCATATGCTGCCTTTTGGCTTAAAAAAAACAAAAACAAACAAAAACAGGATGTACTCCCCCAGAACCTGAAGCAGGAGTGGCAATCATGCAGTTCTCCAGTTCCTTCTGGACTGCAAGTCCCAGTATCCCTAACCAGCAGAGGTAACGGTGAATGCTGGAACTGCTGTCCAGCAGCATCTGGAGGACCACATGACTCCCACCTTGACCTAAAATAAAACCGAGATGATGATGGTTGAGTGAACGCTCAGGGACAGCTATGAGTGGACATTGAGACAGAAAAAAGGTGACTGTTCTCTGTCAACCAGTCACCTAACTTTAGAAGGTGGAATTCCCAGGGAAGAATATCTGAAGATGACCTCATTTCCTAGGGGAAGTTCATATGAGAGCAGGAAAACCGGCATCATTTTTCATTCTTCCCAGAAATAGGAAGGTTGTTAGGTTTGGATTTTAATCATAATGAAGAAAGCTTCTCTGTATTTTTTTGCTGATGAGTTTTGGCACATATGTTACTGTCCTGTGCATCCCTTGCAACATTGACATGGTTTAATTGACAAAATTTTCATTGGCAACTACATTAATTGGCAGAGGAAAATAACTGACTGAAAATGTGTGATTGCAAGGCAGGTCAGTCAGCAACCCCTCTAGGTGTAGCAGAGGTCATTGGTAGGCAGATGCCCAAGCAAGTCTGGAGATAATAGGCTAAAGCTGAAGCTGGAACATCTCTAACCATACAGTGGTCAAAAGGGAAGTTCTCACCAAAACAATTAGTGTATCAATCCTGCTCCTTCACATTTGGACATTCCCCTGCTTTGTCCCTCATACCTTTCCATAATACACAGCTATTACAGCAGTCATTACTTCTTTCTCACCTAACCGCTAAGACCATTAACTCTGTCTAGATGCCATTGTCTGTGTTGCATTCCCATTGTCCACTCAGTTGGGAAAGCCATTCACAGGGTGCATTTTGGGTATAAAAACCCTCAGTTTTGAGTGATTCAGTGCAGTACTTGGCTTGGTGATGGCCATTCCGTTATTCTGTACTGCTCTTAGACACAAGTCTAAGCCACTCCACTGCTTCTTCACTACTCTTCTGAATTGGTAATTATAACCTAAACCTCTCAGCCTCTCTATCCATAATTTTACCCCGCTTTATCCTTCAATTAGTTCTTATGTGAATGTGTGACTGTTTGCATCTTGTGTGCATGCATGAGTGAATTCCCCTCAGTAAAACGCATTTTAGTTTACTTTTGAATCTCTGGTTGGTTCTTTCCTGTGTGATCCCATAAATATTGGTGGAAAGATCTCGCTAGGTTACCCCCACCCCCCACAGGCCTCCTAATTTTGAGTTAATTAATTCCCCTTTGTCACATGGAGGTACTGGCATCATAGGTGGACCCCTGAGTCACCCATGTTTTGGGGTAACACATACTAAAATACATGCAAGTCACAGTGTCATACAGTTAAATGTCTCTTCTGCAAGTAATTGACAGTGGCCACTTGTTGTTAGTTGCCATCAAGTTGACTTTGACATATGGCAATCCTTTGAATGAGAGATCTCTAAGACCCTCAGTCATCAACTGCCTCCTGTAGTCTTGCAAAATCCAGGCTGTGGCTTCATTGATTGAATCCATCCACCGACCCATAATGCAGTCTCCTTATTTTCCTACTGCGTTCTGTTACTACAATGTCTGTGCCACACTTAAGGTGACATAGATATCATTTTGATATCAATAATTTGGCTCTCTTCCACCATCCCTCTCCACATGTTTGTGGGGCCCCCTGACAAGCACAGAACTAGGCTCGGCCACTAATTGCTGCAATATTCCCACACAATACAGGCACGCAAGAAATAGCCAGATCATCTCTTAAGGAGACCTCTTTGCAAACACGCTATTATGTATGCACAATGCTTACAAAGAACTCCCTGCCCCGAGCAGGCAACTTGACAAGCTGGATGCTCAAATGTCAAGCACTGTGCATCTGCATACTGGCTACTCCATTGTCAGTTCAGATCTAAAGCAATCATGTTAAATTTTGACCTTTCCAAAGCTTTGTCTCGCACCCAAAACTCATAGTTTTCCCCAAGTACAGAATAGCCTGTGGTTACATTTCTCCCTATAAAACCCCCCGATTCCGAGACCATCCTTGGATTGCTCCTGAGTTCCATCCCGTCTTACCGCCGCTCTGCTTGGCGAGCCTTTCCCTCAGTCATATTGGCTGAGACTGCGCAACTTTGGACCTTCGCAGTGATCTATCCAGGCTTCAGGACAGGTGTTGTATCACCCAATTCAACAATTGCTCTCAAAAATCCCTCTGTCCCACTCCAACCTTTATTTTCTATAGTTATCTGAGTGCGTGTGTTGCATACACTGTTTGTGTTTAATAAAGATTTCAATTATTCTTATAACTTGGTGTGCTCCTTGGCTTGGCCTGACCCTGTAGACATTGGATAAAAGATTCCACTGCATTGCCCTGCGTCTCGCATTGCTAGCTTGTGCTCTTTGACTAATTTCCCCAACTTGTTTAATTGTGAGAGCATTTAGGTGTCCCTCACAGGACCTCCAGTAAACAGTGTAACAGTTCCACTTTACCTAATTTTTTTTAAAGAATTGGGTTGTTTTATGATATGTCCAAAATAAAACAGTCTCAATTTAGTCATCTTTGCTTCTAGTGAGATATGCACATTATATGCAAACACACATTTTGAAATAGAGTTGGCCCTCCACATTTGTGGGTTTCACTTTCACAGATCTGATTATTCAAGAGTTTCTCCAGCCCCCGCCCCTCTACCTCAAGCACTTCTTTTTCAGGAGGAACCTTCCCTCTGGATGGCTCTAATCAGGCCACACAGCCCTTTAAAAAACCATCTCTGGCCCTCCTCATCCTCCTATGTTAGCTTCTGCCTGGCCAGCTAAAGATGGCTCACAGCCTGATTTTTCAGCACCTCAAACCCTCTCCTGCTGCCTCCCCACACACCCAAGGAAGGGAATAGGAGGAAGAGAGGAAGTATAGGGTCACTCTGCTAACCCACCCCCTTTCCCTCTCCTTTCCTTGACCTTGTTCGGACCTTGGGTGTCCATGCCTCAGACTCCATCCCATAGACATACACATAACTTTGTGATTTTTCCACCTTTGTGGGGCTCCTGTGCCCCTAATCCTAATGAATGTGGGGGGCTGACTGTAATAACTGTAATTTAAGCCATGGCCCCTGAATTGGCAAGACCTGAGCAGGATTGTTAATAATAGAACATCTTAGGGATCCTCATTCATAGGGTTGCCATAAATTTAAGCTGGCAGCAATGGAAAACAACAACAATAACACAATATTGGGGAAGACTGTGGCTGGGTATCCTGCATATCAGCAACTTCTAGACTGCTGTTCTCTCTTTATATCTTTATATTAGTCTTGGGCCATTTCCACACTAGACTGTTAATAGCACTATGATTCCACTTTCAACATCCTATGGAATCCTGGGGTTTGCAGTTTCGGGAGGGCCCAGTCGCCCCTCCCAAAACTGCAAACCCCAGGATTCCATAGGATGTTGAAAGTGGAATCATAGCGCTGTTAACAGTCCAGTGTGGAAATGGCCTTGGATTGGAGAGCCTTTCAAATAGAGAACACTTCCAAACAGAAAGCAATCAGCAAATAATATTTTCAAACAGTCTTTCTTCCATAACAAAGCACACATATATGTATCTGTATGTATGCATTTAGAATATTTTTCTACCATCTTTCTTTTAAAAAACACCAAGGCAGTGAAAAGAATTGAAACAACAACTAAAGCATTAAAAGATAAAGCGGGTAACTGAACCCTGGCCTGCAGGGTCATAGCACAGTGTTCAAACCACTACACCATGCTCTTTTTACTGTGCTTTAAATTAGTGCTTGTTTTAATTGATCATTTATGATAGTTTTCTTTTTTAATTTTTTTTGAATTGATAGATTTTTAACTGTTGTTTTGCTCTGACCTTGTAAGTTGCTTTGTGTTGTGAGAACAGTGGGAGATAAATAAAATGGAAAACTTTGGGGTTTAAAAAGTATGTCTTGCCACCTTTTATAAAGGAAGAAGGAATGGGAAATCAGTTGTAGATCTGCAAGGAAAGTATTCCACAACTGGGGAGTGGCAGAATAGAAAACCCTCTCACCTCTGTGACAGGAACCTCCAGAAAGTGACAGTGTCCTCAACAGGACTTCTCTTGCATACCTAAGTAACTGGGCAGTTTCATAGAAACAGATGGCATTTTAGTTAGTCAGATCCAAAGTTGTTTGTAGCCATATCATACCCTTTAACTATCCCAATTTGGCAGGGACAATTCTGATTTGATCTTCTGCCATCCCATGTTTTCACCTGCTTTTGAAATATCCTCTTTCTCTCTCCTCCTCCTACTTCCTTCCTTTGTCTTCAGCTTACTTCAGTTGCTGCAAACTGAGGTCATTTCCGCATTGCACTGTTATAGTGCTGTTATTCCACTTTCAAGATCCTGTGGAATTTTAGAGTTTGTAGTTTACTGAGACCAAAGAGCTCCCTGGCTGACAATTCTAAATGTCCCTCCTTGAACTGCAAACCCCAGGATTCCATAGGATGTTGAAAGTGAAATAATAGCACTATAACAATTGTAGTGCGGAAATGGCCTGAGTTCAAAGTGCAAATTTCACTTGCACTCAATTAACTCAGTAGAGGGAGAGGAGAGGAGGGGGTGAAATCTTGCACATCCCAGTAGACTTTATGTATTCTTCCTTATTAATTACTTTTGTCATCTTGGCTATATTCTGATGTCACTTGTCCTCATGTGTCCTGGTTTTCATCTGTGAAATACTGGAGCATATGCCATAGAGGTTAAAACCAACACAACATGTTTCCCCTTTCTTGCTTCTGTTAAGATCCCTTCATGTCTAGGGTGAAGTAACCTGAAGCCCATTTTCTGTTTCAAAATTGCCTTAAAATAGAAAGCAAGTTTCCCTATCCTAACCAGTCATGGTGTAAGGCCTATTACACTACATCTATCAGGCTAGAAGAGCTTACTGATACAGACATGCTGACAGGGCCTTTTGTGTTACTGTGAGATGGTGCCCATGGTTGGAATCAGGATCCAATCTGCTTTAGAGTGGAATTTGGCACATCAAACTAAAGTGGGTCAGCCTAGATGACCTCAGGAAGTGAGGAAAATTAGTTAATTTCCTCTGCAATTGAAATCTCTCTGTTTGAAAGGAATACAATGGTACTCTGTGAGACAGTGTTAGGGAGGATGGAATGGGCCTCGCAAAGCTTCCCTTACTTTGCAACATTAGTAAGATTAGGCAAGAGAATGGTGGGAACCATTTGTACGTGTCAGTTTCTCTTTTTGGACATGTGATGTATTTGTATTGGAGATGTATAAAATGCTCTGAATGTAAGGAGGCGGGGCCCAGACTTTTGAGAGGTATCTCACTGGGACATTGTGCACAATAAATCTTTTTTCTAAAACCGTGGGTCTCTATCTCAATTCCACTACAAAACTTGACACATATTTTACCTCCTTCACTCCTCTGATCCATGACAGCTTATGTTTTGATGTGTGTCAACAGAGGCTCATTTAATGTGGATTTAATGTATATGGGGAAGCTACAGGGATGTTTTCACTATCTGTTTTATGTGTTAGCCTGTAATGAGGAAGTTAAATGTGAAATGACAGCAAAAAATTATTTCTGCAAAATGAGAATGTGAGCTAAAGGGCGTATTGACATAACTGAGATGGAGCTTTCCCAGACTTCCTTATAAATAATCCATAGTAGCCCAATACACCCTAACAGAAAATAGGCTAAATTAATTCCTGCTGTTACTCCTACAGGCTCAAGGGAATTTTACCAGACAGCAATAAATTGTAACCTTTAGAAATTGTCACAGGCATACTGACTAAATATAATTCTCCTTCTCTGTATTTTTGTGTCTTGAAATAGAACGATTATAACTTTATAGGGTTATACACTGCCATTCACATCTGTTTAATCGTTGCAATATATCCCTTATGGTCTTATGCAGAATTGTATACAGTGGTTCAGAAACATTATAATTATACCTTTCCCAAGGGAAAAAAATCCATTGACTCCAATGGCAAGTCAATAAATTGTCCCCAGAAGATGAAAAGATGTTGGCTTGAATCCTGAATTGTCTCTTGCTGGTGAGAATATTTGCTAAGTGCAGTTCCTCCCACAGATGTTCTCACTACCAGGTGACACCCACAGATTCTCCCCTCCCTTCCTTCTGCTGTCTCTTTAAAATTTCTTCCAGAGGGTTGGGTGATCCTTTGAAACATTGGGAGGAGGGGAGGTGTGCAAGGAAAGGGAACTGTTGGAGATCTACTAATGGGATACCAGTGCTAGGGCCATTTCTGCACTAGACTGTTATAGTGCTATTATTCCACTTTCAACATCCTATGGAATCCTGGGGTTTGCAGTTCAGGGAGGCAACTGCAAAGTCTAGTGCTGAAATGGCCTAGATCTGTGGAAGTAGAAGGGTCACTTTCATTCATGGATTAAGATCCAAGCCATAGATTAACTTGTTTCTCAAATTTTATACACCTTATCAGGTCTTGGAGAAGTCATTTCTGGGGATTAGAGTATCCATCTGTCATGCCTCTGTTCTAGGACCCAAACAAGACACTTCTCAAAGGCCATACTCTATAGACATGAGAGGAACAGTACCTATGGCAGCCAGCATAGGGGGAACAAGGAGAACACAGGATTCTGGCAGCTTTTATATAAGAAGGACTCATTAATTAGGTCCACAGCTGGGTAAGGCTCTGAACCTATATAAGAAGAGGCCAGAATGGGAGGAGGCTGTTGTAGCCAACTGTTCCTATCAGTGGTAGCCCAGCTTACTCCTGAATTCCTTGCTCCCACTCCTAGAACCCTTGACCTTCACCATCACTACAGATTTTGCCATTGGACTCTCTCTGGACTCACAGTAAACTTGAACTTTGTCTCTAAACCTACTGAGAATTCAGACTTCAAAATGACTAAGACAAACTTTTCTGGCTAGCTCCTGATAACAGCCTGATTAGACTGCTGGAAGCCTTGCTGGCTGCCAGCACAGGACATCATCATGGATACCCTTCAGTGTCAACTGAGTAGCTAAAAGGAATTATGATCATGACAACCTATGTTTTAAATCAGAGACACAGCTTAGAGGATAGCATGCTGGATAGTAGGTTCATCCGATATTGTCTGTAGAGCAGTGGGGCAGTAAATGTAAGTCTTGATAGGAGGGAGAATAATGACTCCATAAATATCTGAATAAAGGTATATTCTAGCAATTTGTTTATTTATTTACCATGACTGGAATCCTGTTAGTTAAGGTGTCATAAATTAGACTTAGGACATTGTAACTGCTTTGTATTCTCATTGTGATTGGGGCTCTGTTGCTGTGGCTGCTAATGACCCCGAAACCCATCTTAAAATCCAGTCAGGTGCTCCAAGTGACTGAGGTCTGTGCCCCTGGCATGAGGGTGCTCTGGTATAATGTGTCCAGAGCTTCTCACCCCAGCAAGTGATGCTGCAATGAACAGGTGTAACAAGATCCCCAGGGGGCTCTGCTTTGGCTCCTTAAGGCATCACTGTCTGCCAGAAAGAGGCTGATCACATCATGCTGCAGCACCTCACTTGCCATCACCACAGCCCTCAGTCACTTAGGATGACTGATTAGCTTTTAATGTGGGCTTCAGGGGCTAGATGTGTGTGTGATTTTTCAGTTATCTAATTTACAAAGTGGCTCACAATATTAAAAACAAAGTCCTATCCATAATAGCAATGAAAACAATGACATCTACCACAATTTAACAGTCAACAGACAAAAGTGGTCAGATCAGTCCTTAATCAAAATCATCAAAGAGACACTTGACTTTCAAAGATGTAGCAAGCTTGCAGCTCCCATTGATGCTATCTATTACAGCCAATGTTAAGAAATGCTGGGAGCTGCAGTCCAGTGGCATCTGGAGGGCCATGCTTTGCCAGTCCCCACCCACCACTGCAACAATCATTTTATATCTCTTTGAAAGACCACTAGTATGAAGGAAAGACAAAACCAGTGTAAGTTTATTTCATGACATATGGACATGTGGCAACAACTAAAAAGGCCATATTCCCAGTGAATGCTCAGCTTGCATCCCCCACAAAGGAAGTACTCTGACCAGGAATTCACAAGCAGATCTTGCACATGTGATAATGTACACCAAGAGATATTCAGGCTCTAGAGTATCAAGAAGGAAGTCAAAACCAGCACTTTTTTACCTGGCTATACACCCCCATTCCATGATATGGTTTACTTGGCAAATATTTAGTTGACATGAAATATAAATTATATCTTCTATGGCCATTTCCACATGATGATGTCATCCCATGTCACCCATCAGCAGTCCAGGCTGGGAAGGGAGTGCAACAGGAACATTCCCCTCCACACCTCACCGGCTCCCTGTGGAAGGGAGCACAATGACCCTGCCTCTTCCTTTTGCAGTGCAGCTGGGCACTTTCCCATGCTGCACAATGAAAGGAAGTGACACCATCACACTTCCCTGCCCTTCCACATGATTGTAAGTATGGGAGAGCCACGCGATTGAAGGCACAAAATGGATTTTTTCCATTTTGCGAATACTGTGTGAGTGACACTTAGGGACAGGATGGCAGTGGACCAGTGATGATGTAGTGTGGAATCACAACCTGCCAATTGCTGTCATCTTGTCCACAAACTGGCACAACCCCATCATGTGGAAATGGCCTATGACTAGGAAGCTTGCTGGCAAAGAGGAACTGGTTGCACCCATGCATTGCAAAACTAGGTCAGAAGGGGACATAAAGGCATGACCAGGTCATAGTCAGGGAAACTCTGGAGATAATCGACTTGCAGATGTCCCTTAATGCCTTGACCTTTAGAAACAATAACGCCCAAAACTGCTTCCATGGAACAACTGATTGTCTTTGACCTTCTCCCTTTGTCCTTCAAAACTATCCCTTTGTCCTCTCATCTGTACCACTATTAAGGAGCTATCACAATTCCCATCAGTCCCTTTGTCACCCAATGAAAAGATCATTAGCTCATTTCAGGCCCCATTGTCTACTCTGCCAGAGAACCATTAACACCTTCCGCCTCAGGTTGGAAAAAGAGTATTTAAACCTTGGCTCTGAGCCAGATAACTCGTACTTTGGCATACTGGCTGTCACTCTGCTGTTCTGATTCCCGATCTGGTACTGTCCCTGCTCTCTTGGTCTGAGCCACATCACTTTGTCTCTTCACTTCTGGATTAGTAAATATCACCCACATTGCCCTAAATTCTCTCTATCCAAACCTCTCCTCCCTTTTCCTTCAGTTAGCCTCGTGTGATTGCGAGACTGCTTGGATCTTGTGTGTGTAATTGTTAATTCCCCCAGTAAAACAAACAAGCTTACTTTTGAGTCTCCAGCTGCTTCTTCCCTGCGCTAGTACTGGTATACATAGGTGTAAAAGATCCTGTAAGGTTACCAACCTCTTGCAGGCCACTCTTTGAGCTAATATTCTCCATTGTTTCATGGAGGCACTGGTATCACAGGTGGACCCTTGCGTCATCCATGTTTGGGGGTAACAACTTAGAACTGTGAATGGAAACTTACTGACAGCACCAGAACTCTGTAAAATAGAAAGAAAATAGCTTACACCATTAAACAGGACTGTGCCTGCCAAATCAGGACAATGAAGTATATAGTTCCTAGTTTTTAAGGGCAGCTACATGTGAAGTTCATTACAGCATTCTGATCTGGAAGTCACCAGGTCATAATAACACTAGGCAAATCTCCACAATTCAGTAGTTGAATGACACTTCTCTTCTACTGGTGGCAATATGGAATAGACCATCAAATGGACTCCAAGCCATCTTCTTGTATTTATTTGAACTCTGATTACAAGCTGCTGCTTCTCTAGCAATTTTTCAGAATATTATTTAAATAATTTTCAATGGGAGAGGGCACCGAGAGGTTAATCATATAAACTGCCTTGTTCAGCAGTTTATCCCAGAATTCAACCCAGGCAGCAGCAAAAAGTTGCCTGAAGATTCTCCAAGGTACACCAGAACACCATAGGGTCCATTAGCTTCCAAGGACTGACCTTGGAATGGCTACTCTACCTCTGCAGAAAGTGAAGGGAAGAATCCATGACCCCAAATCTTCACAAGGAAATAATCTGGCCAAAAGAAAGGGATGTGGGAAGCTGCTATATATGAAGTGAGACCACAAGACCACCTAGCACAGTATTCTCTACGGTAATGAAAACAGGTCTATTTGGAGATATCTGGTATTGAACCAGGGATATTTTAAAATGCAAAGTGTACAGTTACTTCTCTAGTGCAGAGTGGACAATTAACCACTCTAGAGATTACAACTTGGTGCTGTTAGCATGGTAGCACATGTTCCTGAATCTGGCCTTTTCACCATTCCTCTGGTCATGGGGAATGACTTGGGGCCTTTCCACACTACACTGTTATAGTGCTATTATTCCACTTTCAACATTCTATAGAATTCTGGGGTTTGCAATTGAGGGAAGGGCACTTAGAATTCTCAGCCAGAGAGCTCTTTGGCCTCAGTAAACTACAAAGCCCAGAATTCCACAGGATGTTGAAAGTGGAATAATGGAACTATAACAGTACAGAGTGGAAAGGCTCTTGCTTTTCAGCCCTGTAGAGGACTTATTTTTTTCCTACAGAAAAAATGAAAACAAAAACAAAAAACAGGAAGTTACTGGAGCAAGATCACATCCTAGTTTTGGGGGGGGAGAAAAATCTTGTACAGGACTGATGAAAGGTCAGGGCAAGAAAGAAAAAACAACTCCCCCAGAGGTTTTTTTTGGGGGGAGAGGAGGGTCCCATAGGCTACTTTGGGGTAATTTTTTAACCTCCTCCAAGTAAGGGCATACTGTGTGTGTATGGAAGGGACAGGAAGAAGGAAACATTGGGGGATGTTCACGGGGCCAATGTGCTCTTCTGACATCTGTTTAGAAGTGAGCCCCATACCCTGAACTATTTGTTTACAAGTAGAATGCTACTTCTGTGAGTTTGGGGGATTGTGATTCCAATTGTACAACTGTAAAATTGTAAAATTAGAGACGTAAAGAATATTTGCAAGTTGTCTCATACTTGCTGAGAAAGGATGTCTACACTTTGTTGAACATCATTCAGCCGTGAAATTTTGCATATTTCAGAACAATTTTATTAGTCTTTTTTTTGCACAAAAAGCATTATTTTGTGCAAAATTTAATATTAGTATTTAATATTTTCATGCCTCAACAATATTTTTATGCAACAAACGTGTTTCTTTGCACAAAACATTGTATAATGAGCAAAACTCTTTTTTTGCACAAATGAATTTTTCACACAAAAGTTGTGAAGTGTGAAAAAATAATCTAAAATTGTACAAAACTTTTTTAAAGAAAAACTTCCTAAACTGTTCACTGTTATAGTGAAAATGCAGAGGTTTACCTTCCTATTGTAAACAAGTCTTTCAAAAGAAAAGTGGCCTTTCACCACTAACATTGTTATAGCAACAAATCTGGCCATGGCAATGGCAGCAGAAATGACCAAACTGGAAAGGAGAGACAAAAAGGAATAATATAGGAGAGCCTCCATAATGTGACATAAAAAATGATCCTGTCTTCATTACATTGTTAATTCAAAGGGGAGAGCCTCTTTTCACCAAAAGACTGCTTGTGAACTTCTCTGATGCCGCCAGAAACATCATCCTACCCTGTTGTTCTTAGCAGGTGTTGTCACTGAAAAATGAGTGTTGCATTCTTGTGCTCTGACCAGGGGCTAGCACTAGGGGTGGCTCAAATCATTGGATGTACAGGGTGGTGCTTCCTACACTCACCTTCAATCTTTACCCAGCAGCAACAAATTGATGACAAGGGATATAGGCAGGTGCACTATTGTACTTGCTACCCTCCAGCCAGGACTCCTAAGTCTTTGCTTAATTTTTTTCTTCCCTTTTTAAAAAAGAAATATCACAAGCTCATGTTGCTCTCACATCCCTAAAATGTACCTTATAGAAATCTTGGGACAAAGTTGCTGCTTTGGGACAGAGTGCTCTGCCTGCCAGAATTCGTTCCCCAGGACATGTAGAAATGGCATTTGCTGGTTGGTACCAGCAAACACATAGGATTTTTTGTTTTTTGTGATGTTCAGAACTTGTTGCCCATGCTTACTCCTAGACCATTCTTAGAAAATCTTATTTTCAAATACATTGTATAAATTGGAGGTTGTATTTTACCTTTACATCTCAGCAGGAATGGAGAGGAGTGAAAATATAGAGAGGTATGTTTTGAATGCTTGTGCTTGCTGTTCCTTCTTATGTCTGAGTACTCCAGCCTTTGCTATTCTCACTGTTATTTCTGACTAGGCATGTGATTGCAGAGTGATGCTTATGAGAATAGTATAAAAAGGTGCATTTTGGAGGTTCAGAATTATTTTTGGTGCTTACTGTACTGGTTCCATCCTCTTTCTCCTCTTCCCACTGCTTTGTAAGCATGATCACACTTCAAATGCACCTACATTTCACTTTGAGCAGTTGATTGCTGTTACCTTTTCTGTGTAATATGTTACTGCTACAAATAGTAGACAATTTTGATTGCAATGGAGTAGATTAGTATTATGTTGGGGTGAGTCTCAAGTTCTCCCTTAAGGTATACATGCTTTCTATTGAGTGATTTTTCTGCTTCTGAGTTGCATTTGTTTCCTCTTATATGTTTAGTTTATTTTTAATATTCGCCAAATTACTTCATGAAGCACAAATTCCGTTTAGTGTTACTGCAAGCCACTTCATTTTCCATGAATATGTTTGCTTCACCAACTCTCCACATGACCCAGCTTTCTATATTTCTTTTCTCCACGGCCATTGACTGAACATTATGGGCCTTTCTGCATTATACTGTTATAGTACCACTAGCATATTTACCCAGCGTTGCCCAGGATTTTATTTTTTTCTTAAGAACTCACCAGACTGTCTTCTCCAGTACCAGTAACTTTTCCCCATATTTCCCAATGCAATCTGTATTCAAAGTTGTTAACATACAGAAGTTGGGTTCCTGACGAAATACACTGTCCACCTCCTTGCTGCTAGGCCTCATCTCCATAGCAACCAGCCTATTCCAGTACCTGTAACTTATCACCGTATTCCCCAATGCAATCTGCTTTCAGAGTTGTTAACATACAGAGGTTGGGTTCCTGAGTGAATACACTGCCCTCCTCCTCCTTGCTGCTAGGCCTCATCTCCATAGCAACCAGCTTATTCCAGTACCTGTAACTTTTCCCATATTCCCCAATCCAATCTGTATTCAGAGTTGTTAACATAACAGAGGTTTGATTTCTTAGGGAAAATACTGCCCTTCTTCTTACTGCTAGGCCTCATCTCCATAGCAACAGGCCTGAGGCCCAACAGCAATCTGGCTGAGAATTCTAAAGGCCTCTCCCTAAACTGCCAACCTCAGGATTCCATAGAATATTTATAGCCAATCATATGAAGCCTTCTCGCCTCACACAGCCAATCGTAGACAAACTTTGATGCAGACAAACAGACAAACTCACAGACAAACTTTGACTTTTATGTAGTAGATTATTCCACTTTCAAGGTCTTGTGGAATCCTGGGGTTTGCAGTCCAGGGAGGGGCCTTTAGATTTCTCAGCCAGACAGCTCTTTGGCCTCAGTAAACCACAAACCTCAGAATTCCACAGGAGGTTGAAAGTGGAATAATAGCACTATAACAGGGTAGTGTGGAAATGGCCTGTGATTCTTTTCTAGGAGGTTTCACTCATACATTTCACTCAGAAATCAGTCCCACTTTGTTTAGTGATTGACAAAGGACTGCTGCTTTGCATTGCAATGTTTTTTTCCAGCTCTCACTTTCCCATTCCTACCTCTTTTTTTGCAGAGCTGCCAAATATTTGATCAGGGACTGGTGTTCTTAACTGGAGACTGGGCTGACTGCAAGTCACGGTGCAGTCACACACTTTTTCTCACAACACAGAACCAGATATGGTGTACCAAACCTTCTCTCCCACCACCACCACTTCCTTCCCTTCCTTCCCTTCCTCCCTTCATTCAAACAGCCTTTCAAAGGTTGAGTTTTTCTATAGCCAAAATCTACATTCAAGGAGTAGATTCACAACTGCAGGGTCAGTACAACTGTGTAATAGGGATACAAAAAAGGCCAACATAATCTCCTCCGTAGAACCCAGTGTGACAACTCCCTTCCCTTCTAAACCTAGATAAAACACAGTAGTAGTGGCTAGTGGCTGCTATGTTGGTGAAGCAGTAAATCCATTCCAAGTTTAAAGGAACTATCCAAGGTGCTAAAACTATTTAGGAATAAGCTTCAGTGCTTTGGAGCTCCTTTAAATTCTGGATTAAAACATGAAGAGGATTCACTGACAAAGGAGCCACCACTAGCCGTAGGCACACAAAATGTTTCTTCTATTGAGTTCATTGAAACATAGTGCTTAGATGTACTTAGGCCATGCAAGGGACAAGGTTGGGTAGCAGACTTAGCTGTAGTAGCCTGTTCTTCTGGTAGCCCCTGGGTTCTACTTTAGGAAGGTGATCCGAGCCTGTGCCCAACTGGCCCCACTGGATACCAGCTACTACTGTCTCTAACTTATGCAAAATGGCATAGCGTGCTAACCTGGAGCCACCATTGCTTGTCAACACGTTAAACTTTATTATAATGAGTGGCTGGTCTCTTGCCAAGAACTTTGCCTGCTGGAATGTTAACATTTATGCTGCAAGTAGCATGTAATAAAAATGTTAGAAAAAAGGCCTATTGTCTTTTGTGTCTATTTCCTCCAGGGTTAGTAACCTTGTGCCCTCTAGTAGTTTTGGATTGTAGCTCTTCTTAGACCAGTCTGCAAATCTAATAGCCAGGAATTATGGGACATGTAGTCTGGAAGTCCTCCAGGTGTCAGTTCAGGGTCTAGGCTTAAGATGTCTGTTTTGTCAGAGTTCACAGAAGAAAACAGATACAGTTCCTCTTGCCAATGTGTGTATGTAAGTATATGGAGATACATACTGCCAGTTTGACTGACTTGTAGTGTCTAAGAAAGAACTTGCTGTGGTAGCAGAGTAACTCTAAGCCGTGCTTAACATGGACCCACCCTGATTTCTGACAGGGTGGTTGAGCCCTGATGAGGACATTTCATTTTGTCTTTTAGAAATAACCCTACATATTTTCTTTTCAAAAGACATAAAATACACCACAGATGAGCAGAGTCAAATGGATTCCGCATTCTTTTTGTGGATGAAGGGATACCACATAAAGGTGCCTACGCTCTGGAGCAACCTCAGCCATTATCACCCTATACTTTCTGAGCTAAGTAATGGAATGAAGAGCGAGTATGAAAGAGTGTATTCCTTTCATGCCCTTTCCCTCAGTCGTGCTGAAAACACAATATGTGCTTCTGGTAGAAGAGACAGATCGTTTTTGGATGTATGGATAAATCAGGCCCCAAAACCAATAGTGAAGGTTAGTGATCTTGTAGATGGAGGAAACACCCTGTAATTTGCTATTGGCACCACAGGCCCTGGATTTTAATCTTTATTCAAAAATTGTATGCATTTAAACCCAAGGATCATCACAAAGAAGTTTAGACCACATGTAAACAAAGCAAACAGTAGCGAGACAATTTGCTGCATCCTATGCCATCCACAAGTCTAAAAGAATTTCCAGCAGCTCGTTTTGATTCTGTGTTCCCTTCCCCACCTCTGAAAAAAGCAACAACCTCTACTTACTGGTTTAGTACACTTGTTTGGACATTTATGTCTAGACATAGTGATTGTGAAAAGAACAGGCATGTTAGTTAATTTCTAGGATGATAGAGAATGTCTGTGATTCCCTGGGGGTGGGGGAGAGAATTAACAGAGAGTAGCCTAAGAACAGAGTAGTCTGTTCAGACTTTGGAAGGCATAATGAGTGTTGTAGGTTTCTTTAAAGTGTGAGAATTATCATAATTATGAAAGACTATTAGTATCCATGTATAAATCCCTCCTTTCTTTATGCCTGAAAGAAGAGAGGTTTTAATCCAACTATTTGTTTTAATGAGAGTATGCATGTTGAATCAACAGAAACTTCTTAAGTTAGCACTTATACAAGACTCATAGATTGAACACAAATTTACTGCAGCTGGGGCTAACAGTTGGATTTAGGTAAAGACATTGAGCTGAGGTATTAGCACCAGTTTACCAGTTTAGATTATTGTTACTCAGTATGCCACCACCGTGTCCTTGTTTTTCTGCCTTGATCTGGTTGAGGATTCAACTAGTGAAGTAAGGTGGTGCATGTAAAACTCACTCAAAACAGCAGATTGTATATTATTCCAAACAGCAGAGTCTCTATCACAAGCTTATTGATAAAACTGTTGACACAGTGACCAAATGGTTCTTCATGTGGACTTTCTGGTAGAGATGTGGAAGCAATGTGTGGTCATTAGGACTTTGCATGGGTACCTTCTTACATGAGATCCACAATTAAGTCATATTAAGCATGATAGGTAGAGTGTTGATGAATGGAATATTCAAAAATGTTTGGGAGAAAAAAGATAAAAAATGGGTTTCTTGAATGTCAGGAAATCTCAATGAGTAGAATCCTAGATGGATGTGAATATTCTGAATTTAAGGTCCTATTCTGCACAAAAATGTGCATGTTTTTCACAGAAAATGGTATTTACTGTGCAGAAACCAAATTACCTTTGCAGAAAGCAGTCAAACATTCTGCACAGAAAATAGCTTTCTGAACGGAAAACACATTTCTTGCACAAAACCACCATTGTGCAGGAAACTTGCTTTCTATACAGAAAATGCCATTTTCTGCCCAAAATGTCCACACATATTTTGCATAGAATAAATCCCCAAGCTTTAAATAGTCTTTGAAAACTGCTCAGATTTCACCCAACAAGGAAAAATACAGTAAAATTAATTGTTCTTGCCAGTAGGTATGAAATGTATGAAGATTTGTAATCCTTTACCACTAAGTAGCCTTAGACATGTCACAGTATTTCAACAAACATAGGCTTGTTGTGAGGAAAACAACAAAGATATAACTGGACCTTTGGGGTGGATCAAGAAACATCAACCAGATAATGGACATCTCTCTGTGTGTTTCTGTTCTTTTTCTTCTATAAGCATATTCAACCTTCCAGAAGTTCTTTGGCAGCAATTCCCAGAAACTCTAGCCAGCATAGACAATAGTGAACAATGGTGCAAGCTGCAATTCAGCAGTATTTGGAGAGCAGCACAACACTTGTTCTTGATGGGTGCGGGTGTCTGTACACATGTACATACACACACACATGGAGGAACAGAGTAAGACGCCTTGTATCAGGATCTCTTTTCTATTACATAGTTATAGCACTATGATTCTACTTTAACTACCATAGCACTATGCTATGGAATCTTGGGATTTGTAATATTTAGAATCCTCTGTCAGAAAGCTCAACTGCTTCACCAAATTACAAATCCCAGAATTCTACAGGCATCACCCATGAGAGTTCAAGTGGTATCAAAGTGCCATAAGTGTATAGTGTTGAAAGGGATCGCAGTCAGGTTGCTGCTTGTCCATCTAGATAAGAACTGCCTATGCTAAGAGATGGAGACTTTCCATAGTCCAGTGATTTATGAACAGGGGACTTGATTGTAGAAGATTGGGGTGGTTCTATGGTGATCAAGAGACACCAGGCCTTGGTTATTAACTCAGTGGAATGCTTTTAGACAAACTATGGAAGTCTTAAGCACAGAAAATGCCCTTCATATCTGAAGTAGCAAAGCTTTGATTCTAAAGCATTTAAATGTTCTAGGATGTAATATCTAGCTTAAACTATGTTTTCTTTGACCTCGCCATCAAGGAAGATTTTGATGTATGCCTGTTATATTTTTATTATTATTGGTATAGCCCATGGATTTTTAGGCACTTGGTGAGAGTGGAAAAAATTAGAAGGTAGAGAGAATGCTGATATGACAGTATAAAGCCACATAACTGAATGGGTGAGCATCCTTACCTTGAGCATTCTTTTCCATTGGTTCCCCCAAACTCCCACACCTTGCTAATGGCAGTCATCCATATTTGATGATAGCATTACAACTCCACTTAGGGGGATTAGTTCAAAATATCTTTCCTCTGCTAGATGAAAAGGCCATTCCTGCATCAGGAAGACTTCATGCAAATTGACACATTTGAAATTGTGTGGGTGGGGGGGATGTGTGTGTGTGTGTGTTATAGGATGAATCATAATGACCAACTCTCTGCTACATACATTCTTGCTTTCTCTGGAGTAGTCAGAGTCAGTTCTCATCATAGATTTTTATGCCAGCTTGAAGTGTATGATGCTTGACATTCCTGTGTCTTACCCACTTTGTTATTTTTACCTCAAAGGCCACACTTACAGTATGTTCATACAATGGACCTTTCTGCAGCTATGACCTCCCTTGCCTCAACAGTCTCACCGTATAGTGTGTCATTTTCATTGGTATGTTGCCATATTGGATCCCGCACCCATGTTCTCAACCGAAGCATCTATCTGTATCTGTGAAGAACTGGAATGCTGTGTAGCATGGCCAGGTGAAAGCCTTTTACTTTGGTGGTTTTGCCTTTCCAGGAAATGCCAAGAATAAGGCATAAAAAGTGAATATAGAAACATCTAACTTTTCTCAACAACTAGAAACAGCTCATATTTTTTGTTGCTAACAATCAGGTTACTGAAAACAAACTCTGCACATATATGTCTTGATAATTACTTTGGCATTAGCTGACCAAAAAAAAAAGAAAAAATCATGACCATCGTCTTGATAACAGTGTTTACCACTTTACCACTTTGTCAAAAAGCAAATTAATTGTTACTATAAGGACAGTGAGGGAGCCAATGTAGTATAGTAGTCTGAGCGCCTTTCCACATTACAGTGTTATAGTGCTATTATTCGACTTTCAACCACCTGTGGAATTCTGGGGTTTATAGTTTCCTGAGGCCAAAGAGCTCTCTGGCTGAGAATTCTAAAGGCCCCTCCCTAAACTGCAAACCCTGGGATTCCATAGGATGTTGAAAGTGAAATAATAGCACTATAACAATGTAGGGCAGAAAGACCCTGAGTGTTGGACAAGATACTGGATTTGAAGATTTGGCCATGGATGCCCACTGGGTGACCTTGGCCAAGTCACACCATCTCAGCCTCAGAAGAAGGCAAGGCAAACGCCCTCTGAACAAAATTCTGCCAAGAAATCTACATGGAAAAATTTGCCTTAGGGTCAACATAAGTCAGAAAGAACTTAAAGGCACACAACAACAACAACAACAACAACAACATAAGGTATCAAGACTTACTAATTGACATATTGTTTATGGTAATGCAGAGGCTAATTATGTGACAGTCTTGTCTCTGACACAGGGAAATATGTTAGTTGATGAATGTAGCTTTTTTGTTGTTGTGTGACTTCAAGTCATTTCCAACCTATGGCGACCCTAAAGTGAACCTATCAGAGGGCTATCTGGGGCTCAGAGTGAGTGATATACCTGTCCCTAACAATTCCTTCCACTTGGGAGGCTCAGTCTTTGCTTCTTTCCTTCTGAAGAATTTTGGAGAGCACAATCCCAAACTCTGACATTAGCCAGCTAGCTGCCCAGAGTTGCCCACAGCTCTATAACTGGTTACCTCAGGCCAGAAGACTCTCCATCATTGATGGTGGATTACATTAGAGTTTCAACAATTCTGCAAACAGGTTCTTCCTTAGTACTTCCTGTAAGTATGTTCTCTCTAACTAAAGATAACTAAGGAAGCTTACTAAGTAAATATGGACCCCTTGGAGAGTCTTTACAAGCTGTAGCAAGAAATGAACAAATCTTTGGAAATTGTAGCAACTTGCTGTTCTGTTAGCTGAGTTGGAGATTTGCACACAGCACTTTCTTCTTCCCTGGAGCAGGGCCTACCGAAACTGGAGAATTTGCACTCTTGTCACCACTGCGTCATAGTGATTTGAGTGTTGGACTATGACTCTGGAGACCAGAGTTTAAATGTCCACTCGGCCATGGAAACCCACAGGGTGACCTTGGGGAGGTCATGCTCTTTCAGCCTCAGAGGAAGGCAAACACTAAACCCCCTGTGAGCAAATCTTGCCAAGAATATCCCATGATAGGTTTGCCTTAGGATCCCCTTAAGTCAGAAAAGACTTAAGGTACACAACAACAGTTCCTGCCTGAAGATGACCTGTGAAAACTGGGGAGTCAGGGCCAGGCCCTGAGATCTAGCAACACTAGCAAAAGTGAAATGCTACTCCTGGTGGCTTCCAGGAGAAGAAATTCATCCCTTTCATTGACAGAAAAAGGGAGTTCTGAGGAGTTTGGAGGGTTTGAGGACCAACTAAAAATCCTTGTGGGGTGTGCATGATATCCCAGAGCTATACTTTATCCATCCCTGATCTACTGGATTGACTCTTATCCATTTAATACTGCTGTTTGGCTCTATTGGACATTTTGTTTGTGTGTGGGTAAAACAGTGCTGAGTATCTTTGTCTGTCCAAGTATAATGAAATTAATAATAGGAACATGTACTTTCATCTGCTGGGACAAGACCTGCTTGAACTGTTTTTTTGTTACAGAATCTGTGCAGAATTTAGATTGACAATACAGTTAGCCCTTCACATTCTGAGGGTTAGGGGCAGGAACCCTGCAAAAGTGGAAAAACTGCAAAAATCAAAATGTGTGTGTGTCTAGGAGAAAGAGGGTGAGCCATGGTGGCAGGGCAGGCAACTAGGGTCCAAACCAGGTGAAGGAAAGGAGAGGAAAAGGAGGTGAGTTGGCATGGTGGCCCTATACCATCCTCTTGCCCATCTCCTTCTTTGAGTTTGTGTGGGGCATCAGCAGAGGGATTGTGGTGCTGAGAAATCAGGCTGTAATCCATCCTTAACTGGCCAGGCAGTGGCTGGTGGAAGAGGCAAAAGACCAGAGGTAGGTTTTGTAAAGGGCTGCAAAGCCTGATCAGAGCCACTGAGTGGGAAAGTTCTCCCAGAAGTGCTTGCAGTGGGGGGGGGCAGAGGTTGGAGAAACTTGCAGATAATCAAAAGTGCCACAGGCAAATGTGAAGGGTTGACTATATAGGCATTCTGCAGCACTGTCAGCTAAATAATTGTTACTGGTTTCTCTAGACTTCAACCACTTGCTATATTCAGTTTTTTTAAAGCTAAAATTAAAATCAAAAGTAAAGTAAAATGCACTTACAGCAAGATAATACTATCTTTATTCCTCTTCTGTTGTTTTTCCAGTGGTAGACAATATGGAAAGTGTTTCTTTTACAAAGGAGGTTGTTAATTAGTTTGTCTGGTAATGATCAATCTTTTTGTAAAAGAAACACTTTCCAAATGATCTCCCACTAGAGAGCAACAGAAAAGGAACTACATCATGTGATAAGTCTTTACAAAGATGTCATTATTCAGCTGTAAGTGCCATTTACCTGCCTCATGTGAAATCCAGGCCTCAATACACTGGAATTCCTGGGTCAGGAAATACTCTGCTTCTCACACTGCAAGTGGTTTTTTTTCTTAAAAGCAGCAATACTTTTTTAAAAAGCCAAGGTTTCAATGCAATTAAGTGGAAAGTGACTAAACTGTTTAGTGCTGAGCAAGAGCCAAGAAATTATTCTGTCCCAGCTTTGACAGCCCTTTATTGAACCAGCCAGATTAAATCATTTTGAGCTGATATGTAATTCAAGAATGATTTGACCAATTTTGAAATATACTTTCTTCTAAGTAGAGCGAATGAATTATGCCCAGATGCCCATAAATATAGAAAATTTGATTGTGTGACAAAAAGCAGCAAGAGACACTTAATAAAAAAATTGGTCGTGTCTTGCAAATGAATAGGAGAGTATTCGATGTCAAGATTCTCCAATGCAGTGAGCACTGATTATTCATGGAAATTAAGGAACATGGGCAGAGCAGAGGAGAGAAAAGGAGAGGAAGCTGGGATGCACGTGTATGAGAGGGAAATGAAATCTTACCTAGTAATCTTTATGGCTTTCTTCAGAGTCTCAGTGTAATTTTCAGTATTTTAATGCTTCTGGCAACCCTTCAGCAAAAGTTCATTGTCAGCAAACCCCATGGAGAACAATGAAGTGGGACTCAGCCCTCCTCATTTCTAGTAATTTTACTAGGAGGTGCAATTTAATCCTAGCCTTAATTACTCAGGAGTAAATCTCACCATGTTTCATGGGGCTCATTTCCAAAGGTTGCATCAGACTTAAGAATTGATCAGGACTAACTTTTTTGAATGTTTATTTTTTATTTAATAGTGAAGAATTAAAAAATATATTTATCTTCAATGTGATTCTTTACGATATAAATGGAAATCTGTATATCAATTGAGTTGATAATATCATATTTACATTAAACACCCATACCTTTAAATGTTGGAGCTAATATCAAAAATTACAATAATGTAAGTACAATTTTTGACTGTACCAACTCCTCAATTTTATTTGATCTCTCCTTGTTTTCCATTATAATTTTTTAAATGTTCTTTTCCCCCACTTCCATCTTCCCCTTTGTTGGATTATTTCCCATATTTCTACTTGAACATTCTTTTTAATTTTATTCTTCTTTATCATTGACTTTCTGTCTCTTCTAAATCTTATATTTTAAGCCAAAAAGACAAACTAACTCTTTAATTATACCTTAAGATAGTTGCAATATAGTTTGTGCTTTGAGCTTATTTTTAGGAACCTCTCTTCTTTCTAAAATGTTTTATCTTATCTTTTATCTTTCGTCAAATATTACACTTCCCCATTTTTTCACAAGAAATCTTATTACTGGTTCCCATTCTTCACTGTTTTTCCCCCTATCTTTTCACCAGAGTGTTACTTGATCTAATTCTTTCATTTCCAGCAGTTTAATCAAGCAGTCTTCCAGAACAATTTCTCTTCTACCTTTCTTCAGTACACTGCTATACTGCTATGAGAATAGTAAGATATAAACAAATAGCCCTGATCAATGAATGAACAAATGGTACACTTCTAATCCATATAGTATGAAACAGTTAAGTCTGAAAAGGCCTGCTACGAACAGACATCTACATTTCCCAGGTTCTCCTGTTTGTTCATTCTTAAAAAGGAAGGGGGGGTCCAAGTTCAAAATACTGCAAATGGTTAGTACTTGAATCTCATAATTTTCAATATGTGCACTTTTTCATGTTCCAGTTATAGTTTTCTAATGATGGACAAGATGCTTCTTTACTGAACTTACCCAGAAAAGAATTGTTGATAAGTTGCCATATATATAAATATAATCAAACAGTCAAGATTCTATTTGATTGTGCTTTAGTTCTTTGTAATAATGTGAGATGTGAAATGTGAAATACAGTGGGACCTCCATATTTGTGAGTTTAACTTTCATGGATTTGATTATTTGTGAGTTTCTCCAAACCCTGTCTCCCCACCTCAGGTACTTCTTTTCCAGAAGAACCTTCTATCTTGGTGGCTCTGATCAGGCTGAGCAGCCCCTTTAAAAACTTGCCTCTGGCCCTTCTCTTCCTCCACCAGAAACTGCCTGGCCAGCTAAGAACAGCTTGCAAGCCAATTTTTCAGGATCACCAACCCTCTCCCAATGCCCTCCCACACACACCCAAGGACTGAGAAGCACAACAGAGAAGAAATATGGGGCCACCATTCCAGCCACCCTCTTTCCTTTTCCTTTCCCTGAACTGGTTTGGACCCTGGGTGTCTGTTGTCTCCATGACATCTTAGACTCTTTTCCCCACAACATACATTTTGATGTTTGTGATTTATTCATACTTGCAGGGATTCTGCACTCCAACTCTAGCAAATGAGGAGGGCCGATTGTGTTCTTTATGACAGTATAATATCAGTTGAGAAAAGAGTCACTGATTACAGTCAATGATATAATGAAACTTGAATTTGTGAAATTTTGTTGGCCCAATATGAGATCATTTCATTGGGCAGACTATATATAAGAACTGATGTATACACTGTGGCACACACCACAGTTATCATAAGCACCATGGAGGTGTGAGAGGCAATTTCATCACATTTGTGCCCCCTCATAGCCAGCAGAGAATCTTTTCCTCAATAGGAATTGACTCCTATATAAATTTCTGTGCCATTTCCTGTTGGGGGTCATTGACAGAGTTTCTCTGTCAGTGATATAGCCCACGATCCTGCCAGCTGGTGACATGAGAAGGGCAGGATCATGACAATGTCATGTGGAAGCATTGTTGTGGTCCCACTCCTCTTGCGTCCCAATGCCGGACCACCATCATCATGTGGAAAGGGCCACTCTCAAGAAAATCAAAATTCCATGATGGTTTTACTTGCAAACAAAATTGTGAAGATTTTGTTTGTGTAGAAAACATTGTTTTTTCTACAACAAATTATCTTTTTCACAGAAAACAGGGTGTTAATACTCAAACAAAATGTACATTAAAAAACTCAAAAAAAGAAAAAAAGAAAGACTAATATGCAACATTTCCTCTATTCTCTTCCAATGGGAAGAAAATAAGAAACTTCTTCATTCTTGCATACAAGAACAAACTAAGCAAAGTTTTACATCTCTGGTAGCAGCAGCAGAATTGGGAAACTTGAGAAAAGAAATAAAGCCTTGTTTAATATTGCAGCTATTTTTCTAAATTCACATCACCAAGTCTCAGGTGCTGTCAACTGCCATAGAACACATGGAAAGCATCAATTATATTAAAATAACAGTTTAATCTTGAAGGTACAGGTTTATGTATGGGTTGGCATGCCTACGTATGGTATAATAAAGTTAAAATAGATAAAGAATTCCTAAACCATTATTTAAGAAAAGCTTTACTTTTAACATGGCAAAAATTTACGAAAAAATATTACAGGGAAATCCCATGATGGATCTCTCCTCATGAAGCGTTTTATGGTAGATGGAGAGAGTCACAAGAAAAGCGGATACGATACAAAGACATAATAATAATAATAGAAGAGAAGAATCAGGAATATAAAATAAAATCAAGAGAAAACTTGGAAATTGAAGGATTCAAGTGCCATTGGTTTATGTACAGGCAACTAAAAGAGAGATTCATTATGGATAAAAAATTGGAAGGGTTTGAATCAGTGACAAAAGAAAATACATTTGAAAAAATTATCTTTGAGTCTCAGAAACAAACGACATCGAAATTGTACAAACCACTCATGGAAAGAGAATTAGAAACAGAACAAATTAAAGCAGCAATGATTACATGGGCACAAAATGTAGGACATGAGATGCATTTAGAATACTGGGAGAAGAGTTGGTCAGATACACAAAAATTCACAGCTGAACAAAACCTGAAAGAGAATGACTTGAAGATGTTATATAGATGGCACCTAGACCTGGCAAAAATAAATAAAATATACAAAACAAAAGAGAGTAAATGTTGGAAATGTGGTAGAGAGAATGGTACTTATTATCATGTTTGGTGGAGTTGTGATAAGGCAAAAATTTTCTGGAAAAAAATTCAAGAGATAATGTCAGAGATGTTACAAACAAGTATCCCACTAATACCAGAACTATTTCTTTTGAACATAATACAAAGGATAGACAAAGAAAAAAGAAGAAAATTTTGGAGAATAATTTTGTATATGATTACGGTGGCTAGAATAATATTCGCAAGAATGTGGAAAAATAATGAAATTCCTGAATTAGAGGAATGGACATTAAAAGTGATGGAATACAGAGAGATGGATAAATTAACTATGATGATGCAAGGAAGAAATTAAAGTTCAAATGAAAAAGAATGGAGCCAAATAGAAAAGTACATTATTAACAAGTGTTTAAATACAGAAGTAAAGGGAAGTAAGGTTCATAACAGAAATGATTAGGACAAACGAAGTAGGAAAAAAATGGAGATGGCTGATAAAATAAAGAATATTAAATAGGAGAAAATGAAATGAAAAGAAATACAAATATAGGGAGAACCCTGTTGGGGATGATTTAAAAAAAAAGAGAAACCTAAGAGATACAAGAAAAACTGGTACTAGGGGAAGTTAGGAAGTAAGAAAATGTGAATAATGGGGATTTAACTGGACAGAAAAATAAGATAGATATAGAAACAAAGAGAGAGAAGATAAGAGTGTAAAATAATTTATAGAAGGTATGTTAAATATATGGGTTCAAAAGAACAAAATATAAAAAATGTACATACAGAACGTGTTTTGTAAGGAAAACAGTACAAATGTTTGTTTGTTTTTGAACAGCTGTTTTATTATTTATTGTTGTTGGATAACATAAAAAATAATTAAAAAATAACAGTTTAATAAAATATTCAATATGCAATAACAGATATGGTATTAACCAGGAACATGCAATCCTGGCCCACACAATCAACTCTGGCAGCTTTTCTGAGATTTATAGGTAAGGCATACTTCAGTTTACATGACTGATCTACATTTTAACGCATACTTTACACATCCAGTGGAAGGTGGTTCCCAGCTTTTGTTTTGGTCATAATAAAACCAGGACAATAATTTTTAGATTCAGGCCTGAAAGACGTGCATGAGATCCATCATTGAAATCTTTACTGAATTTAGGGCATTATCTCAATTTAGGCTAAAGCCAAGAGGAGAAGCCTGCGGAAGTAGTCAGAGTACAGTAGAAAATAATGGTGTAACCATGAAAATGTGAAATCAATGCCAGCTGATGGTGATCTCCATGGAGTCAGGGTGCTGAATCTATTCTGAGTTTTAATCCAAACTTAAAAGAGGATTACCAAGATGCTTAAGTTGTAGTTTGGGTTAGGGTTCAGTATCTTAAATATCTTCTTTAGAGGTCAGACCCAAAAACAAAGCAGGTTTACCTGTACATTTACATGATAGCTACCAGGCACCTTGACTGGAGAAAGACTGAAAGCTCTCTGCATAAGAAAAAGAGAAAAGACAGATTCTGGGATTCTGGGAGTTGTAGTCCAAAAAGTAACAGTTAGAACCCAGCTGGTGCCATAAAGAGTTATACGTTCTCTTACATGTTTTGGCCATTCTGCAATGGATGCATCTGCAATGGCCATTCTGCAATGGATACATATCTATTCTAAAACAGAATGGAATTCTATTTTAATTCCATAAACGTAACAATTTCTCATGGGCCTAAATCCTATTACTTGCCCTAACTACAATAGAACCAATGAATCAGCTGCTTTTGCCTAGGCGCTGAACCACCATTCCACAACTGATTCAGTAATTCTACTTTAGTTGGAACAAAATTACACAATTTTGTTGCACAGTGGTGCAACAGTTGCACAATTTTTGGGTGGCACAGAAATATATGTCTGTGCCTTCAAGGTACCTCTTTATTGACTGGGATTGTAAAAATAACCACTGTGCATTCTCCTTTGCACAAGGGAACAATAAGGAAGCATACTGGTAAATGCACAGTTGGTTACACAATGGACTGAACAATTCAGCAGAAGACTGGTGTAGTGCAAATACAGTAGTGAACGACACAGTCACACACAGTATAAGATCTCAGCTGGCATTTCCAAGCTCTGGCACATATTGATCCCTGGTAGAAGCTATGCAATGCATGGATATGGAATCGGAACTGCATTCTTGTAACTTTATTCTTGTCAGATTCATTCTGAGCCTGAGTGTGTCAATACAGATTCACTGAATAATATGACTCATTGAATAATGAAATACTACATACATCTCTCCATTTGAACCCCATTTCCTTTCATGGAAATATCCAGTAAACCAGAGCCCTATGCTAACTTACTTTTCTTGTTTCTAAACATTAAAAGTAAGTTAGCATAGGGCTTTCCAGACAACCAGGGCATGTAAACACGTAGCATACCCTCCAACTGTCTTGATTTGGCAGGAACAAGCCTGATTAATCTTCAGTCTTCCCACTTTTTCAGCTGCTATTATAATGTACTGGTTTCTCCCCCCACCCCACTGTTTCCCTTTGTTTTCCACTTATTTCAATTTCAGTCAACTGAATTCAAACTGCAAAAGTACTTTGCACTCAATTAACTCAGCAGAGGGGAGAGGAGAGGAGGGGATGGAATCTTCCCCTTCCTAATTTGTTGTTGTAGTTGTATGCCTTGAAGTTGTTTCTGACTTATGAAATCCCAAAGGCAAACCTGACACAGGATTTTTCTGGGGCTGTGAGTGTGTGATGCACCCAATGGGTTTCCATAGGTGAGCAGGGAAGCAAACCCTGGTCTTCAGGGTCAAAGTCTAAGGCTCAAACCACTACACCACACTGCCTCTCCTTCCCAATAGGCTGAGTCAAAAGTGAAATACCACAGTCTCTTGCTGCCTGTTTGTTCTTCCTCATCAATAACTTTTGCATCTTGACCACACTCCAATGTTGCTTGGCCACCTATGTCCTGGTTTTCATTTGTGAAATTTTGGAGGGTATGAGGTAGACTGCGGAGTATCTTTAGCTAGGCAGGTCTGCAAAAGCAGAAACAGATGAGGAACAACAGTGAGTCCTAACTGTTGTAAATAAATCACTAGCTTTTATTGGCTTCCGCTAGAGTGATTCCGTTGTGAATCATGGTGGGAGATGAGTGCTATTCCCTCTTGTAGACTACAACAGTAAATGTGCACATGTTTGCCTGAGGCAGCAGATAGTGTTCCCTTTATCCTCAGGTAAACTCCAACTGTTCTTGAGCCAAGAGACCTTAACAATGTCGAAGTGCTGCACTAGCTTTTTAAAAATCAGGTTATGCTTCCAGCTGTTAAGTGTATGCATGAGCTACTTCTGTTACAATGGGGATTTTCAGGCTGCTATCTGCTTATAAAAACAGCAAAAGACCAATTCACCCATTAAATGCTGGGTAATAATTAAGGCTGGAAAGCTTAATTAATTTAAGTGGCTGATTAAACAATTCATTTCCTCTTTCCTGAGAGTAATCTCAACTGACTTCATTGGAACTGACTAAGATTGAATGCTGAAAGCCTGGAAATATTGAAAAGGATGGCACTTACTTTTGAAGAGAAGGGACATTTGTGTAACACTATAGCCATTTCTGCATGTGGGGGGGGGTGCCCGAAAATGGAGCTTACCGGCTTTGTTTTCCAGCCGGTCGAGTCTGTCACCATGAGGAGCAGCGTGAGTTTGCTGCTCCACAGTCCCCGGCATCCCAAATGGCGGCTTCCAGTTGGTAGAGGCTCTCCACCAACCGGAGACACTCGCCAGCCAAAAGCCCGCCCCCGGAAGATCTGCAGGCATGCACTTGCGCGTGCCTGCAAATCTGCTCCAGAGCCGCGCAACGGAGCTACACGGCTTCACTCACTCCATGCTTTTTAAAAACCTCAAAAAAGAGGTTTTTAAAAACCACGCTGAGCTACCAGTTCTGGTCGCGCAGAACCAGACTGAGATGTGGATCTACAGAAAGTAGTCCACCCCGGTCCACTCTACGGTGCAGAAGACCTCCGTTGGAGGTTGCTCAGCACCATTTTAAATTCCCAGTGTGGAAATGGCCTATGTGATTGAATTGTTGATTGGTTTTAATCAATGTAAACCAAAAACTAAAGCCAGAGGTGGGAAACCAGTGATTCTTCTGATTGTACTAAAGATCAGCTCCCGTCAGACCTAAGCAGTGTCGTCAATAGTTTGGCATGGTGGGATTGTAGTTCAGCAGCAACTAGAAGGACACAGTTCCTAACAATTGTTGTGAGCAATAAGATGAAGAGTAAAAGGTACAGGAGATGGAGACTTGATTCACCAGCAAGGCTTTCTAATTTTTCCTGGAGTTACTGGGTAAAGAAATTCCTCTTCAAGGGTGAAGTTATTTATTTTAAAGCTATTTTGTCCTCCATATATTATGGTAAAAAGAATGGAAACAGGTAAATAAATAAATGCAGCCTTTCCTTTCCTCTTCCTCCTGTAGTAATTCCTTTTATTTAGTAAATTGTTATACTACTCAAGTATTATTGAGGAGGTTAACTATCCTTAAAAAAGGAGATTACCATATATTCGGGAGTGTAGTGCAGAAATGGCCTTAGTCTCTTTGTGTACTTTTTCTGACCTTTGGGGTGGGTGATAGTGGCAGGGAATTATTTCCCAATATGCAAATAAAGTCACATAAGATGAATTTCTATCTGATGGGGCCTGGTGGAGTGGTACCGTAATACTAACTAAACATGACCAAAAACTACAAAACACAGAGCTACAATTGTTACGATATTTGTGCATACAGATTTTGGAGTCTGGATTTTAGAACTCAGTGCTTCTGACTTCTGAGTGTCATGTATAAGATCAGGATATAAATTCCTTAACTTAAGGGACTTTTTTTTTTAAACTAGGACACATTAGACTTGCCCAAAGACTGTAAAATAAAATGTTAAAGCAATGCAGATTCAAATCTCACTTGCACGATGCTAAAAACTGCCATGCTCTCTGTGAATTCATTGAGCATCCCTCTAGGACTAGGAGGTGGCCTGGCACACATATATTTACTGAGCTGCACAGTAAAGAGCTGTAAGATCCTGTCTTCTCCAATGGCACTCCATTAAGAGTAGTGCCAGCACTTCCTGATAGCTTCCATTTCAATGGGACAGTAAATTTACTCCAGATTTTAGTCTGAACTTTAAAGTATCTATCCAAGGTGTCATGTCCTGTCCCTGAAACTGGCTCTTCACCTTAGGAAGCTCCTTTAAAAGATAACTTCTCCTTCTTGTTGTTGTGGGCCTTCAAGTAGTTTCTGACCGACAGCAATGTTAAGACAAAACTATCATGGGTTTCCTTGACAAGATTTGTTCAGAGTTGCCATTGCCTTCCTCTGACTCTACAATTAAACACCTCTGCCTTTCACATTATGCAAGTATGGGACTATGATTCTGTTTTAAATGCCATAGCTCTATCCTATGGAATCCCAGGATTTGCAGTTTAGGAAAGGGTATTTACAATTCTCTCAACAGCTAGCATGGTTTGAGCATTGGGCTATGACCCTGAAGAGTCCCACTCAACCATGGAAACCTACTGGATGACCTTGGCCGCATTGCACACTCTCAGCCCAAGAAAACCCTGTGGTAGTCTCATATTAGGGTGACCGTAAGTGTGAAACAACTTGAAGGAGCACAACAACTATTTAAAATTCACAGCCAGGGAGTTCTAGTGCCTCATCAAACTAAAAATCCCACACTTCCATAGGAGTTAGCCATGGCCATTAAAGTGGAATCATAGTGCTATAATTGTGTCATGTGAAAAGCAGCTAGGCCTCTGGTTAGAACATTCATGGCATAGTTACAACACTCTCCTTAGAGAAGCTCACCTGGTGGTATTCCCCTGAGCATTTCAGGAGCTTTTTTAGGGCTCTTAAGATCAAAGCATCCTTCTATTTAGGTGCTGGCTTTACTCTGGCTTCATATGCTGTGGAGGTTTTATGTCTGCTGCTGGGTTTATCTTGGTTTCATAATGTGCTGCCTCCAGTTATTGTTTATGGTTAGGATAGTATATTTTTAAATGTTTTGTGTATTTCCCAGAGAAATTTTGTTATTGGGCAATTTGAAAGTATAATCAATCAATCAATCAATCAATCAGCCAGCCAGCCAGCCAATCATTGAGAGTTATCTAGAGGCAAGAAGAAAGCTGCATTCAACCATCCTCAGTATTAACTCCTGTTGGCCCTATAGGTTTGAACCAAGTCTTAATCACTCTTGCAGTATCTGTCTTCTTATCCTTTATTCTTTTACATCAGACTGTTTGTATTCTTGTTATATTTCCCAGCAAGCCAAACCATTTTCTGTCCCTTTCTAAATTTCCCATTGTCACCATCAACAATGCCAAATATTTATGTTTGATTATGCAGTTTTAAATCTACCAGTCCTATGATACAATGTGACACTGGATTATTCACAAGACAGGTATACAAAACTCATGATGCAGTGCAATAGATGGTGAAAACTCCTGTACCACATTAACCCAATTCTGGATTAGTTAAAATGATCAAGAATGGTTGATGCAATCAACTGATGCACATAGCTAAATATATTTTGATTTCGTTTGTTTTTGTTAACCAGTTGAAATAGCTATGGAATTCATACAGGTCTTGGTGAATGGTGTGTGTGTATGTATGTATGAATAAACACACATACACACACACACACACTCACATATGTGTGCCTAGCATATATGTGGGAGTACTGTTCCTGAAACACCCACATAAAATAAAATAAAAATGTATATCTGAATACTAAAAAAACTGTTTATCTGAATACTAAACTATGATGCCAATTCTTCAGATGGAATTTGTTGAATAGGTCCATTCTGAGAGCAAACAAGCATAATAATATACTTTTATATATTTTGATGCAACAAACCACATGTCTTTTTGAGATGACAAACTTCTAAATGACAATATGGGTCAAGAGAGAAGCCATAGAGTGTCTGTGTTGCATGCAAAAGGTCCCCCAGTCAATTTCTGGCATCACCAAGTGGGGAAGAATTTCATCTGGAATACTGGAGATCTGTTGCCAGTCAGTGTAGAGAAGGTATAGGCAATGTAGTAAACTGCTGACTGGCATTACCTTAAAAGAGGCATTCTCTCCTTCTCTTACACACAGAAATAAAATAATCTCTGAGATGATTCTTGATGTAATTCAAACTTGCTTCATTTTATGGTTGTTACCCCAAAACATGGGTGACTCAGGGGTCCACCCATGATACCAGTACCTCCATGTGAAAATGGAGAATTAATTAGCTCAAAATTAGGAGGTCTGTGAAAGGGGGATAACTTAATGAGATCTTTCCACCAATGTTTACAGGATCATGCAAGAAAGAACCAGCCAGAGAATTAAAAAATGTAAACTAAAAATGTGCTTTATTGAGAGATTCACACATGCACGCAAAAAGATTCAAGCACTTACATAGTCACACAAGGGCCATTTCCGCATGGGGTAATAAAAACGGTGCAGTGCATCCTCCACGGAGGACATCTGCACCTTGGAGTGGATTGGGTCCCGACTACTTACTGTAGATCCACACCTCAGTCCCCAAGTGGTCCTCCAGCGTATTTTTGAAAGACCTGATTTTTCCGATCTTTCAAAAGCCTGGAGCATGCCAGTGCGTGCCTGCTCTCCAGTGCAGATTCGCAGGCTCGCACCAATGCGAGCCTGCGATCTGTGGAGCGCGGGCTTTAGGCTGGTGAGCTTCAGCGGTTGGTCAGGACTGATGACCAACTGGAAGCCGCCATTTTGGATACTGGAGCAGTGCGGATCTACGACCACACACTGCCCTGGAGCAGCCTGGACTGGACCGGGGAGCCAGAAGATCCGGTAAGTAGCAGCACGGGGCTATTCCCTCGCCCCGTGCGGAAATGGCCATGGACTAACTAAAGGTTAAGGGAGAAAAGTTGTGGATAGAGGAATTTTAGGGTTCAGGTGATTTTTACTGGTCCAAAGAGAAGGAAAGAAAGCTGCAATGTGGCTTAGGTGGCAGTGGCAGAGCTTGGAGTGCATGAGGGGGGTGGGCAGAGGAGTGGGTGGAGGGGCAGGGGCATGTTATGCATGCAGGAGCATGGCTATAGTGCATGGGGGTGGGGATATGGCCCACAGGGATGGGGCTACAGTGCGTGAAGTGTGGGTATGATGCGTGGGGGCATGGTTACAATGGACATTGACACACAGGGAGCAGGATTACAGCACATGGGTGGTAAGCAAGGAGCTGCGACACCCCCAAAAAATTCCCACTGGGGGTGCACCACCTCCATTGCCCCCTCCCCTGTGCAACTGTTAGGTAGGTACCTAAGGACCGTTCTCTTTTGGGAATCAAATGGACAGTGTGGCATTCAGGAAGACGAGAAACTGCATCTGATTGCTCAAAATCCAGGGCTTTTATACCCAAAATCTACCCTATGGGTATGGGTGTGAATCGCTTTCCCAGCCACAATGGGAGTTGCAACACAAAGAATGAGGTCAGGACAGGATTAATGGTCTTAGAATTTAAGTGACAAAGGGATAATGGCTGTCATAATAGCTCTGTCATAATAGCTCTGTATTGTGGAAACGCTGGAAAGACAAAGCAGGGGAATATCTGGGTGTGAGGGATCAGGGTCAAAACAATCACAATTTGGTGGGGACTTTCCCCCTTCTGCTCTGACATATCCAGCTTTTAGCATTAGCCTATTGTCTCTAGAGTTGCCTTGTAATCTGCATGACAATGACTTCAGTTTCACCTAGGAGGGGGTGTGACTGACCTACCTTGACATCTCACATTTACAGTCAGTAATATTCCTCTTTCCAGTTTGACCTTTCAGTCACTTCAGGTTTCCATTTTACATCAATTCCAATTAATGTAGTGCCAATCCAATAATATTGACAATTAAGCCATGTCAATCTCGGGGGGGGGTGCATGGGGCCGTAACAGTGGCCATTTCCACACTACACTCTTATAGTGTGATTATTCCACTTTCAACATCATATGGAATCCTTGGCTTTGCAGTTTAGGGAGGGGCCAGTGCGGAAATGGCCAGTGTCTTATTTCAGAATGATTCTCCAAGTTAATCTGCAATGCATTCTGTTAACTGATGGACTAGAACTCACATGTTTGTCCATTATTTATTAAATGGGAGGTCAGGTCTGATGTAAACAGAGTAGAGGGGACTATTCTTCTGATGTGGACAGAAAAGAAAGGAATGGGTTGGATGTAGACTTAGTCATCTGTAGAGCTGATCCATTAAGGTCAATGAGACTTAAGTAACTCATGACTAACTTATTTCAATGGATATTTTCTGGATCCAAAAAACAAAACAAAACAAAAACACTCTTAAAAATTGCAAGATTCACTGTTTATACCCCTGGCAAGACAGCTGAGTTTTCAGGTCCATATTAATCTTGGTATACTGGAATACCAGTTCTGTGGAGAAAATTATGACACTGGAATGTAAGTATGTTTTATATATTTATCTTAAAGGCAAGGCTTGGCATGTCATAGTGCCAACATTCTCGGCTAAGGAACAGCATGTTGCCTTAGCACAACAAAAAACAACTTTCCATGAAAAGGTTGTTGAACTCCAGCTTGTGCGTATATTTGTTTCAGATCATCTCATACAAATGTTTGTTTTCTGTGTTGCTCATCCATGTAAATAGATGGCTCCCAGACAAAGAGGTGTGGCCAAGATGGGAACCTCAGAGGGAATTCACAGGCTGTGAATGACCCCCCCCCAAAAAAACCCAACATCATGGTGATGTCACCGTTACCTTCCTGCCCCTCAAAATAAACAAGAGGTGAGTGGGATTTGCCAGTGAACTTTATTTATTTCCCTCAAAATTCATGCCCGGAAACAGTAACCCACCACCAAGAATAATGGCTGGCATCTTGTTTGTTAAATAAAGTAGACCATACCATCAATTGTTGAATAGTAAGTCAACAGGTAGGTAAATCCCATCAATTTAATGGGTTTACTGTAGTCAGAAATAACAGCAGGGTATAGGCTGCTATGGTGCTATCTCTGAAAAGACTCCCCCCTCCTCCTCCTCCTCCTCCTCCTCCTCTTCTTCTTCTTCTTCTTCTTCTTAGTTAGATTTCTATCCTGCCTTTTGATACAGAAAGGTCTCTAACTGGTTGTGTGAAATAATACACTCCTATCAGATCTTGGAGAAATTACTTTTTGGATTAGAACCCCTGAAACTCCCAGCAAACATGTCCATGTACCCTTTTAAGATAGTAAAGGACATCAGTGTCTTAAAAAATTACTATTTGAGTGGCCATGCTGTTTGGGGGATATCTGGGAATTGTGTAAGTGACTTTTCCAGCCTCTGACTCTAATAATACCAGAGCTGCTTCGCTTTGCTCTGGAACATAGCTTTGTTTGGGGGTAGCATATCCTCTCTTCCCTCTGGGAAAGCAGATATTTTCACCGTCCAAGAATAGCCAGAGAGGAGATGCCTAGGTTCATCTGGGACCCAGGTGAGTTGCTGAGCAATAAAGATTGGATTGGCTGTTGTCTGGCTTTGTTCTTGTGCTCAAGCTACAGTGCTCCTGCAGTCTCCAAGGAGTGAGGAGGAAGAGTGAGATACAGCATCTTGACTGTGAAAGCAAACACATGCAGAAGCATTATTGGAAGCAGAACAAGAGGCCAGGCTGATAATTTAGCCAGCTAAAACACAGAGCTGAGGAAAGGCGCCTCCCACAGAAACTCTAAGTGGCAAATCTGTCACCCCATATTTGAGGCCCTTAAAATGATCTTCAGGTCACTTTAATAGCATCAAATGTAACCTAGTATTCTAAAAATTTGGGTACTAGGTATAGGAGAATCTGTCAGTTTCACAGTTTTTCCACAATCAGTTTTGTTAAATGTCATATTCTTTTGCTCCTGATTATGAACCCTGAAAATTTTGTGGGATTTTTTTTCCAGAGACAAACTGAAATATATTTCTCTTCCATCTGTAGCAGTCAAATTAAATACGCACATCTATTTCCAGCTGTTGGTAGAACTATATTGTACTATGGGTCTGCTATTAGAGGTGAGGAAAAAGATGTGGGAACCCTAACTTGCATTACTGAATATAAAGAGATTCAAACCCAGAGTTTTAACAGCTAATCACTCTAAACCCTGGGTTCTTTAAAAGTTCCTTCCATCTTGAAGTTGCAAGTTATTACAACATTGGAAATGTAGAAACATGTGCATTCTGGTAAATTCTGATCAAATATAAATTGAAAGAAAATTCTCATCTATCCATACTAGTGGCTACTGATTCTACCATGAAGGAGCAACTATTATGACAGTACTTACATGGAATTTTAAGAGGAGGTCAGTTTAAGTTTGGCTTGAATGATAAAGTTGGAGGTAAAAGGATTGAAGAAAAAAAAAGCTCTCCCAAACAGATGCCTCTCTCATGCTCTTTCCTAGCAACTAGTATTTAATGTCAATGCTGACACTTAGGCCATTTCCACACGCGGCGATTGAATCGCTCCCTGCCGCTACTCATCAGATCTTCTGGTGGTCCGTTCCGGTCTGGGGTGAGGCAGAGCAGTGCATGGTCGTAGATTCACACTGCTCTGGCATCAAAAATGGTGGCTTCCGGTTGGTTGTGGGTCTCAACCAACCGCTGAAGCTCACCAGCCTAAAGCCCGCCCTCTGCAGATCGCAGGCTTGCATTGGTGTGAGCCCGCAAATCTGCAGCAGAGAGCAGGCACGCAACGGCGCGCAACGGCATTTTGAAAGACTGGAAAAATCAGGTCTTTCAAAAACACGCTGGAGGATTACTTGGGGTTGTTCTGGAGCAGACTGAGGTGCGGATCTACGGTAAGTAGTCCGGACCCAGTCTGCTCCAAGGTGCAGACATCCTCCATGGAGGACACACTGCACCGTTTTACTTACCCCATGCGGAAATGGCCTGAGTTTGGATGTCCAAGAAATCTCTCATGACAAATCACCTATGATGGTTATCTTCCCTATGATTATCTTCCAAGAACTTGCCCAGTTCTCTAAGTGAGAGGCCACCACCACATCATCAAGTCTGATAATAATGGTGAAACCAGATAACTTCAGCTATCTATCAGTGTGACATCAGATAATTTTGTAGTAGAGGACCCATTTGCCCCACCTATGGTGTGGATCTTATGCAAAGCTTGGGCATATTATATTTCTTTGCTACAGTTCTCTCATGGGCCTCTTTCTTAGTGCAATGCTGGCTGGGGAATTCTGGGACTTGTAAGCTAAACAAAAGTAACTTAATTAAACTCTAATTAAGTTACCCACCTCTCTAAATAGTTAGGTAATCCCAACTTTACCAGGGCACAACCTTGAACAAAAAATAAGGCTTGGAGGAATTGATGCAGCAGCTCAGTCAATCCAGATTAGTTATAATGGGGTCTTCCAAATACTTTGTAAGGTTGGAGGGTTTAAAGGGTACTTTAAAGATTTGAAACAAAAGGGATAAAATGGAGCTGCTGAACATGTGGTAGCATCTAAGGTCCTGGGATTTAATTACAGTTACCACCTTCACATGGTTGGTTAATTGATTGATTCCACTTCCTCCTCCTTCTCCTCCTCCTTCTTCCTCTTCATTTTTTTTTTTAAATATCTCTCACAACAGTCATGCTCCTGTTTGCCAGAGTTGTCTTAGACTCAATATTAAGTGTTGCTCTTCCAGAAAGAGAAAGGGAACTGGCAAATCCAGGCACTTATCACAGTTGACATTCCAGTTCAAATGCTAAAAGGCCATCTCTACATGCTGACATTTCTGTTTGGAGGAGTCCATTGGACTTTTATCAAATGTACACTGAATTGGTATTTGCTTTAGGAATGCATAAGACAAAAGAGAAAACACCATCACCTCCCTTGGTAAGCATTTTCTGTAGGCAGTCAGTGTCTTTAGAATGATACTGTTGAGTTTAAATATACATACATATTTGAAGAAATAGCTAAAGAATACGCTTCCTCATGCAGCTATTGCAACATGTCTGTGCCGTCGTTTATGATTTTGCAATTAGGTTTTCTTCATGGTCCATGATTGCCCCGACAACCTTTTGGTTTGTTGCTGCACAGAAGAGGAAGAAGCAATAGTTCTATATCTATAGCAAGGGTAGCTGCAGAAATGAAACAACACAGTAAACAGAGAAGTGATGTTTTTGTATCATTTCCTTATATTAGCTATCCTTGCCCCTTCATATAGACTTCTCACTGTTAGTTATACAGTGCTATTATGGATGCCAACTTCTTGTTTATGCTGTTGACTTTCTAGTAGGCCAAGATGCCTACAGGGCAGCCAACCAGTGGCAAGAAAAAGCTCTTGCTTAAGAATTGGGCTGCAGTACCAAAGGTTAGGGATATTATTTTTGGAATAAATGCTGGTTGGTGCTGGGCATCAAGTTAATGACCATGGCACATGGTCTACTTGATGCCTTCCTTCCTCACCATGATCCTGTTGAATATCACCACAACTCAGGGGCACAGGAATAAACTCACAATGGCAGCTTTCTTCCAGTGCTAAATAGCTTTGAGATGGGCCAATTCCCCATGTGCTCTAGGTCCCATTTTGTTTGGACCTCTTATGGCTACTGTTTCAAAATGAACATTCATGGTAAAACTCTGAGCTCAATTCAACATCTTGGTTTATGGCCTACAAAGCCCTAAATGGTTTGAGGCCAGGATTTCTGAAAGAATGCCTCCTCCCATATGAGGTTGCCCAAAATTTGAAATCCTTAGAGGAGGATTTGTCACATGTCCCAACACCTCATGAAGCATCCTGATTGTGAAACTCCTTATTCTAGGAAGTTAGGCTGGTTCTCTCTTTTGAGCTTCTAACAGGCAGCCAAAGCAGTACTATTCCACATGGCCTTTGGTGCTTGAAGTTGCTCTGTTTTTACTGTTTTAAAACTGTATTTTAGGACTTTTCTAAAGCTAGCTTTCAAAAGTCTTTAGAAAGCACGTTAATGTGTTTTTAAAATATTTTTTATCTTTGTATTGCTTTCACACCTATACCTCAGTTAACAAAGTAGAAGCATTCATGGGCATTACTTCTTTAACAGAACTTTTGGTGCCAGAGGCAGAAATAACACAGAACAAACCAGGCTAGGTTTCTGCACCATAAAAAAGAGAAGCAGTTCAGTATGTTTCAGCAGAATTTTTCTCTAAAACTAAAAAATATGCACAAATGAACAGAGGCAGATCTAGGGTAGGGCAACCAGAGTGCGTGCACTGGGTGCCATCCTCGGGGTGGTGGTGGTGCAAAAGCCACCCCCCCACCCACCATCTCCTGTGCCCTTATGCAGCTGTTCACTCCCCCACGCTCTTCTGCACTCATTCACCACCCCCACTGCTCACTACTCCCCCCCATCCTTCCTGGCCTGTTTGGGGAAGGGTGACGGTGGCAGCAGCACCTTCGGGCACAACTTGCACACTTGCCCCAGGCATTGCTGAGCCTAGATATACCACTGCAAATGAAATGAACAGGTCAGGTAAGCCTTGCTTAAGTAAACAGAAACATTTCGGACTTTATAGATATCCCTTCAAGGTTTCTTCCAAAATATATGCAAGGATAATATTTCTTCTTTTACTAGCCTCCACTTTCCATTTCTGTGGCCAGGCTTAAAGATCCATGATTCTTTAACAGCCTGCTTTCAACTGCTTTCCCCTTTTCTCTGTTTTGCTGCTTATGTACGCTCATTAAGGAATTCTGGAGACAATTGCTGATTACCTTGCCTGTTGTAGGCAGGCACTCACAGCTACAGTAGGATTTACCTAGAGAAGAATTCCACGCTATCCCAGCTCAAGTTTCAATGATTTTTTTAATGCAGACATGCTGCTGACACCTGATGCTGAAAGTTTGTGTTTCCTTAGGCCTCTTTCACCATTCCCCCAATGGCAATACTTCTAAAAATCTTCCATCTAAGCAGATCACAAGAAGAAGAAGAGGAAGAAGAGGAGGAGGAGGAGGAAGAGGAAGGGGGCTGCTGGTGAAGTGAAAAAACCGTTGTAAAAAGAAGCTTCTTTGCCAGAGGTTTTCTTAGCTGAGGTATGAGTGTATTTGACCATTACCTTGGAGTCCTTGTGGGCTGTGTGGCAAAATAGAAATATCTTCTATAAACAAACAAACCTCCCTGCCTTCCTTCCTACCTACCTAAGGACAGTGGGAAAATGATCTTATCCATGTCACTCTTAATTTTTCTCTTTTTTCCCTGTACTCCATATTGCAAAAATATTATGAACACCTGAGACCTGAGTGAAGAATGCAAAAACACAAAAGACTTGATCTTGTCTTTTAGGAAGGATAAACAATGATACAGAAAACCTATGTAAGCATTTCTTTTCTATACACTCCTCAGCATGGCATTTATACTTTTCCTTTGAATTTTTACCCAAAGACTAGTGCAACCTTCCCCAATTTGGTAGATTCCAAATCTGTTGAAATACAGCGGTGGTGGGAGAGACTGGAGCAGTGTCTAGTTTCAGAAAGTTACTTTTCAAACTACTGTTCCATGAATTTTCCAGCTAGCAAGGCTCTAAGCAAAGTCAGATTTATCCTGTCCTGGTTTAGCTTTTGTAAGGCAGGCAAAACCGAACAATTCTGTATGGCCTTTGGTTTTAAAGCTGTTCTTTGGAATTGTTTTTTTAAAATAATGTTCTTAGTTTGCTTTGTTGCATATTACTTCGGCAGCCCTGGGGTGTGTGAAAAAGCCATTTAAAAACACTTCAATAAAAAATAAAACTTTTTCCAAGGTCTAACTAGCACACTGCCACTTCCCTCCTCCTATAGTAGGGTTCTGGAATTCTGGATGCTATGATTCATAAATTGTATATTTTCAAGGTTTGTTTAGTGCAGAGGTGGGCAACTTCAGTCGGATTGTGGGCCAAGTGGTCTCCTCCTCCTAAAAAAAAAATTAAAGCAGAAGTGGCTGTAAAGTATACTTCAAGTTTTGAAAATAAATGCTATAGACTGTGACATATTCACAGATTGAATTTGAGATCCTGGAGCTTTCAGGAGCTGAAATTCATTATTTTTTTCCTGGAAAAAAATAGGAGAGAGGCAAAGTCTGGGAGAATCCAAGGACCTAAAGGCTTCAGAAATGGTCTTGGAGACTACTTGCATTCCTTGGGAGGCACTTTGCTCACTTTTGTCTAGGGCATATGAGTGCACACCCAGCAATATTCTTGAGAACAATGCTTCTTATCTGTGGCAAATATACCAAGACCTGTTCATCATGGGCACAACCTCCAATACTGCACATCGTAGTCTAAGTAACATTTAGGACAGCATGCTAGTGTTCAGGATTTACAGCGGCCAAGAAATGGGATGACTGGTTCATCAACAAAGCCTGCATCAGGCAAAGGAAAACACACATACACACAACTGTTTTAAATCTATTTGGAACATATATCTGTTTTAAACTCCTACGTAGTCATATAGTGCCATTCTAAATCAGTTAATATCCTTGAAAGGTTCCATCTTTTTACCTCTTTGCACCACTGGAATGAGATGAATAATATTTATTCAATACTAATTGGAGAACTTCAATATGTGTGGCTATAACTCAGAAAATTTTTATTTAAATAATAATCTTAATGATCTGTGGGTAATTGAGCACTATCTTTCAAATGGTGATGCTTTAGTTAGCATGTCACTTTTCAAACTATATTTGATCTAAAAATACTGAACAGTGATGATTCACCATTAGCTAATTCAATGTGCTCCTTCCCACAGGGTAAATTGGACAGTATAGGATTTTCACAAACACTTAGTAAAACAGGAACTGAGAAATTTAAGAGAGCCAAGGCAAGGCTTCTTCTGATTCCTGCTTGGACATGATTCACAAATACTAAGAGAAAGAAAGGAAAGTGAAACTGTATTAATCTAGTATAAGTCAAAGTTTATCTGTTTGTGAGTTTGTCTATTTGTCTGTCTCAGGCAGGTGAAGATCTCATATGATTGGCTGTGTGAGGCAAGAAGTCCTCATATGATTGGCTGGCTGTGAAGATTCTATGGAATCCTGGAGCTGGCAGTTCAGAGAGGGGCCTCTAGAAGTCTTAGCCAGAGAGCTCAGGCCAGTTGCTATGGAGGCGAGGCCTACCAGCAAGAAGGAGGGCAGTGTATTCCCTCAGGAACCCAACCTCTGTATGTTAATAACTCTGAATACAGATTGGATTGGCAAATATGGGGAAAAGTTACAGGTACTGGACAGGACAGTTTGGGGAATTAGAGATACGAATCTGTGTATTTCAACTGCATCTAATTCCTAAGGTATTTCTAACAAATGTCAGCTATGAGAAAATAAAATCCTGGGCAACACCAGGTAAATATGCTAGTGCAATATAAAAATGAGAAAAATTAGGAGACTACACCACATTTCTAAATGTCAACAGCAGATATTCCTCATAGTGTAAAGCAGGAGTGCAACCCACAGGGTTTTTTTTTTTTTGCACTACCCCAATCTCTTCCATCATTTCTCTTCCCTCAAATCTCATTTTCAACATGTGAAAACCTCCAGGTGTGAAGAGTTTGGAATACTTGCTGTCCAAAGCCTCTCAGACTCTCAAGTGTACAGGTAACATTGTTCTTATTTGTATCTGGCAAAAGGAAAAAAAGCTTGAAAAACCATTGCCATATTTTTTTTATCCCATTGTTACTCCTGATTAGAGTAGTCCCATTGAATCAAAGGGATTGATCCATGACTTGACTTACCATTGGACAGTTGATTCAAGGGGTACCCTCTAGTCAGGATTCTAGCTGTTATGTTATTTTTTTTCCCTACTATTTTTCTTACACCACCACTTCTAGTTTTGATTTTTTAACTGCGGCATTTTCAGGACTTGTGTGTGTGTGTGTGTGTGCACGTGTGCGCTAAAAATTGGTTCCTGGATTGCCCTAATATGCCCACCCCTGAGTTACAGAGTGAAAGAAGTACAACCTTGAAAGTGGAAATAGATTTTTTTGTGTGTGTGTGCCAAACAATGAGTAGATTTAGGGACATGGATGTGTTAGGTATGGCTCACAGCATATCCTCCAACGTTGTCAGTTGTTATGATTTAACTGTGATTGTAATAATTTAATACAACCCTCATGCAACTGGATGCAAAGAATCAGTTTACATGTTCATTTTTGCTGCTGATTCCTGCTAGTGTGCTTATCTTTAGGAATACGTGGGCTCATGATAACATGAAGAAATTCTGAAAAACTGAATTCCAGAAGATACTGTCATTGCAGAAATCACTACAAAGTGAAATCAAGACTGTGTTGGAGGTTGCCTTAGTTGAGCATCTGTTGAGGCTGAGACATCAGTGGGAGACCTGCTACTGACCTTCTTTGTGGACAGAGCAGTGAAAACTGTTTCTGCTTTCTGTAAGGAAAATAATATGGAAAAGAAAATTATTTGGCAGCAGCTTTTCAATCTTTTTTTTTTTTAAGTTGAGAACACTATATCTCTAAACTTTCACTGAGCCCAAACTTTCTGCATATACCTTCGGTCTGTCTTCCAAAACTCAGCTTCAGATTTCTTTTCTTACATCAACATATAACAACATATACATTTTTAAATTTAGACTGCGTGTGTTTGAAAGCATAAAGTCATTTGCGAAAAAAGGGGTTTCCTATCAGGAAACTCCATTTCATTCAAGGAGATTCATGATGGACAAACCTGTCTTATACTGTGGATGTGCTTGACAATGAAGTATTGGAATACATTTTTGGGAGATATGTCTTAATAAAGAGGTGAGGAGTTCAGCTGTATGCCTTTCTCTGCACATCCTCTGTCAGGAAGGCCTTTTATTTTTAAGGTCACCTACTTTGTATCCTCATTCCTTCCTTGTCATTTTTACAAAGCAAGTTAGACCAGTGTGGATCTCAAAATATAAGCTCAATTACCTGATAATTCACTGCTGCCAATTTCATATACTGTCTGAACTGTAAACTTTCTGGGTCACTCTGGCTAATGTCATGCTCCTGTTTCATCCCTTTTTCATAATCTTACAACAGCCTTTTCTGTTGTCTCTTGAAGGGCAGTTTTGCTGGTTGTGTGGAATCATCAAAACAGAAAGGGTGAGTGAGTGCACTTCCTCTTTCCATCCTTCCAGGGAAAACCTGAAGAAGTCAGGCACTTCTACGCAGAGATGCCTCCCCCTGCAATCTCTGTAATATCTCTGTTGCTATTTGAGGTTTGCTCCAGTAATCCATGCACAGGTACAAGTATGAAAAAGTTGTGAAATCTACTGTACAGAATGGAGAATGTGTGCATACAAAAGATAAGAACAAATACCTTAATCGTAATTTCCTTACTGACGGTGCAGTGTGATCGCGTATGCAAAGGCTTAATATGCAAATACAGCAGAGCACCTTGAGGGCTGTGTGTGTGCATGTGCGTGCGTGCATGTGTGTGTGCATGCACACCATTCACTGCCTTATTTCATTCTGACCTTTCCGCTTGGCTGTAACTTTGGAACATTTTCTTTTCCCCTTTCTTATTTTTTTTTTTTTAAACAGCTGATTGATCCAGTTAGCCATACTAAAGTTCACTGGAGTTCAGTGAACTCTTTCTGCTCCGGGCCATGCCCCAAGGAAACTTTGTTTGGTGATGTTGTTAACATCACCAGTGACTCACTTCAAACTTACCAACAGGGTGTGCTTGATGAGCCTAGGAGGCCACCAAGATCCTGTGTGGAAGCCCTGTGTTTGAATATCCTATTCAGTTGGGAGAAATGACGTAGCACCGCTGGCAAAGACCAAATGAAACTGGTTCAGGGCTTATCAGAAGGCAAATTGCTGCTGCAGCTCTGCTTGTTTAAAAAAGGTGTTCCCTGGATTAGAGAAAGCTCCAAGAGGTTATTGCTGCTCTGATTACAGATGTCTGGAGATAGAGGTTGGCTCGGCTTCTGAAGCCTACAATAATAGGAACATTATCACTGGTGTTATGCTGCCTAGATAGCCTTCCCAGAATCAGAATGAATGAATTCTTGTAAAAAACAAGAGCTTGTTCTCTTCCTCTGTAAAGATTATCCTGTAGTACTGGTGAAAGGCTGTGACATGCTGCTTTTCCTGTCAGAAAATAGCACACCTGTTTATTAAATGCTCACAAATCAGGCATGATAAGAATGCTCCAGATGTTCAGACTCCTTCAGAACTGCCCCAAACAGGACAGTAGAGGGTGTAATATGTATAAAGTGCATGTACATCATTGTCAAAGCTTCTTAAAGAAGTGGGGAAGAATTAGGTAAAAAACTAGAAATATTAATGAGGTGAAAAGAGGTGGCTAGGGTCCAGATGGTAAACAGGTCTCAGTCTAAAGGGCTGTCTTTTATACAATCTAAAGGACTGTGCCAGTCTAAAGTACTCATTTGCCCAGTTCAAGTCCAGTTTAAAGAAAAAGAAGGGGGAGGAGGAAGGCTTGAAGTTCCCCATCAACAATTAGCACTTGGTGATGAGTAAGTTGTCCTTTAAACAAGTTTCAAGGATTGTGGAAAGGTAAAGATCCTTATCTGAGTTCTGTTGCTGGTCCGATGTAAGGCAGACCCATTGAATCAGTGTGATTTACCTATGTGTTAACTCACCATTCAACAATTCATTGAATGACTTTTCTCTGGTTGGGACTAACCAACAGAATTTTAGCCCTTATTTAAAGAGAACTAAAAGCTACTTTGCACAAGCACTTATACTGTTGCAGTCTAGGTCTATAATGTGGATATAATAGGGATGTAAGACGCTGGAGACCAGGGTTCAATTGCCTGTTCAGCCATGAAAACTCACTGGATAACCATGGGCACATCACATACTCTCAGGCCCCAGAAAACCCCATGATAGGTTCTCCTTGGGTTGTTATAAGTTGGAAATAACCTGAAGGCACACAACAACAACAACTGCTCACCAGCTTTCCCATCCTTGATTGTGGGGACGGTCAACTGGTACAAAGGTTTTCACATTTTAAAAAAGTAATTTGTGCAATAAAGTTGTGTGTGTGCATTTTTAAAGAATTATTTTTGTTCAGAACTTATACAAAACACTGTTTCCTGTGCAAAAATAGTGTTGTGAGACAAAAATGAGGACAAGTTTTGTTTTGCTTTTTGCTAATATTTTTTTTCATAAAAAAGCTTCACAATGTGAAAAAACATTGAAAAACATACAAGAATGCTTGTAATCTGGGAGAATCAGAGACAAAACTTTATTCATTCTTGCATATGATGATGTTACTGTAGTTTCTAATCCGGGCTTGTGGTCTATTAGTTATCATTTGATATCAAGAAATTGACCATCCCAAACCATTCCTGTCCACATGCTTGAGAGGCCCCCGGACAAGCACGCACACGAGCACGGCCGAAAATAGCTGAACAATACAAAATAAATCTAGGCAGGCCAGTAATTGCCGGACTGCAGCTTCAGGATACCTCCAGGCAAGTACACTTTAAAACCACATTATGTATGTACGCAGTGTACAAAAGACTCCCTGCCCTGAGCAGGCAGCTTGACAAGCCGAATATCCTGTCAAGCACTCCCCGTTTGCGTATTGTCTGTGCTATTGACAACTCTGTCATAATTCAATCATGCTAAATACTGACCTTTTGGAGGCTTTGTCTCCAGCCCGAAACCCATTGTTTCCCCCAGGAACGGACTAGCCTACAGGCACATTTTCCCCTATAAGACCCCTGATTTTGAGCGCTTCTTCAGATCGCTCCTGGCTTTCATCCTGCCTTGGTGCCGCTCCATTTGCCAAGCCTTCCCCTCAGCTTCCCTGTGCTGAGAATCTCCGTTCCAACTGACTTCTCTTCTGACTACCCGGGCTTCAGGATCAGGTGTAGTATTTCCCCTGAAAAATCCCTCTTAAAATTCTCTATCAAACTCCTGCCTTTCTTTCGCTAAGTCTGTGTGAATGATTGCATACATACGTATTGACTGTATTTCAAAATAAAGAAAAACAATTATTATTTACTTCTGTTTGATTATTGACTCGGCCTGACTCTGTAAACATTGGGTCCAAGATCTCGCTAGGTTGCCCTGCCTCTTGCATTGCTTAGCTTGTGCTCTTGCTAATCCCATTTTCCCAATAACTGGAGCACATTGAAGTGTCCCTCACGGGACCCCAGAAATCAGGGTAACAATGATGAACTAAGTACAGGTTGACACATACACCACCCGCATACATTAATTCTGGAACTTATGATGCTACTCCATTGTACACAGAATGCAAATATCTAGCGTGATGAATCTCCTTTGTATTTCTTCAACATCCCAAAACAAAATATGGGCTCATAAGGGGGTGAGGGGAGTGGAAACTTTTATGCTTAGGAGATCTCTGTATGGACATCTCTCTCAAATACATCTACCACCAGAACTTGGGCATTATGCATTTCAAGTAGCAACGTTACCTGTAATGCTTTATGTTTGATGTAACATGGATAACATCATTTCATTTATGAAATTATGAAACAACCAGTAACACTATTAGTGTTTTAGTGCACCAAGTAATGTTGACTGATCACTTTTTCTCATTATTGGGCTGGAAGAGGGTGCTTTGGGAGCATTTTGATGGGAACTACTTTTCAAAGTTTAGGCATTTTAAAAAATCAGATTCTTTTTTAAAACAAAGAACTAAAAATTAATGAAAAATAATGAGTGACATGAGTAATATGATGAATTACTATTTTCTTTGTAATGGTAACCATAAATGGTTGCTTTAGAATGAAGCTCTGCTTTTGTGCAGTAGTTTGAACTAGAAAACAGTTGCATAAATTTGGAGCAATCAAAAACTATGTCATTGGGATTATTTTTTCTTTTGTAAGAAGTATGCGGGGGGGGGAGAACCCAAATATTTATCAGCCACAAAATTCTTATAGCCCATATTTTTTCAGCTGATTTCTGTTCTGAGCAGGGATCATGTAATAATATGCTACAGGATATGTAGATATGTTCTACTGAATAAATGCTTTTGTTGTGAGGAAATTTTTATTTCTCGGAAAACTCAATCACGGCCCCCACCTGCATCCAAGCCGATTGCTCAACTGAGAACTGAAGAATGTCATGGTATCTGGAATCACAGAGGAGGAACCTTCATAAATCTTCCTCAAAACCTGCCATGGCACTGAGTGTACATGGGGTATTTTTTTTTAAATGGTAAGCTCTTTCAGTTAAATGTTTTCCTGCTATAACTCTAAAGTGACTTTCCACAACCAGGTGCCCTTCAGATAGTTTGAATGACAACTCCCATCATAACTGACCATTCCTCATGCTTCTTGGGACTGAGTGGAGTTGTTGTCTATAACAGAGGTTCTTAATCTGCGATCTGCAGCCCCCCAGGGAGTCATGATGGCCTCACAGGGGGTGCCTGAAGGCTTGAAGATATGTTATGAGCTTTTACTATTAAAATAGAAAGAATAAAGACAGACAGATGGATGGATGGATAGTCAAACACTGATCTCAAAGAGCAGGAGTCTTTTGCCAGTGACAGACAATATTTGTACAAAGTTTCATTGTTACCCTGTTTGCTTAGGATTCCTTTAAAGGATTCCCAGCAGCTGTCAAAATTGTCTTTTGTGGGGAAAAATTTAGCTCTGAGAACTGCCTTAGCCATGCAAAGAGGACAGGGTATTTTAGGATCTTTAACCCAATTTTTACTGGGTCAGGCTCAGTCAAAAACCACACAAATTGTTGAAATGTAAATATTTTATTAACACAGAGGTAAAGTCCCTACAATCACTCAGCTGCACTAACTATAACAAGTATACAAGACTATAGGAAGTTAAAGTTCATACAATCACTCAGCTTCATACACACTTCAACAAGCATACAAGACTATAGAAAGTTAGAAAAGGATGAAAATTAGGAAGAGAGAGAGAGAGAGAGAGAGAGAGACAAGAGTTTGATTTAATACTATAACAATTCCAGAAGTCTTCAGCTGGGAGAAAAGAAGATCTCAGCCACGCCTTTAGGAGCTGAGGGGAGCTTACAAGCTTCATTGTTTTGCAAATCTGAGGGAACTCCTTACTGTTAGCTCTCAAACCTACAAACTTCCTCCAGAACGATCCCCAACTACAAAAAGAATCAGAAAATGCCTAGTTATAGCTGAACAATGTCCTGGGAAAAACCAGATGTTTGCATCTTTCTATTAAGATGGATTATTTTCTTTTTAGTTCAAAGAAAATACCCTTGTAGTTCAAAGAAAATACAACCAAACATCCTTGTAGTTTCCTGCAAGATCAGTATCTCTCCGGAGATGCATGCCTTAAGGTGTCGAATTCCAGTCTGTTTTGCATTGTAAACAGAGAGTAATTGTCCTGATCACTGCTAAAACTCCATTCCAATGTCCGTTGAGCCATTTGCCAGACAACCCCAGGATGTATGACAGAAAACAGAGATTTCCTGTTTACGTGTCCTTCCAGTGTATCTTTATGGCTCACTATGTTTGATATAAAATAATTAGGTTCCTCAGGACATGTTTTTTGGGGAGTGCTAGGGGCATTACATCATTACATTGTCTCAAATCGTTCAAAAGTTATGAAGTTGATGGCAAAAAACATACTCAGCACTTACTACTTCTGCATGCAGTGAAAACATGCAAGTGAATGATGCTGAGTGGCTGAGAGAAAGCATGTGACATTTTTTGCTACTGTACACACTACCAGAAGCCACCTCGAGTAGTCTTGGTGGTCCATGGCAACAAATAATATTTAAAGGGGGTCAGTGGTAAAGAAAAGGTCTAGAACCAGTGGTCTAAAACATTTGAAGAGCATTAAGTTCAGGAAGGCTGCTCTAAAGCACAGCAGTGGCTTAACACTGATATATATATATATATATACACATACATACACACACACATACACGTACATACACACACACACACACACGTACATACATATACACACACATATATATACATACTAGAAATTCTACTGCTGTCTTTGAACATTCTGGGAATTTTAATTTTTTTCTACTTTATGGACAGATTTTATTCTCCATTTTCTAAGTTCCTCCCCATATCATTAGCAGAATCCTGTTTGTAGGAGGTCTGTCTCCCTTTGTTTCTATAATGTTTCATTGTCTCTTGATGGCCCATCCTGTATATGGTTGGGATACATGCTGGAAAAGCCTCTACAGTTTGCTATAAATGGGCTAAACTGCGCAGTATAGGAAACACATGGTTAAACTGTGTGCATCATTGGGAGGGCTGGAAAGTGAGGTAGTCACCTCAGGCAGTGGATGCTGGGAGGTGGCAGCAAAGTATCAGAGGACAAAGTGAGGACTCCTAAGCCAGTTTGCACCTTCATAATTGGTGGAGGTTGCTTTCTTATTGCAGCTGTTGATAAAAACTGCATTAGCCACTCCAGCTAGCCTTTGTGCATGGAAGAGAAGGGGATATTATCTTGTTCTTGAGCCAAGATGGACAGCAGGAAATGCCAGACACTGGGGTCTTGAATGAAGATAAATAGCCCAGAGAAGCTTCAAACATCTCAAGTAGTTTTGAAATGATTTCTTGTTAACTGCATGGCCCATTAATTTGAGGATGTGTGGTTTCACGGATCTTACTACTTTCCTAAGATGTCTTTAACAAACCCTGGAGACTTATGGCATTTTATAAAGATTGAAACTACTCACAGATTTAAAGGCTGAGCATTGGTGGAGAGAACCACTATAAACATCTCAAATGATCTCCAATGCAATCTTTGAGAGTTCCATTCAGTTCCTTGATCTGCTGTCTCTGTCTTTATCAGTCTTTTCTCTGTTTGCCCTCAGAATTGTCAACTTCGCTTGCCACACTTGCCCTGGCCAGGCAGAGAGAGAGCGAGAGGGAGAGGGAGAGAAGACATCATCTTCCACTCTCCTTGGTCCTTCCACAAAAGTCCTTCTACAAAGGAAGCAGCTGACAACTAGTTCACTCTCAAGTGTCATTGCTTGGTAAAATCTGGCCAAAACAATTTTTCTCTTAAGCAATTCCATGAACTTTTACAGTCTGAGTCACTGGGTTAGGAGGATTGCTCATCTCTTTCAGACTCTCTGCTCCCTGCTTGACAATAGCTTTATAAGAGACCTTGGTTTTGCCCAATGCCTATTCACACAGATTGGTAGGACATTAAACTGGAATCTTTTCTTTTTGGATAATTTCTTTTCCAATACAGAGTTGCCTCTATACCATTTTTGTTCATGTTTGTTCATGAACCCTATTGTGATTGGGGTTTTTTTGTTTTTGGTAAAACTATTTATTGAGAGGAGGTGTGTCATTGCCTTCCTCTGAAGCTGAGAGTGTGTGACCTGCACAAGGTCACCCTGTGGTTTTCCATAGTTGAGTGAGGATTTAAACCCTGGTTTCCTGCAGTCCTGGGCTTAATCATACAAGGCAGGTAAATCACAACTGCATGTAGGATAATAGCATCTTTGGCTGGGGCTTATCACATGATGTTGTTTTTCTTCTGTTATTCTTCTGATAGGAAACCATTTGCAAAGTATTTTTTTTTATTAATACAAAATGTTAATAACTTTATTTGTAAATCGTCTTACACCATCAAAACAACAGAATAACAGAAGAGGAATGATGTAATCTGGTAAGTGCAAGCCAGAGACACTATTATCCAGCTGTAATTGTGATTTACTTGCCTCATGTAATAAAGCCCCTAATCCAATGTCCCAACCCTTATACCACTCTAGTTCTGTACTGCACTCTTTGCAGCTTTTTTTTTTTCAGGTAATTGGCAAAACATTTTTAGTCTAGAAACTGAACCTGGAAATGGTATAGCTCCAGCCAGTATGGCCAGTGCTAGGAAGTCTGGGAGATGTCCAAAAAGTAACACTTCCATGCTTTAATTAGAAAATATTTTATTCTGCAGTTCTCTGTGTGAACTGTTTTAATCTTGGATTATTCATGCTTTGTGGCATTGCTTTTATTTTTACAGATATTCTACACTTTTTTTTAAATAGTTACTCTACAATGAAGTGCCTTGGGTGAAGATTCTTTGGAAAAACAACTGTTAAATATTTTGTTTTATTGTAAACAAAACTATAGATTCCAATGAAAGAACTGAATTCTCAGGGATATGATGTGCAATGTAACAGGATGGCAGTCTGTGAAAAGAAAGGCCTTAAGGCCTTTGTATGTTTAGACGTCTGGACACTCTGATGACCTTTTTTATCTTAATAAAATGTACACTGACTCTAGTACAATTTCATTATTGGCTTTTCCTGACTTGGCCAGGATTTTAGGTTCTTTTTTTTTTTTAAGGGAGAAATGCTTTACTTTTAATGCATAAGCATGAGTCATTAGGAATCTGTTAAAAGAAGAGTATTTGGAAACCTCAACTAGTCCAAAGAGCTGCAGCCAGATTGTTAACTGGGGCTGGCCACAGAGATCACACAACCCTCCTGTTGCAACAGCTCCTCTGGCTGCTGGTCTGTTTCTGGGCACAATTCAAAGTGCTGGTGATGACCTTTAAAGCCCTACACAGCTCAGTTCCAGGTTATTTGAAAGACCATATTCTCCCTTACAAACCAGCCTGGATTTTGAGATCTGCTGGAGAGTCCCTTCTCTCTGTCCCACCACCTTCACAGGTTCATTGGTGGGAACACAGGAGAGGGCCTTTTTTGTGGCTGCCCCCAGGCTCTGGACCTCTTTTTCCAGAGAAGTCAGGCTGGCACCCTCCATACTATCCAAAATCAAGTAAAGACAATTTTATTTGGACAGGCATTCACTGTATGACTATATGTGGCCTGTCTGATAGAATGTGCTGAAGATTGTTAATTGTGTTGCTGGTGTATACAGGTGTGTGAGTTTTTAATTATATGTTTTAACATTGTTTTACTTTTTTATTGTTCAATTGTGCTTTAACTTTTGTATTCTTTGGATTTTAGCTATGTCTTTCTAATTGTTGTAGGCTGCTTTAAGTCCTAACTTGGGAAAAAGCAGGGTATAAATAAAGATAATACAGTTCTCCCTCCACATTTGTAGGTTTGACCTTTGCAAATTTGATTATTCACGAGGCACATGCTTGCCTCCCACCCTCATTTTCCTCCTCCCACTCCCTTGCATTCATCACCCCAGGCATGCAAGGCTTGTGTTTAAAATGTACATTTTTTTCTTTTTGGGTGAGCAAAGTCCCCTCTCCAGCTGCTGGAGGAATGACCTCTCTATCATGTGGCTGCACATTCTGCTGTGTAATGGCTGCTGATTGGCCAGGTGCTGTCTTTGCTCCTACCCCTCCTTTCTCAAGGTGGTGACTGGAAGTAGTTAGAATGCTAGAACTCCACTCTTCTCTGTCTGAGGGGACAGTACCAGCAAGCCCTTTACCTTGTCTTTTTTCTTCCCCCCAGTAATTCTGGTGCCAGAGGCAAAGGTGTGAGAGGGGAAGCTCCAGAGGGGAATGGGAATGGGATTGTGGGCAGGAGTTATGCAAAGTTTTTCCACTTTCGTGAGGGTTCTGCGTTCTGAACCTTCATGAATGTGGAGGGAACGCTTTAACAACAACAACAACAACAAGAACTTTTCTGACTGAAAGTCAGCATGGTATTTTGGTTTGAGCATTGGACTACAACTTTGAGACCAGGATTCGAAGCCCTGCTGAACCATGGAAACCCACTGGTGTGACCTTGGACAAGTTACATTCTTTCAACCACTGAGGGAGATGAAGACAAATCCCCTCTGATTAAATCTTGCCCATGATAGGTTCACCTTAGGGTTGCCATAAGTTGGAAATGACTTTACAGCAGACAATCACAACAAAGATAAATCATAATGCATTTTCCATTGAAAATACTGTAACTCTCTTTCTTTCTTTCTTTCTTTCTTTCTTTCTTTCTTTCTTTCTTTCTTTCTTTCTTTCCTGCAGTCCCCATTAAATAATTCCAAACTAAATGTTCAGTTTTCCCCAAAAATGACTTTCTGGGAATTAACTGTGCCCAGGAAATCAAGAAAGTATTTTCTAAGGATTAGATTTATGAATATATGCTCTTATTTTGGCCATTTTAAGATGTTTTCAAATTAGCTTGCTCACTTTAAAGTTTCGGATAAAATGGCATGAAACAAAATAGCATCACCATCCGGTACTTTTTAGAGTGTCGATGGAAATGAATATTTGTTTTAGCCAGGGTTTAAAAGATACAGAAACAGAGCAAAAGCATGTGGCTTGAAAATCTCATATTACTTTCCCTTCATATCTCTCACACACCGCACTGGATATATACTTAGCTGTTTGTAATAGAGACTTATACAAACCAGTGCTCTTTAAATGGCTAGCACTGAAAATGTAGCTACAGCACCAGAGTCATTGTGTGGTTGCCAAACTGCTCTGCGGCATTAAATGTCTGCAGCCTTGCCAGATGTCCATTGTTTGACATCTGTAACAGCCAGCTTTGGAGTATATTCTGAAACAGTTTTCCATCAGTTTAGTTGCAAATAATGAATCAGTGCCAAGTTATCCTTGGAAGTTCTGTGTGTTAGGTTGGGGAAGACTCAGATACCCTTCAGAGAACTTTTCAAAGACCGGAAGCGGAGGGGGGGTGTTGATATTTGGTAAATTATTTTTCATGACAGCTTTTTCCTCTCTTCTAGAAATAAGCTTCTGGCCTTTAAGGTATCTAAATACAGGAAACAGACATTGGCACTCTTGGTACCCTTACCTCCATGTTCTGTTCATGATTAGATTGAAGCAAGCTGCTGCCAGATGACTAATCAAGTTGTTACAAAATAGTAGGTCTTGTTGGTGAATGACTTACAGCCTTGACTCATTGAAGTGTCTGGAATGTTCTTAGCTAATAGGATAGATCTGTTTAAGGTTTTCCATTGCTTTTTGCATTTAATTTAGGAATATGTTTGTAAAATGACAGCTCTGACTTGGAAATATGGTAACCCACCAAACCATGCACATAAAAAAAGGAATGCTTACATTGTCTTGTGGATAAAGTGGACAGGAGGTAAGGAAAGTAAAGAAAGAAAGAAAGAAAATGTCATTGTTGGAAAAATGGATGTCCGTCTTTTCTCAATAAGATGTCAATCCAGTTAGAATTTCTAAAATTACACATTGTAGGAGGAAAGGCTTAATCCAAAGGAAGTTCAGATCTTCATATTTAAGTAAAAAAACCTGCCAACATTAGGATTGATCTAGCATTATACCGCTTTTAATTTTATTTATCTATCGGTATTACTTCCCAGTTATTTTCTTTTCCTACAGTAAGAAAAAAAAAGCTGTGGAACATTCCTATGGTGAGCTAAAATGCTGTGAAACATTCTCCCCCACCCCAGGAAGTTTCTTAGCATAATATTCATAGCAAATTAATATTTGCTATGTATTCAACAATATGACATATTTCAGTCTCATAGGACAATAGGAGTGGTATAGGCTGTTCTTTCCCAGTTTATGAAAAAATATTTTAGTGGGAAAATTTTATCCTAGTCTTCTCCCTCACATGGTAAGTCTTCTGTGTGCAGGAAATTGTACTGATTCTAGTAAGACAGGACTGCTTAACACTTACTACATTTCTGCACTACACTGTTATAGTGCTGTTACTCTATTTTCAACATCCTGTGGAATTCTGGGGCTTGTAGTTTACTGAGGCCAAAGAACTCTCTGGTTGAGAATTCTAAATACCCCTCCCTGAATTGCAAGTCCCAAGATTCCATAGGATGTTAAAAGTGGAATAATAACACTATAACTGTGTAGTGCGGAAATGGCCTTGGAGACTTTGAGGAGAGAAGCAGATCACATGTTTTCTGAGCAGTGAATAAAGAAAGATTGAATGAGTGCAAATATAACTTAGAGTTTTGACATACATCAGAAAGAACAGGATGGAGGGGATGATCAAATCTATTCTGTTTGGTAATCAGTACATGGATGAAACACGCTGGCTTTATGAAAAATAAGCGAACAAAACAATCTGGGACCGGATGATACAATTTTTTTTGTCAAGAAATCTTTGCAGGCACTGCTCTATAGAGGATGGGAATGCTTTCTGATATGTATTTCTTTAATATTATGACCGCAAAGAACTATGGAACAGATGAACCTGATGAAAGGGAACATCATAATAAACATAGCAGTTTTTTATGATCTCACAGGCTTTTGCAAAAATGGTTTTGCTGCATAAGAGTAAGAGTATGAGATCAGAGGTTTAAACTTGGATTTCCCCTAACAATGTAAGTGGGGTGTGTGTGTGTGTGTGTGTGTGTGTGTGTGTAAGATCCAAATGGAAAGTGTGGGGGAAAGCTGTTGAAGTTTTCCTGTTTAGCACCTCACATTCTCCTTGTGTGTGTTTTTGTCTGCCAAAGTCACTTCTTGGATGAAATACATTTGGAGAGAGAACTCTGTGTAGCCTCGAGAGGAAAGAGGTCCTTTTGATATGAAAGCTAGACCTGGCCTTGTCTTCCTCCGTAAGTGGAATTGTCCCTTGTTTAAACTGCTGCCATCACAGCAAGATTGGCCCTAAAAATTACCCTTTTGCATGACACCACTGGACATCGAACAGCTGTTTAAAACAGTTACTGTTGCTAAATTTAAAATATGTTATTGTCTGTGTCTATGTTCTCTCTGGGTTAGTGCAGCTGTTTTCACAGTCCTAACTGTACTAACTTTTGTCAGAATCCTGCTGTTGCTAATAAGCAAGTACAGAAGACAGTGCTTGAACTTCATATTGGTTACATGAAAAGTCGACTTGGGAGGCTGTTTGATTTTCACAATACCGATCTGAATATATATATATATATGCACACACACACATAGAACTGTTTGCTTTTGTAGGCCTATTAGTCTTCATGCAATAGTTTGATGTTGCTTCAGTTCTGTCAATGTGTCAGAAACACTGAAAATGATTTTACAGAAACACAGATTAAAAAATCATAAATGAAGGTATCCTGCAGTGGAAAATTAAAGTGAGTTGGTAAAGCATATGCAAAATTAAAGCAGGTTGGCATGGGTTGCTGCTGTTGTTGTTGTTTTCATTTGTATCCATTTTCCCCTCAAAATTAGGACTCAAAGTGGCTTACAATTTAAAAAAACAATGCCATTAAAAATATAGCACAAGTGAACATTAAAAGAGAATTAAACTATTCACAGTGTTTAAGCACAGTATCAAAACACAGCATCAAGTTAAACGAAGAAAACACAATTTCAAAAGATAAAAAAGCTGTTAAAACTGCTCAGTTTAAAACAATACAGGACCCCCTAGACCATCCTTTTAAAACTTTCTGTTTTAAAAGCCTGTCAGAATATAAAGGGAGTTCCAGAGTCTGGGGCATCCACTTAGAATGCCCTCTCTCACATCCCTACCAGCTGTGCTTGTGGTAGTGGTGGGACTGAGAGAAGAGCCTCCTCTCCTGATAATTCTAGGGGCTGGGCTGGCACAATAAAGGGAGATAAAGTCTGATAGACAGCCTGGCTCTGAGCCATATAGGGCTTATAACCAGCACTTTGAACTGTGCCCAGAACAGACTGTCAGCCAGTGAAGCTGTTTTAACAGGGGTGTAGTTTGGTGTCTGTAACCAGCTCCAATTAACAGTATGGCGGGTGCTCTTTGGACTACCTGAAATTTGTGAACACTCTTCAAAGGCAGCCCCATCTACAGCACATTACAGTAGTCCAAATGGGATGTAACTAAGGCATGTACCACCATGGCCAGATCTGATGTCTCAAGGAACAGAGGCATCATTGGGTTACAAGATTTAAATGTGCAGAAGCACTCCTGGCACCACAGAAGCCTAGGCCTCCAGGTTCAAAGCTGAGTCCAGAAGGACACCAAAACTGTGAACCTGTGTCTTCAGGCTGAATTCCTATGTCCTGATCTGCTAGGATCACCTCTGATTGTCTAGATTAAGTTTCAGTTTGTTTGTCCTCATCTAGTCCATTATTGACTACAAGCACTGGTTTTGGACCAGCCTTCAGTCTCCTTGGATTGGGGTGGGCTGCAACCATTGTCCATTGCTGACCAAAACTCTGGATGACTTCTCTCTGTGGTTTCATGTATATGTTAAACAGCATGGGGGACAAAACAGAGCCCTGAGGGACACAGGCCAACAGCTGGGGGAGTTAAACAGGAGTACCCTGCCACCGCCTTTTGCAGTTATCCCTCCAGGAAGAAACAGAGCCACTGAAAAACACTGCATCCAATTACCATCCCACTGAGGCAACCCAAAAGGATACCATGGTGAATGGTATCAAATCTGCTGAGATGTCCAGCAGAACCAACAGGGATATGCTCCCCAGTCCCGTTTCTTGTGCAGGTCATCCACCAAGGCAACCAAAGCTGTCTCCATCCCATAGCCAATCCTGAAACCAAATTGAAATGGATCCTCAGGAACCTGATCTGTGAACACTGCTTTTCCCTTGTTCATTCAAACTGTCCCTACTATTGAAAGCAAGGGTGAGAAGAGCTTGCAAAGGCTCTACTTCAGCATTTCTACATAGACTTCTTCTAAGATGCCTTAGGTCTTTCACCATCTGAATATTGTAATTTTAATTAAATACCTGAAGCTTCTGGGAAGAAAAGTGTATATCTAAAGGTCTTATAATTTTTTTTCCAAATAGCTTTAAGTATTTTATGCAAATTAAGACCTGAAGCATCTGTGAAAAAGTATTTGTAGCTTATATTTTTTTAATGGCATAATCTAAAGCTAGCTTGGGGACAGATTAAAGGTACAAGTTTGCTTCTCTGAAATAAACGTGCAGATAAAGAGGTAAAAGAAATAAACTAAGAAATAAAGCAGAGCTGGAAAACTTTTGGCTCTCTGGATGTTCCGGTTCCCACAAGCCTTAGTCAACATGGTAAATGGAAAGAAATATGGGAGTCATAGTCCCCAAAACTCTGAAGGGCCAGACATTCCCCAGCTCTTAGGTAAAGCAGGGGAGTAGCATAGTTAGCAAGATCAATAATAACATTTTAAAAAACTAAGCATGGATTAAAAAGCTTTCCTGTAGCCTAGCTAGATAAGGGCTGGAAGTCTATAAATCTCTTCATCCCCCAGTGCAGATATTTTGCTGGATATGCTCAAGGATTCCCAGATTCCCAGGATTCCCAGTTAAAAAACATTTTATTTGCTTCCTGAAAGGAGTAGTATAATTTTTTAACATTTCAAACAGAAATAGAAATCCCTGAATTTTGAAGCACCACGAATCTACCTGGGCCTCTCCCATGTAATATAAACACATGGAAACAAGAGGAGGAGGAGGCAGCTTAAATTTGGAGCAGAATGAATGTCATTCTATTGAATGGAAAAACATTTGAATAAAGCTTCTAATGTCAAAACCTCCATGAGATGGAAATGTTTCTCTTGCAAAGTCCTAGAGAAGCTTGTTGTGCAAGTTTAAGTTATTAAGCTTAAACATGTTTCAGTGGAGTCCTAACAGATTTCTCTGAATACGGTACTGAAGCAAACTGCACATGAAATTCTGCCTTTCTAGCATCTGGTATCTTATGCTAGAAGTCAACTGAAACATTCATACTGTAAAACACTGCTTTGAAACCACATTACCTCATGACAGTGAGACTATTAATTTAGGGCTTATTGCTGGAAAAGATTTAGGCATTTGCAAAAGCCAGTAGACCTCTTCATTATAGGCTGTTGCATACAACTGACCTAGAGACCCTTGCTTTCAGTGTGGAGTGCGTAATTCATGTTGCACTTCATTATTGGCTGAAGAAGCCCACAATGGCAAGATCTGTGGCTTAATTACATCCTGTTGTCTCTCTTCCCGTTCTGCTCCCATTGTTGCAATGTACATTTCTCCATTTGTCACTGTAATCACTAACAGCTTGCTCCCATACAGACTTATTCAGAAATAAATTCCACTGAGTTGGAGGAGTTTGCCCCGTGTAAATATGAATCAAGGCTGCATCTTTAGCCACAGCTCGAAAAGTTACTTTTTTTTGAACTACAGCTCCAACATGCTGGCTGCAGGGATGCTGGGTGTTGTAGCCCAGAAAAGTAACCTTTCCAAGTTGTGTTCTTAGCCTACAGTTGTTGAGCTGTTACTTGGGTTTCATTGATTTAACATAACTTACTTTTTTGTCTCCACAAAATTAATGCAAAAACCAATGTATGAGAAGGTGCTATACTATATTTGTTTGCTATACTAGAAAGCACCATTATTGGTTTATTCATCTTTACATTTATTTTTCTTTCTATTACCATATCTCCATTTTTTACATTTTATAATCTTTAATATGAAGACAGAGGCTAGCATCCTATTATTGAGTTATAATAGCCTAAATTCAACTGATGTTTACATACCTCCTTTTTTGTTCCTTGCAATTGGAATTCTTTACAACAGCCAGAATTTCCCCATCCATCTTTTACGGGCTGCAGCCCCTGAACCAATATGGCTATTTCCATGTTGTTGGGGGATCAATGGAGATGTTTCCAGTTATTTTCCTGTAGATGGATGCTCCGCAAGGACATCATCTGCAAGGACCTCCCAAGGATTTCTGCAAATCGCTGCAGATACCTATTGCAGCATGTCCAGCTACAGGAAAATAGGTGGACATGTCTCCACTGATTCCCCTGCCCTCCAAAGACACAGAATGACCATATGGGGGTGGAAAGGCTGCATTGCTTAAAGGGTAAGTTTGGGGCAGGTACCATTGGGAGACATAGCTGTGTGTCAGACACACATCTCCACTGCAGGATTCCAACCAAAGACTCATTTTAAAATAAAACTCTTTGGCTTATGAAACTTCACCATTGTTCAAAATATTTCTAAAAATAATTGTATTTATTCCCCCTTGAGTTCAATTATATTTACAATAAACCTAATTTTTCATTTCAGTGGGACAGCAAAATTCTGCAGAAATATCTGAAAATATGCCAAGTTGAACATATGGATACCTTATTATAAGGCGTGGGGAATCCAGATATTTTCTTAATTGAAATAGAACTCAAATATTCCTGCCTCAATTAGGGCCTGTATTTTTTTTTAAAAAAAATCTTTTTGCCTTTTAGAGACAGCAATTTTTGTTTTCACCTATCCTCCTCTAATGTTCTCCTAGGCTAGGTCAGGAATCAAAGGGAGGAGGTACCATCTGCATGTTCTGGTGTTACTCCAAAACATAGGTGACTCAGGGGTCCACCCACAATGCCAGCATCTCTGTGTGACTATGGGGAATTTATTAATCTAAAAAGAGTGGAACAAGTTGACCTGAAGGTGACAACAACTGACAAAGCTTGACAAAACCTGAGCTGCCATATCATGCTTTTTTAGGTCATGCTTTTTAGGCCAATCTGGAAGAGCCCAGTAAGTCAGTTAGTTGCAATGTATTCAATCAGCTTTACTCTGAATGAACATATTCAGGCCATTTCCTCACTAGACTGTTATAGTGCTATCATTCCACTTTCAACATCCTATGGAATCCTGGGGTTCGCAGTTTAGAGCCTTAGAGGCCTTAGAGGCCCCTCCCTAACCTGCGAACCCCAGGATTCCATAGGATGTTGAAAGTGGAATAATAGCACTATAATAGTTTAGTGCGGAAATGGCCTCAGTCTGTAGTTTTATACTGCAGTATAACTTTTCATCCTGCATTCTGCATCCATTCTTCTCTGTCTTCCCAAGGCATGTACAGTTTCACCAAGCTATATTAGCTTTGTTCAGCTCACAACCCTCACATTTTTGAGGGTTGTAACTTTTATTTCCTTAAAAGCAGACTTTCCTATGTTTAAAATCAATACATTGACAAATTTTGCATTTCTCCTTCTTAAATTGTATTTTTACAGTACAATCCTATGTAAGTCTGATCAGATGTCAGTTCTAATGAGTTGAATGGAGGGACTTCCGGCTGACATGTTGGCGTGGATGGCAGCCTTAGTTATATACTCCCAGGCTGTTGCTGAACCCGAATAAAGAAATGAACATCTGAAGATCCAAAAACGATAAAAAAAGATCCCCCCGGTAAAGGGGATCCGGAGCAGCTCATGGAGCCAACAAATGACCCAGTGGTGATGAGGAGAGGAGAAAGAGAGTCGTCAGCAGATGGGATCAAGTTGGCGGATCAGACGCCATCGGCCTCAGACTAGGGAGAACCTGCCTAGTGCCAGTGCCAGCCTTGCTTTTAACTTTAAGGACATAATCCTGAGTAACCAACCCAATCTCACATTTAAAACCTATCACTAATCCAACCTTACCATAGACTTTTAACAACATTAAACCAAAGAGGGCTGAGAAAACAAGTAAGCTTTGGATTTACAGTCACGGGGACCCATAGGGAGAAAAGACAATACTGAAAGTGAAACATGCGGCTGAAAGAGACAGAGAAGGGAAAGAAGGATTGCAGGAGGGGAGAGATGGAATTCGCCTGATTTATGGAAGTAAAGTGCTGAAAGAGGCAGATAATTAAATTAAGGACTTAATATATCAAAATATAAATATATATAAATATATAATACAATATTAAAATACGATTTGAAAAAGAGGACAAGGTAAAAATAAACAGGGACAGAGCAAAAGCAGTGAAAGCAGGAAAATGGCGGTGGCTTAAAGACTGAGAAATACGACTGTGAGTATAAAAGAACTTTTAAGCTTTTTACGACTGAGAACATAACCAAGTGGAGAAGGACTGGGACTGATTCTGGAAAAAAAGAGGGCAAGAGAGAACAGAAATTTGAACATTTTGGCAGCAACTAAATTAACCATGAAATGACTATTTACCATTCAGAGAAGAAGAACTGTTTGCTAAAAGACTACCGGGAATAATTGATTGTTAGGATTAGACTGAAATCGACTGTACCAGAACTGTAATAGTAATCAACTAAGAAGGAGATATAAAAATGGGAGAAAGAAGACAAAAGTCAGTGACCCTTTGGACTTTAGAGAACCTCCCACTTTGGGAAGAACTTTTAACAATTGAGAAGGGGAGAAGGGGAGAAGCCTGAAGAAGACGACACTGGAGAATTTTGGTGCTTGGGAAAGAGGGGTTAATCAATTGTGAAGGGGGGAAAGGGAATAAACTTCAAGAAGGAGTGGGAGGGAGAGGAGAGGGAGGCTTGGAGGGGATTTGTTTTGACATGAATTGATCTATAAAAATAAGTAAAGTATACATATATATTTATATATACACATATACATATATATAGTTTATATACTTACACGTAGAGACTACTATATATATATATATATATATATATATATATCTCACATAGTTATATAATATAGATTTACATATTATATATATATATATATATATATATATATATATATAAACTTATAATGATATACCTACACCGATTTGTTTAAATATAGTAATATATTGGCTTCTTTTCTATATAAGATTGATATTTATATACAGATTCGTGGACATTAACAGATACTAATATATTTATAACTCTATAAATTTGTATAAAATTTTTATTTATTGAGTCATCTGTAACTTAAAATAGAGAGAAAGTAACTTGTAGATTTTACATATATATACGTGTGTGTGTTTGTGTTATTAAACTCATAGAATAATAAGAAGTAGTATAATAAGATTTATTTGATAAGGATACTATAAGATCATTGGGGGAATATAGAGTGTTAAAGGGCAGGGGTATATAGAGGGTCAAACAACAGTAATTAATTGATTGGAATCTTAGTTGAGAAAACATAACTTGTGAAGAGGATGATGTGCGGGATTTTATTGATTTAAGTATAAAGTATTGAGACATTGAGACATAGGGGAGGGCTGATAAGATTTAATTAAACTAGATTGAGGGGTAGAAGAATTGAATAGATAGATCCTTAGGAAACTGTAAAATAAACTTTGGTGGATCTCCTTTAGTAATATTTAAGAGACAGAAATATTAAATATTAAGATTTAGAACACAAATATAATTAAGAAGTAGAAAAGTTGAGTCAAGTGGAAATATAAGAAGAAATAAATAAATAAAGGGGAAGAAAAGGAGACATAGAAAGAGAAAAGAGAGAGAGAGAGAAAGAAGAAATACAGGAAGGAAAAGAGAGGAGAGATAGGTAAATAGTATAGCTTAAAGGGAGGGGAGATATAGGGATCTATTTATTCAAGGACTTATTAATCTGTAATAAGAGAAAATAGAAGAAAATATAAGTGAGGAAGGAGTAAAATAGAAAATAAGATAAGTTTACTAAACTTTTTAAAGACATGGCATCCAGACAGAAAAAGACAACACAGCTTCTTTTACAAACACAAACACAGGGAAGAAGACCATCAATAGAAGGAAAAATAACGGATCCAAATATTAGAATATTTGTGGAAGAAATTCAAAAATTAAGAAGTGAATTAAAAGAAGATCTTAAAGAAATCCGAACAGAAATAAAACAAGATTTCAAAAAATAATTGGAAAATGTAAATCAAAACTTCAAAACATTAACACAAGATTTAACAATCATAGATAAAAAGGTAGAGTTATTACAAGAGAAGACACAAGAAATAGAGTCAGAAACTAAGAACTTGAGAAGAGAACAACAAAAAGAAGGTGAGACACTGTGGAAACTAGAATTTAAATACAGAAATAAATGTGTGAAAATAAGAGGCATACCGGAATAAACAGGGGAAAATTTGTATGAGAGATTAACAGAAATGTTTGCTACATTTTTAGGACAAAGAGTGGAGAAACTTGAATTAGAGATAGATAAAATGTTTTGGGTGGATTCACCAATTGCTAAAAAGAAACAACTACCACGAGACATAGTTGTTACTTCACTAGAGAGAAGACAAAGGACCTTGCATTGGAACAGAGCTACAGAGAAAAATTGATGATAGAAGATAAAGAAATAAAGAAGACATATCAGCAGCATTACTGAGACAGTGAAGAGAGTACTCTTTCCTAACAAGACAGTTACAAAGATTAAACATAAGATATATGTTGTCTCTTCTACTTTAGAGACAAACTACAAAAAATTACAACAATAGACCAAGCAAAAGAATTTTATAAAAAATATATGCAAGAAGAGCATATGGACAGAAGAGAAGAAAGGAAAAAAGATAAAGTGATAAAAAATCATAAGTATAAAAAAGAATTTGGTACTCAACAAGAAAAAGAAAGAAGAGTGGACATCGTAAACCTATCAGACCAAGAAGAGGACTTAGGAAGAGAAGAGGAAGTACTATTAGTAGAGACCTCAGACTAAAAGAAGAGTAAGGAAAAAGAAAGGATGATGATAATAACTTGGAATGTTCACAATATAAATTCACAATACAAAAGGCAGGTCTTTCATCAGTTAGAGAAGACAAAAGGAGAAATTATATGCCTTCAGGAAAATCGTATAGATAAGAAAAATGAGAAATATTTGAAGAACAGAAAATTAGGAGAATGTTTTACAGCACTTTACGAAAAGAAGAAAAGAGGAATGGTAATATATGTTCACAAAAAGATTCCAGCAAAACTAATATTCAAAGATGAAGAGGGAAGGATCATTGGAATCAAGATTCAGATCAATAAGAAGAAAACATTATTTGTTGGAATATATGCACCTAACGAAAAAAAAAAAAAGAGGAATTCTATAAAAAAAAAATAGATGATTGGATCCAAGAATATGAATACGAGAATTTGATCTTGGCCAGAGACTGGAATGGAGTACTGGATACAGAAAAAGATAAACAAACAATAAAGAAAAATAAGAGGAAAGCTCAGGGGACATTCCCAAATACATTTTTCAAAATGACACAAAACTTAACATTAGTAGATTCCTGGAGACTTCTTCATCCGATGGATAAAGACTATACATTCTTCTCGGATGTACATCAGTCATTAACAAGAATAGATGTGATTTTAGTATCTAAGAATTTATTAAAAGAAATTTAAAAAACCAGAAATACTCCCAAAATTATTGTTCAATCATAACCTGGTATCTTTGACTTTCAAAGAAATAAAAAAACCCAGTTCAATTGGAGATTAAATGATAACCTTTTAAAAGATGAAGGAATTTTTAAAAAGGCAAAGGAGAATTAAAAATTCTTTTTTTCCAAGAAAATATTAAAGAAGGAACTAAAATGAATACCATCTGGGATACAAGCAAAGCAGTGGTGCGAGGTTTCTTCTTACAGCAGCAATACTTACAAAAAAAAAAAGAAAAAAGAGGAAAAATTTAGAAAACTGTCATTGCAAAAAAACTCCAAGAGGAATTAAAGGGAAATGTGGATAAGAAAAAAATAAATTATGAAATTAAAATAATTCAAAAAGAAATCTCCCAATTGATGACAGAGGAAATAGAAAGGGAATTGGCGTATTTGAAATGTTATCAGTTTGAACATGCTAATAAAATTAGGAGGTGGCTCTCCTATAGATTGAAGAAAAAGAGGGAAAGAAACATAATCACAGAAATAAAAGAGGGAAAGAATTTGATTACAGGACAGGAGAAAATTATGCAGACATTTGTAAAGTATTATAAGAAGTTATTTTCAGAGAAAGCGATAACCCCTCAACACAAAAATCGAATTGAGGAGTATTTTAAAAAGCAAATAATTAATAAGATTTTGGAAGAACATCATAAATATCTGAACTTTCCAATTACAATGAGCGAGGTCACAGAAGCAATTAAAGAACTGAAAGACAGGAAATCCCCAGGCCCCAACGGATTTATGGCAACTTACTATAAGAAATTACAAGATGAATTGGTAACACCATATTATTATATGTTAAAAGCACTACCATCACAAGGAAGACCTAGTACCTGGGGAGAGTCAAATATCATTCTGATCCCCAAAGAAGAGAAAGATACTAAAGATGTTAGGAATTATAGACCAATTTCATCATTGAACACTGATTGCAAAATTTTTACAGCAATATTAAGTAAAAGATTGAAAAAGACTCTCCAAGATTACATTCATGAGGACCAAACAGGTTTTCTACCTGGAAGAAGTCTCAAACAAAATATAAGGAAAGTTATCAATTGTATAGAATATTATGACAAAAACACAGGATAGAAGTTTGCAATGGCATTCCTAGATGAAGAGAAGGCCTTTGATAACATCTCTCGGAAGTTTATGAAAAATATTATAGAAGAATATAGATATGGAGGAAAGTTTAAAGAATGGATAGATATCGTCTACAGAGATCAGAAAGCAAATTTGATAATTAATGGGGAAAGATCCAACAAACTTGAGATATCTAAGGGGGTGAGACAAGGTTGCCCGCTTTCTCCTCTTCTCTTTATTATGACACTGGAAATACCAAATAACAAAATCAGAGAGACAAACCAGATAAGAGGGGTAAAAATTAAGAAGAATGAATATAAGAAAAGAGCTTTTGTGAATGACATGGTTATGTTCTTAGAAGAACCAAAAGATACTCTCCCCAGATTGTTAGGAGAATTGAAGGAATATGGCCAAGTAACTGACTTTAGGATTAATAAGAATAAATCATCATTATTGACAATGAATCTGAAAAGAAAAAAAGAAGAGGAAGAGCTGAAAAAGATTTTGGGATTCAGTACAGATAAAAAAGTTAAGTATTTAGGAATTTACATCACAAAGAAAAATTCAGAACTTTATGATAATAATTATCAAAAAACCTGGAATCAAATTAAAATAGATTTACAGAAATGGAATAAACTCAACTTCTCATTACTAGGCGGGATGAATACAATAAAGATGACTGTATTTCCAAAAATTATTTTCCTGTTCCAAAATCTTCCGATAATTAATAATAATGAAAACAATTATAAGCTGGAACAAAGAACTATCAACATTTATATGGGCAGGAAGGAAACCAAGAATAAAAACGAAAATACTTCAAGACAGCAAGGAGAGAGGAGAATTCGGACTGCCACACCTGGAAGTATACTATCAAACATGCTGCCTAGAATGGATTAAAGATTGGATTCAATTGAAAAATCACAAACTATTAGAATTAGAAGGATTTAATGTTAATTTTGGTTGGCATGGTTACCTCTGCTATAAAAAAGCAGAGGTAGATAGAGAATTTATGTGAGGAGAGTTCTAATTAGAATATGCAGACTACCAACAAAACATTTTATAGTAAATTTCCAACATGGAAATCATCCCAAGAAGCCTTCAGAATATCAGAGCCAAAACTAGGAGGAATACTAAAGTATAAGGATTTAATAAGATGGGAATGAAGAGTGCCAGTGTTAAAGACTAGAGAAGAACTAAAAGAGCAGAGCATCGAATTGAATTGGTTCCCATGCCGACAAATAAAAGAAAGGTTCAAAATGGATATAAAAACCACAGGGATGGAGTCAGAAGAGAACAAATTAGATGAAATCCTAATGAAAAATAGGAAAAAAATAATCTCAAAAATTTATAGACTTCTACTGGAAAGAGAGTTAGAGCAGGAAAGGATCAAGGATTATATGGTAAAGTGGGCCCAAAATATCAGTCACAACATAGAGTTGGAAAAATGGGAAAGAGCATGGAGTGGAGACAAATTTTACTCAAAGCTTAAGTTTAAGAGGGAGTTTTTGTAAGTCAATGCATCGGTGGTATATGACCCCTCAAAAATTAATGAAGATAACACAAAAAGGGAACGGTCAATGTTGGAAAAATGGAAAAAGAACAGGAAATTGTTTTCATACATGGTGGTTATGCCCCATAGCAAAAAAATATTGGAAAAAGATTCATGATAGTATTACTAAGCTGCTTTATATCAAATTTGAGATGATTCTGGAAACATATTTACTAAATATGATCATGAAGAACAGCCAAATGAGGACAAAAAGGAAAATATTATTAAATTTAATAACAGCAGCAAGATTGAATTATGCAAAGCACTGGAAAGAAGGAATAGAACCCTCCTAAGAAGAATGGAAGATTAAAGTGATGGATATTATCAAAATGGAAAAACTGTCCAACATGCTGAAAGATAATTCAATTCAACAATTCAAAAAGGAATCAAATGAAATTATTAGATGAGTGAAAGAGAAGCAAGATGAAGATACAGAATTCACTAAAGGATCGAAAGAGTAACACTTATATTAAGGCGGAAATATAGACTGAGTAGGTAAATTAAGGGTGATTACAATAACAAAAATTTCACACTAAGGAGGTTTAGAATAAGAAACAAAGAAAGAGATTAGAGGGGGGGAATGCATAATAAGGAAAGGAAGGCTAGAGGGGGGAGGGGGAAGTGACATAGAGAGAGAAGGGAAGGGGAAGGATAAATTGATGGCAAAAATATATTGCCAATATATAATGTATTGTTAAAGGGGGGGATAGGATAGAGAGGGAGGGGGGAGGAGGGGTTGATTAAACAATATATTAAGGAATATTTAATATTGTACAGAAAATATTAATAATAATAGTAAAGTTATGTAAGAATGGTGTACAATATGTAATAATACAAACAACATGTGATATATAAATTTTAGTTTTTATGGGATTTTAATAAAAATAAACTAATGAGTTCAATGGAAGGTAAGTGAGCATAGGACTGCAGTTTTAATTGCTCTTTTTTATTATTCTCAGCTTTCTTTTATTTTTCTCCCCGTTTTAACATTCCATGCAAGGTTGAACACTGGTTATAAAGCAACATGGAGATGCAGCATTATTTTATGTTAGCTACTCCCCAGACTTCCTCATTGCTGTACTATTAGAAAAAGCCACATGAAAATTCACCTTCATAATTTTACTTAACGAATACATTTTGTGGACTTGTTGTATTCACTTGTCTCTAATCAACATTTTTGTGCTCATCCTTTCTGTATATGTGCATTTTTGTGTGCCATGTGTGAATCAAAAATTGCTTTGCACATTCTGAAGAAGTGCAGAATTTAAAGGATGATTGAGTCTTATGTCTATATTAGTCCAGAAACTGCAAATCAGGTCAACTGATTTAAAATCACAGAGAAAACAAATTTCTAGAATCCCTAGCTCTAGGATCAAAAAGTATGCAGTAAGTTAAAAGGCCTAAGAAACTGAAAAAGTAGCCACCAGGGAACCCTAGGGCAGGGGAAGGGAGGGGGTTGTTATTTGTTGTCAAGTCAGCTATGACTTATGGTCACTGTATGAATGAGAAACATCCAAGAGCTCTTTGACAGCTCTGCTCAAGTCTTGCCCAGTCATGGCTATGACTTCCTTGATTGAATCAATCCATCTGTAACATGGCTTTCCTGTTGTCCTATTGCCTTTCACTTTACCAAATATTATAATCTTTTCTAGTGAGTCATGTCCTGGTGGTGCAGTGGTTAAATGCTGGTACTGCAGTCACAAGGTTGTGAGTTCAGTCCTGACTCAGCCTTCCATCCTTCCATAGGTCGGTAAAATGAGTACCCAGCTTGTTGGGGGCAATTAGCTAGCGCACTGTAAACCGCTTAGAGAGCACTTAGCTGATAAGTGGTATGGAAATACACATGCTATTTGTAATCTCATGATATATCCAAAGTACGACAACTTAAGTTTAGTCATTTTGGCTTCTAGGGAGAGTTCAGGCTGGATTTTCTCTTTAGCCCTTCTATTTGTCTTTTTGGTGATCCATGGAATCCAAAGAACTGTCCATCAGTACTAGACTTCAAATGAATTGATTTTCTTCCTGACAGCTTTATTTACTGTCCAGCTTTCATCTCCATGCAAAGAAATAGGAAATACTATGGTCTGGGTGCTTCTGATATTGGCATTTAATCATCAGTCTTTGCACTTGGGATCTTACCTGCTTTCTTCTTAGTTGCCCTTCCAAGTCCTAGCCCTTTTCTGACTTCTTGACTATAATATTCATTTTGGTTAATGACCAAACCAAGGTATAGAAAATCTGTTAACTATTTTGAAGGGTTCATCCCCCATTTTAAAATTACACAAATCATCTGTGGCCATTATTTTTCATTTTCTTAATATTTAGCTGTAACCCTGGTTTTGCCCTTTTTTCTTTAACTTACATCAAAAGTTGTTCCAAGTCTTTGCTCCCCCCCCAGTAATATGATGCATTCTATGGTGTGGGTGTATGTGTGTATGCGCAAACATTAACAATTCAAATAATTTTTCTTTTGGGCCCATTTGATACCGCTCTTTCGAAGAATCTTTCTGGCTATAGAATAGCTTTTCCTCAAAATGGCACTAAAAGCATCTGGCCATGTTCACACACACAGAGTGGTTTGGTGAAAGAACAGGCCTTCCCCACCTTTTTTTTTCCCCCCAACAAAGGGAAATATCATGATTCATCGCTTTAAATCTGTGGCTTTGTTCAAATAAAGTTATTTCAAATATTTGGTCGGGGAGACTGGATTACAGGAGGTGTCACCGAGCTGAGCAAGATGGCATGAAGGACCGATTGACTTCTTCAGTCTGGTATTTTGCGTTTTTGCCTGTCCATAAAAATAACTGAGAAAGTATCTGTTTCAATGACCCAGGTTCTGTCATTCGTATCCCCCAAAATTACAGGCTTTTCCTTGAAGATAATTTAGAATGGGGCGTAATGCATGGCTGTGTTACACTCTTCCACTCTCTGAATTTGCTGTAACTTGTTATTACTACACTAAACTGCAGTGGTCTGTTCAAAGACTTTTCTATAAATAAAGAGCCTCCTGGCTGGGCAGATGACAGCCCCAACCACCAGCAGCTCCCACTTTATTGATACTCTACTTTCTGCTGCTGCGGAGGGAAAAAAGTTCTGAGTGGCTTCAAAATGAGAATCTTGTCAGCCTTTGACTGGGACCAGAGACCAATAAGCACCAACAAAGTTGAGCATTGGTAATGCTGTGGTGGAGCAGGCTCTTATCTCATTGATTGTTTTGCTGCATGAGGCCATTCTTTCTGGTAGCCCATTTTGAGGCCAAAAAACAGATAGGTAGTCACAGCCTTGGTAGAACACGGGGGTATTTTAGAGATCTTCATCCAGTTTTTAAACATTGCATCCATAGCAGGGGTGGAAGGGTCCCCTGGATCTTTGGCAAGTTGCCAACAGCAATTGCATGTGACATTCTGGGGGACCAAAAATTACTTCCAGTTGCTTTCAGATTGTTTTTACTGCCTTTGAGGGGGTGGGATGGAGGAATGGGCCTCTGAAGTAGCCTTTAGGACCAGAACTTCATTCCCGAGAGGGCTTTTAGACAGAAAAATACATTTTGAGGATTTTAAAAGAATTCGATTCTTTTGTAATCTAGAGATCAAGGGCCATGTGGACCACCACCTCCACCACAGAGGCTGCCTGCAGGCTGCTGAGGCCCTGTCCTAATCTATGAGCTTAAAACAATGTCTGGCCCAAGTAGAGCAGACCTGTTGAAAAGAATAGGGCTAGTAGTCACCAAAGCCCAGTCACATAGGGACCAGAGGAGTGGTTCACCCTGGGTGGCAAATTTGGGGGGCATCCCAGGCTGTAGCCACACCCCCGCATGCCCTGGCCACATCCCTCATGCCATAGCCCTGCGCCCCCTGCCCCCCCCATACACTCCAAGCTTCGCCACCGTCAAAGCCACTTACATATCTCCCTCTGATTTCAAGGGACCTGTTATCATTGAGACTAACATTGGATTTAACTCTGTATCTTTCTAAATGTATTTTTCTTTTTATGTTCCAAACATAGCAATTTTTTAATTGTTAATAATGAATAATAATTAACTATGGTGATAAGTTCTAATCTTCTAACCTTTGAGCTTTCTGAAGAGCAGCCCCTCAAAAGTCCACCTTTGAACATTGTGAACTGAAGACCTAGGCGTAGCAGCTCAACAGGATGTAGAGAAGGCAATGTAGAGAAGGCAAAAGCCTATTTCTCCTTGGGGCCTCTTTGGATTCAACAGGGGAAAATTCCTCCATGGCTTCCATTCAGGCAACCAGCTAACCTGGGCCCTTTTCGCAGCGCCGGCGCTCGCGCGACAGAGGAGGGCAGCTCGTGCAAGAAGCCTTCTCCGGGAGGCTGCCGCTTCCCCCTCCTTCCTTCCGCAGGCGAAGGAACGAGCGGGGAAGCGGCAGCCTCCCAGAGGCGGAGGTGGCTCGCGCGTCTGTCCGTCCCCCCGCGCGAGCGAGAAAGGAGCTTGTTGCGTCTGCCCCCCGCGCGCGCGCGCAGCAGGACGTGTTGAGTCCGTCGCGCTAGCGCCCCGCCCCTCCCCTTCCTTCCGCAGACGCGGAGGGAAGGAAGCGCGACCCGGCTGGCTCCCCGACGCTCCGCACAAGAGGTAAGTGCGCGCGGGCGCCGGGAGCGTTGCGTGAGCGCGGGTGATTTTCGCTTCGAAGCGAAAATCAAAAAACCCGCACTCGCGCCGCTTCAGCCCTGTGAGCCCGGCGGAAGTGGGAGTGCGTCGTGCGGAGCGACGCTCCCACTCCCGCGAGGCTCACGGGGCTGTTGCGCGAGAGAAGGCCCGTGCGAAAAGGGCCCTGTACTGTCAGGTCAAAGGATGTGTGGGGCATATTTCCTCAACTGAGACCTTAAAGTGACAGAACAAGTGTTATGTCAGCAGTGTGGGACCTTTCCAAACTAATATTGAAAATCACTAAGAAAGTTCTGGTTTGTGTATCATAAAGCCTCCAGCAAAGCCAGAAAGGCATCTACTTACTGGAAATCCTATCTGGTTTATACCTCAAAAGTACCTAGGGAGAAGGTATGTTGTTCTTCTTTTCCAGTGCAATTATTTGACTGGATAAATGGTTGGAGGTTAAAGATGGAAAGAATATTTGAAAATGTTTGAAAAAATGGACAAAAATGTATTTCTTAAGAGTGGGAAAGCCCTGAGAATGAGAATCCTGGACTGAAAAAATCTTCACAGTTCAGAGATTACTGGGCACAAAATTCACCTGCAGCTTGTGTGTGTGTGTGTGTGTGCAAAACCCAGAATTTTCTGCACCAGGAAGAGGATTCACTTTGCAGAACAGTATCTTCTGTGTAGAAAATGCTGTTTGCTGAAAAGAAAGCGCTGTTTCCTGCACAAAAATCTGTGTGTTCGGTTTTTGTTTTGTTTTTGGCCATGTAAGCCCCTCACCTTTGGTATGTGGGGAACAGCATTGCAAAAAATGCTATTTCTTGCCCTTTTGGGGGGGCTGTTTTCTGCCTCAAAATGCTATCTGTGAATTTTGTCAAAAAAATTAAAATATGATAATTTTTGGAAATGGTGCAGTTTTCAAAGATTTCCTTACAGAAGAAAATAGCTAAAATTACTGGTTGCTTCCTTTGAGAATGAAATTAGCAAAGCACTGTATGCCTGATGGAGGTTTTGGAATGTCCTAAGTATCCCATTAATATTTGTCTTTACTCCCGTTTAGCACAGGATCTAATGAAGGAGTTAAATTCAGACAAGACAGTTTATAAAAAAATAAGCGAGTTGGACAGCAGATGTCCCTACCTTATCTCAGTTTAAAAGTATGATTGGCCTTGTAGCGCTATGCTTAGGTGCCTGGGAAGAAAAAGGGGAGTAAGCATCTCTTTTGCCTCATCTTTTGTCAGTCATTTGGTGACTGAGGCCTTTGTTCCCTTTTTTTGGGGGGTGGTATTAAGCTCCAAATGTAATGGCTGACGTAGACTAGAAATGTGATTGATTGCTGACGCTGTTGACCAAAGGTATAAGAACTAAGTGTTTTAATCAATCGGCGTGGGCAGTTTTGGACATTGTATTTCCGCTGCTTGCCCTGCGCAGTAAATAAAAGGTTTGGAAAATAAAGCTTTCTGTTTTGAAAGAACCTGAAGGTCTTCACCCTTTTCCCGCCACAACATTTTGGTGCGTTGGCCGGGAAACAGAGAAGGGGTTTTGGGGCCCCCCTTGACAGATGCTTGAGTTTTGGGGGCCCCCCCCCCCTTGGCAAAACCCAGGGCGCCCTCGACTGCTTTTGGTCGAAGGGGTTTGGCTTTGAGCGGGGTGGTTTCCCTGGCAGCAGCATTTTCTAGTCAACGGACTCTGGTCATGCAGAAACAAAGGCCTCCCACGGCTAATTGGTGAATTTACTCCCTTGCGTTTTAAAGGAAAGAGGGGCTTGATCACCTCTCTAAGTCTCGCCCTAGTAACTCATGGCTAGTGGGGCCGTGAGTGAAGCTGCGAAGACTTTGGTAAAGAGACGTCTCTTCAAGTCTGGTAAACGGTGGTGGGAGGCTGTGTTTGTTGTTTGAAAGCGCGTTGCGTGTAAAAGAAGAATGATCGTTGCATTTCTTACTGCAGACCGTCGGAACTTCCGGCTGCGTAAGTCAGCGAGTCTGAAAGGTGTCTACCTCATTGTTTCGAGCTGTTGGGACCCCCTACCCTCAGCTCACCCCCACCCCTACTGTGTGTTGTCGTTTGGGAAGAAATCTGGGTGGAGGGTGGCAGTTGACAGACACTGCTTCAATGCATGTTGAAAACTTCATGAAAGGGTTAAGTGGAAACTTTACTATTTCTGTGCCATTTGTACTTTAATATGTGTAGGAAAATTCCAGGACAGGAAAAAAGCGCTCTGTTTTCCCTCTGCTAGGTGCCATTCCCCAAAGCCCCTCCCTCACCTGGCTCTGAGTTAACCATGAAGTTCCTGCAGGGATGGAAGTTATCTGGCCAGGGGCTTGGAAAAAGCAGAAATTAAGTCAGTATGTAAATGATGAGGCAAACCGTAGGTGTTAATGAGAAATAGTGAGGAAACAATAGGGTTTCATTGTTTTCTCCAAATGCACAGGTTGGTGATTCAATCAACTGGAAAAAAATACTCTGCAAGAGGCAGAGGGGTATCCCATGGGTGGCACTTCAAAAGTCAAAGGACTTTCAGGAAAAAAAAAAAAAAGGAAGCAGCAAGTTTTTAAAAAGGAGTTGAATATAGGAGACTTTTTCTTACCTCATGTTACTTAGCTCAAGTTTTGGGAGCAGGAAGGGGGTTGAAAAGAGCGGCATTCCTTTGCCTGCCTCCCTTTCCCCTCCCTGTAGCCCCCCCCTTTCTCCTTTAGATGTTAACTCCATAGTTGCTGGTTTTTGGAGAATGGAAGGTTCTTAGCCAAATGCTTAAGAATTCTGTCAGTGTGTACATGGGAAAGCTATGAAGTAGTTTCAATAACTCTTTTTCAGCCTGGCAGGCTGAGTGAGGATGTCATAGAAGCAGGGTCTGATTTCTAAAGAACCGGAAGCAACCTTCAACACACATCAGAGGTAGAGGAAAAATAATAATAACAAAAGACAGGCTTTCAAGTGAATGAATACAGGATGGGGAGTTCTGGAAAACATTGCTGAAGACTCTGGTGACAGCTGCCTGTTTCATGTTTCAAACTCTTCAGCCATCAAGAATCTCTCCCCCTTTGGGCTCACACAAAAGGGAAAAAAAAAAACAAAACAAAAAAAAACACCTTGAGAGCCCGTATAGACAAACATGTCATACAAGAGGCGTTATTTGTTTTTCCCTTACAATGAACAATGAACTATTCTTTCTAGTGTGGCAGCAGTTGTGTCTACCTTTTTGATACATTTCTACATCAAAGAGGGAAAACCAGATTACAATGCAGCTTTAGCATAGGGAAGGCTGTTTCTCCAAAAGACATGGTTTTTTTACTTCTTGTGGCCATTGGGTAATAAACCCTCCCCCTCTTGAGACGGGGGGAATGAGGAGCGTGAATTTGCAATTCTGGCATTTTTATGTCAACAACTTTTTTAAAAAAAAAAAAAGCATTTAAAATAGAACTTTGGGGCACATGGGAATTGTAGTAACAAGAGAAGTAAAATTTTGGATCCCCCCCCCGGGGGAATTAAACACACCAACAGGAAACTGCCTCCCCCCTGAGGAGACAGACAGGGAGAGGGGGGCAATAGATTCAGCATTTGCATGAAAGACCTGCCTGCTTTTGCATGGAAGAGAAAAAAAGTAGAAATGGCTGCAGCAGTTCTTCCCCACCCCCAGCTTGCAATGAGAAGGGGGGGGAGGATGGGAGTAGCGGCAGACCCCACCAGAGAGGCTGCCTGAGGATTCTAAGCAGCAGAACCAGAAGCCATGGTGTCATGATTTATTTTAAAGAAGCTACTAAACAACTTAGGGAAATTGTAAACTCCCCTTAATAGGAATTTGCCTGTGGACATTCGGGCTAGGAATGCAGTTGCCTTCTATTGAGGCAGCTAACTCAGATGATGCCAAACTACAACACCTCCCTACATACCTGTTTATGCAGATATGCCCTCCACCACGTCTGATTTGTTGAATTAAAAGATAGTAGAACTGTGTTCTAGCATCATGGCAATGCACATGCCTAACTGGCAAGATTGCCAGTAACTACTGAAGAAAGGAGCCAAATTATCCAGCAGGCAAAGCAGATCATCCAGGAGAGAACTCCCAGGTGTGGATAAGGGGGAATTTTTGACAGGCAGGTGGGGAGTGGTTCTCCCCAGTGTCAGCCTCTGCTAGTAAAAGCCAGTCAATGTGTTTAAATTTGAACACGCCCGACCCTTTTGATCTCGGAAGCTAAGCAGGGTGGGGCCCTGGTTAGTACTTGGATGGGAGACTGCCGGGAAAATAGGGGGAGCTGTGGACTGTTGTAAAACCCAAAGCTATCTGGGGTTTTGGAGGAGGCTTAGGAATTTAAAGGGTTTTTGGGAGGAAAAGGGTTGCTGGACAGATAGTTGGAGAGCCAAAGATCCTATTGTTAGCAACCTCTCTTATGATGCAGCAGAGGAATCTCTTCAGGAAGTCTTTGAAAAGGTTTCAGGATTCCACAGAACAACTAAGGAAGGTTTAAAGGACCTGCAATTTAAGGCTCTATGAAAAAGATTTATGACTGGCTGTCAAGCAAGAAAGAAAGAAGATTAACGAATGATGGAGCAGAGGTCAGAAGAGACAAGAGACCCCAGAGGAGGATGAGGGTCTCTGAGACAAAGTCCCAGTGGGGGCAGGAGAGATATAGGCAAGAGAGCCTGAAGGAATCAGAGAAGGATGTGGCGTGTGTGGAAGAGGAAAGCAGAAAAGATGGTCCAACTGACAGATGCAGGGACTAAAGGAAGTAGAATACTGTAGTGGCCAGATGTCAAGAGCAGACTGAGGAAAAGGTTTTGTTCCTCATCCCACAGACAGAGAAGGGCAAGGGCTTGGAGTTGTGACATTCTGGAAAAGGAAAGTTGGCAGCAAAAGCATGAAGAATACAGGAAAGGGCAGAGTCCAAGATGAAAGGCAGTCCAAGCAGCAAAGGAGTCCCCCCCACCAGTCCCCGATAAGGTGGAGATTGGAATGGCTCCCTAAGCGCAGCCTCAGCTGGATGGAGGAGGTGACAGAGCACCCCTACGAGTAAGCTGGGGGGAGAGGTGATGGTGTACCACTGAGCTGGAAGGGAGAAAATGGGGGGACTTTAGAGGCGATTGTGTGCCCCTCCAGGCTGGAAGGGGGAAATGCAGCTGAAGGACGCTGACTGAAAAGGCAAGGGAGAGAGAAAAAAGAGATGCAAGCTGTGAGACAGCTAAGGGACCAACAACAGCCCTAAAAGGCCCACACACCACATATGCTCAAGAGCAACAGACCTGCATCTGTCCACAGGATCACCAAAGGCAAGAACCACCGTGATAGGAATCACCTGGAAGTCACATTGTACCTGCAGACCTCAGAACTAGGAGAAGTGGAGGAAGTGGGATAAAAAACCCGAAGAAACAGTAGTTCAACGTGTATGGCCCAAACAACAGCCCTGGCTATGTCTTTGGACTGGATGCCAACACAGGGCAAGATTATACCACCATCTCCTACCCATTTTACAGAGGCTTTTCACTTTTATTCCATGTGCAGCCCCAAAAGAAAAGCCAGGAGTAATTTTGTTCTTCCCAGAGCCCCATCATAGGATGGTATAGGATGAGGTACACACTTCACAGAACCATAAGGCTTTTGTTCCCTTTCAAGCCAAAGCATGAGGCCATTTTGGGTGGATCAAGGAGACATATAGGAGAGAGTTAGTAGATTAGGGAAAGCTCTGAGTACAACAAGGGAGAAAATGTGGGATAGAGATTCCCCTTTGAGTGCAACCGGGTCATAGGTGGAAGGGATTGTATTATGTTCTGGTTGCCCCTACAGCTGTAAAGGTAGCAGGGTTGAAGCTTTGGATACTTTATGCCAGGGCTAAAAAGCCTTTACTGATTGGGTTGTAAAATCCTCTGAACCTGAAGATCTCCAGACGGAAAGGGGGGGAGAAAATTCGGACTAGACTCTGCTGTGGCCAGACCAGGAGAAATTGGTCACTCAAGACAGCGATCCCCAAATGGTGAATAAGAAATTAACTAGACCTTATTGCCTGACACACACCTGGAAGCTGTCAGGCTCTACTTATAACTTAGCAACTGGAGAGGAAAAAGACGGGGACTAGGCCCTGTTGCAGGTGTGACCTGGGACGTACAACTGCTCTAAAACGGCCAGACCCTGAATGTTGGAGACAATATTATGGGTTGTGGCAGGCATAGGAGGGGCAGGAAGCCTGGCCTGCCTGTTTTATCACTACAGACGGATGTTCTGTGGGGTTGGGGGGATATGTGTATATGGTAATTGCTGGTAATGATGGTGATGATGAGAATGCTGGGCAGGAGAGGCTGGGAAGTGAATTGGTTTCACCAACTGGTCAATCAGATCTTGAACACCCTGAAGGTCAGTAATGGCTGAGTATGTTCTCATGGGCTAAGCTTAGGAGACTATCCCAATTGTTATGTAAAGTTTGAAATCCCTAATCTCTACAGGCATGCCCAGGAAAGCATCCCAATGTTACTTTTCCTTTAGTTATAGCAATGGTTTTATTGAGGTTATATGGGAAAAAGGGGGGGCCCGGTCCTCCATAAATGAGTTCTAGAAAGAAACCAGCTTTTACAATGGTAAATGGGTATATGGTTTGTCTTCTGGGTGAGTTGGTGTGGCCACTGAGGGATCCCCCTTTTACCCAGGGCACCAACCAATGAAGGTAGCCCAGCATGAAATTGGTTGAACTGTCTTACTATTGTGTAAATGAATTTGATTGTGAAGAGGGGAAAAAACATTTAGCAGTTTCAATGTTAGAAAGTCATTCTTGTACTCTGCAGGCATGTGGACATGATTATCTGGTTCCCTAAGTAAGTATGGGTAAAAGACACTGTTTGTAGAATTGCTTTGTGCATAAATAATGGCCTTACTAAATCTGCTTTTCTGTATCTGATGTTAAATAGTTTTCAATCTGTAATGATTAGAGTAATAGAGGGAAAGGCTGCAGTAATCTTTGATTGAAATCTCTCTGTGTTTGAAAGGAATACAATGGTACTCTGTGAGACAGTGTTAGGGAGGATGGAATTGTGCACAATAAATCTTTCCCTTAAAACCGTGGGTCTAAAGCCCTGTTCACAGGTTTTGTATACCTGACTGCTGGAGGAATCCTACTGCTGCTATGTAACTTTTGCTGCTATGTATCCTTTGTGTTATAAAGGAAATAGGGAAATAGCGCATGCTTAAATTGCAAGGAATTTAATTTGGCATGAAGGGGGGGGAAAGAAGGAGTTAAATTCAGACAAGTACAGCTTGAGTAGAAAAATAAGCGAGTTGGACAGCAGATGTCCCTACCTTATCTCAGTTTAAAAGTATGATTGGCCTTGTAGCGCTATGCTTAGGTGCCTGGGAAGTAAAAGGGAGTCCCTCTCTTTTTCCTCATCTTTTGTCAGTCATTTGGTGACTGAGGCCTTTGTTCCCTTGTTTTGGGGGTGGTATTAACTCCAAAGTAAAGGGACGTAACTAGAAATGTGATTGATTGCTGACGCTGTTGACCAAAGGTATAAAAATAAGTGTTTTAATCAATCGGCGCGGGCAGTTTTGGACATTGTATTTCCGCTGCTTGCCCTGCGCAGTAAATAAAAGGTTTGGAAAATAAAGCTTTCTGTTTTGAAAAAACCGAAGGTCTTCATCCTTTCCTCGCCACAACACTACTACCTTATAATAATTCTTTGGAAATCTAGCATTCCAAGTGATCCAGAAATAGGACTTTGCTGGAACCAGGGCAAGGCTGCTCTGGGTTTTTGCCCGGCACAATTAAAAACTGGCAAGAAAGGAAGTGAGTTTGAACAAGCACAACACATCCCATACAAAAGAGACACATGTACATATTCTCTGAATCAGAGTGGGGAAAAGTATCCTAAAGTGTAAGGCTGTTTTGGTGGCTCCTGGGTTTCAGACTCTCTGGAATATCCTTATTCTGATTTTTTTAAAAAAAATTTTTGGGGATATGCGAATTACCTTTCCTGGAGGCCATAAGGGAGCCAATTGCCTTTTAAATAGTCCACAGGGCTTTTTAATATATAAAAAATTGACTAGTTTTCAAAACCAGAAGTAGACTTTCAACCACCTTGGGTGATGTTTTTCTGCCTCCTTCCTTCTTTTTTGGCATTCCTGTCAGTTTTTGCAGCCTTTGCAGGGCCCTGGGGAAGATTTGCTGAGGTTGCCAACTCCAGCATAAATGAATACTTTTTAAAATTTCCCATTCTCCACAATGGCCATGTGCCACAATTTAACAGGAAGTCTATCTCTTGAACCTTGGGATGCATAAAAATGAAGGGTTATGAGGGACTGGGCTAATTCTCATGCTAACTTCTGTGAGTTGCTGAAAAATGACAAATGCAATTATACTATTCAAAGTGAAAACTCCAAATCAAGCTGATACAATAGACTCATAAAAAAACTAGCGATCATGTTGAAAGCAGAAGATTGGACAAGCAGACATCTAGATGCAACTTTAGTGGCTTTTGATAGAATGGCCAGAACAGAATTTCCCTTTTAATGAATTTGGTTAAACAATGTGGGAAATGTCTCATTTATTCTTTCTTGTATTTTTTAATCTGAATTTTACCCTATCAGATCCAAACTAGACTCATATAGATGTTTCTTGGGGTAATTTCATCACTTGTATAATGAATAAAGATTGGCAAAAGATATCAACCAGCAGCATGTAGTTGTATAAATTTATGATGCACTATAGAAAGATGGTACCAAGGGATATGTGTAAAATTGAAAGCACACATCCAAAATGATGTCAAGCAATTGTGAAAAATTCCCAGTATGGATTGAGCATAAGAATTTTTTTTAATAAAGAATGAAACAAAGCTTATTATGTGGGCATAAATATGAGCCTCTATTTTTGCATCGCTTCAGAATTTTATCTTTTTGGTCTTTTGATTTATACTCACCAGATCAGAACAATGTATTTATCAACTCTTTGCATGGAGAGACCGTTTTGTCAATTAGCTTTTTGTTATCTGCTTTTGGTGTTCCAAAGAGTTTTAGCTTGTAAAATGTGATGAATTCATCCAGGCCAGATATTGTTTTCGGTGAAAACATATGTGAAAATGGTCATCTTGTGTTTTTTTTTCTGTTTGTCCTAGTGAGAATTCCCACATTGAATTAAAAGTCAACTCCACTTAAATTTGGCAAATTGTCCCAAAGAGAATTCCCACACTGAGTGAAAGATCTTCGCACTTAAACACCAGAATATGGCTCTATAAAACTGAAAAGTCTTACAAGTCTTCAATTCCCTACTCCTGCACAATGTCTTATGATGCTCTGTGACCACACGTGATTAGGTTTCCTTTTTAGGCTTCATCCACAACCATATGTCAAAAAAGAAACCAAAAAAGATAAAGTTCAAAAGACCTTCACTGTGTTACAAGTTAAAAATGAGTAGGCAGGAGGAGAAGCCTACTGGTGTCTGGGAAAACTTTTTAAAGAAAGACAGTTCAGGTTCCCTTGAGACACTTTGGCTTTGTATTCTGTTCCTCAAAACTGGTTGCCTGGTGTAGCTGCATTTGCTGTAATTGCTAGAGTTTGTAATTGCAGAACCCTGCAGTGAATATACACCCTCTTATTATGGTATATAGGCAGAGCATTTCCAGTAACTGTGGGTCAGTTAAAGCTTCAAGTTCCTTGACAGGGTGGTGGAGCCTGTCTTGTCATAACTTCAGCCATCTTCCCCGTACAGTGTAAAACCAGAACAAATGTGCTGTAATTATTACATCAAGAACAGATGCATGCTGCAGACTATATAGAGCTTTGCTCATAATCCCTATGTGACATTTCAAAGCTTGCTGTCTGTCTAAAAGAAAAACACATGCACACTCACACCAAACCAGAGCTTGTTTATGTATCAAGGAGTCAAAGCAAACCTGAACTGAAGATTGGTACACTCACCATACTCAACCAGATTGAAGCACAGCCAAATGAAAACCAGGACCTGGCTAACATTTTGTAACTTACTTTTGTCTATGGATTGTGCTGTGTCAGCATCAGTGAGCAGGAAGCAAAAGGACATCAATACTTGTATAAAGTGATTAGTGAGAGAGAGCTCTAGAGAGCAAGCCAACCCTTTAGTTTCACTTCTGTGGCCCTTTCTGCACCAGGCAATTAGAACAGGGCAGTGCGTCCTCTCACAGAGGTCGTCTGCACCTTGGAGCGGACTAGGAGCAGACTACTTACCGGAGATCCGCACCTTAGTCCGCTCCAAAACGACCCCAAGTGGTCCTCCAGTGTGTTTTCTAAAGACTGCAAAAAACAGGTCTTTATTTTCCTGGAACGCGCCATTGCGTTCCTGCTCCCTTGTGCAGATTTGCAGGCTTGCACCAATGCGAGCCTGTGATCTGTGGAGGGCAGGCTTTAGGTGTGGCAAGCTTCAGCGGTTGGTCAGGACCCACGACCAACCGGAAGCTGCCATTTTGGAAGCTGGAGCAGTGCGGATCTACAGACCTCGCACTGCTCCGATTCGCCCCAGACCAAGGAGGAGCCATGCGGAAAGGCTTCAGAGACAGTCTGCGTTGCTTCGGACCCCAGAAGAAGTGGTAGGTAACGGTATAGAGCAATTCCATCACCTTGTGTGGTAAGGGCCTGGGTTACTTTGTACTGTGTACTGAAGCCTTTTTGCTTTCTTTCTACATGCAGAGGTTGCCTTCCCCTGTTTCCAAAAGTTGGTTAGCCCTTTGTTTCCCTTTCTTTGGAAAGGGAGCATTCATGAATCTCCTTCCTCAGGATGGTTTACATGCATATAGGAGAACCAGGCTTAGGGGTTCTTCTACTGAAATTTAGGTAATCTTTTATCTATCCTCTTTCCTATCCCAAGATGGATTTTAGGAAACAATAAATGTGAAGTTTTGTTGTTAAAACCTTACAAGAGTATTGCCAGTTGTCTACCACAACGTCATATTGCACTGGCTACGCTGCATTCTGTGTGATATAGACATTAAATATTCCTACACAATGGATGGTAAACTGGATGCAGGTAGGAAAGACATCTTCATAAAGAGTTATATCTACTCAAGAGCAGGCTTTGAAGATAGACAGCCTGGTGAAAGGGGGGACAGAATGGGGGTGGGGGGAGAGAGAGGCAGAGAATATATATATTCAGTTCAGTACAGTGATCCCCATGATGCTGCTGTTACTGCTGAGATTTTTCTTTCCAACATTCCTATCTAAGATCTATCTGGGCTGTAATGCCTCCACCTACAGATACAGAAATCCACTGATGTAATGCTTCCACATACCGTACATCAAAATAAAAATCCATCCATGCAGAAGACTGGGTGTCTCACGATGTAAGTCTCCACCCTCCATCTGAAGTAGTACATTCCAGAGACAAGTTTATTATCTCAGTGTTACAGTTAGCAGTCTTTTCAGGCTTACACTCACTAATTGTTTCTCCATACCCACACTCTTATTGCTGCTTCTCTAACCCTTGTATCCATTTTTCCTCTTCTCTCTCTCCTCCATTACACCATGTGTTTCATAATGGACAAATGTTCCTAAAGCTACTTTTACATGTTTTACTAACAAGTTTAATCTCATTTCTTTTCTCTGTTAGACTATGCGTGTGTGGGTAGGTCAGTATAGGGCTGGTTATTGTTCAGCTTCTGCCTACCCAGCTAATTATTCTGCTTAAGAGGTGTGTGAGTATATCTCACATGTCTCAACAGAAGGAGCAAGGCCTAAGTCCTTGTGTCTGCATGCCCAGCATATTATGCATTTGAACTTGGTTGTTCACCTCAGCTTTAGGGGCCCTAGTGAGCATGCATGTGTTCTCACTTACTGAACTATGAGTATTGCCTTTTATTCCATTTGTTCCTTGTTCTTTAGTTATGTTAAATTATTTTTAAATGATTTCAAAAATTGTTTTTATGAATTGAATCCTGCCTTGATATCTGATGAATAAGGCACGACAAAAATATGTTCATAAATAAAATATCTTTACATTTATCTCTGAGTGTGATACCAGTGAACTTGTCACAATGTACATGATTCTCCTTTTCCTTGCTTTATCTTAATACCAGCAACACTGTGAGGTAGGTCAGACTGAAAGATAACAACATGTCCTAAGTCAGCCAGAGAGTTTTGTGGCTCACTGGGGACTACAAGCGTGATCTTCCAAATATGCATCTAATCACTCTAATGCTAACCAACTGTAGTCACAGCACCAGGTTAGATTAATAGGTTTTTAATGAAAAGGGAACAGGCTTCATTGTGACAATTTGGCCAGTAAGATTCAAAGCAGTGCCATGCTTTCAGTATCTTTTGTACTTCACGTATATTTTGTCCACATCATCACAACTTCCTATAGAAAATTTTAATACTATATTCATTGTCTTCCTTCCTACTGTTCTCCTCTGATCCCTGTGTTGTGAATTCCTGGATTTGTGGTAGGATTTTCTCTTAGGACAACCACTTACGCAGCACTGAAAAAGGGGTGCTGCAGTACTGAACAAAAGAGGAAATGCAGCATTTTTATTTTTAAAAAGACAGAGGAGAGGAGAAATCTATACAAAATTTGCATATCTCAATAAAACTGAAGGACTGTATCTGCTTATACAAGTCAGGTTAAGTTTTAAGATATGCAGGGGTGGGTTTTCTCTCAGTCCCTCCACCTTTGCAGGTATTTCTGGTGAGGCCTCAGGGGAGAGCTTTCTCAGTGGTTGCTCCTAGGCTGTGGAACTTCCTCCCACAGGAGGAACATTGACCCATTCTTTCCTTTGTTTCTCCCAGCAGGTAAAGATGGTTTTATTCAGGGAGACCTTTGAATTTTAATAATGGACCAAGAGTGTGTGCGTGCCATAATTAAAATTCTGAGGCCTGCCTAAACAAAAACTTGTGTGGCCTGAACACTCTAAAGGCACCAGATCTTGTCTGATCTTGGAAGCTAAGCAGGCTCAGCCATGGTGGATACTTGAATGGGAGACCACCAAAGAATACCAGTACGTAGGCTATATTTCAGAAGAAGAAAATGGCAAAACTACCTCTTGAGTATTCTTTGTCTAAGAAATTCAAGCAGTCACAAGGAGTCACACACTGTGTATGTGTGTGAAGCAGTGTGCTGTATTTTTTAATCTTTTAATCTTGGGAACTGTATTTTAAATATGTTTCAAATATTTTAATTGTTTTTAATCATATTTTAAAGATGATGTTATTGTTTAGTGCTTTTGAACTTTTCGTAAACTTATATTTTAGCTTAATATTTTAAATGATTGTAGGACCCCTTGGATCACTTCTTGGGAGAAAGACAGAATAAAAATCAAATCAAATAAAACGAACAAACAAGAAATAATGACTACAGTTGCCACACAAACAAAATTATCTCTCTATGAAGGGTAGACTCCGGCCATTTCCGCACGGGGCAAGGGAATTGCCCCGTGCCAGTACTTAACGGACTTCTTGGCTCCACGCTTGGGTCCAGGCTGGTCCGGAGCAGTCCGTGGCCGCTGCTCCGCACTGCTCTGGGGATGAAAATGGCGGCTTCCGGTTGGTCGAGGCTCTCCACCAACTGCTGGAGCTCACCAGCCTAAAGCCTGCCCCCGGCAGATCGCAGGCTTGCACTGGTGTGAGCCTGCAAATCTGCACCGGAGCACGGGCACAGAGTGGCGCGCTCCGTGCTTTTGAAAGACCTGTTTCAAGAGGTCTTTCAAAAGCACGCTGGATGACCACTTCGGGTTGTTCCGGAGTGGGCTGAGGTGTGGAACTACACTAAGTAGGTCCAACCCAGTCCACTCCCAGGTGCAGACGTCCTCCCTGGAGGACGCTCTGCACTGTTTCTTTAAGCCCGTGCAGAAATGGCCTCTGACAAGGTGATCCTGTGTTCCTGTCTGCTCAGCCCACTGTCCATGTGCTAACTGTTGACGAGCAACTTTGAACCTCTTCTGTCCTTTCAGAGGAGTCTTTATCTTTAAACAAGACTTGGGTGCCTTTTAATGAAAAATTTCCTTTGAAAACCCTTCAAAGCAATTTAAGGTTTGTAAACAGGATACAAGATGCTGTCAAGTCTAAGGACCCTATGAATGAGAGATCTCCAGGTCACCCTGTCTGTCGTCAACAGCCCTTCTCAAGTCTTGCAGACTCAGAGCCATGGCTTCCTTGATTAAATTTGTGTGTATTGATGTGCCTTCAAGTTGCCTGTTGACCTATGGTGATCCCATAAATTTCTTAGAGTTTTCTTAGGCAAGGAATACTGGTTGTGCCAGTTCCTTCCTCTGAAATATAGCCTATCCATCTGGTCTTTTTCTCCCCAATTGCATTTTACCTTGTTGTTGTTGTTGTTGTGTGTTCAAGACATTTTTTTACTTTCTTAATCAAGCACTGTTTTCTTATGGGTCATGTTTTCTCATGATAGGTACAAAATATAGCAGTCTTTATTCATTTTGGCTTCTAGAGAGAGTTCAGGCTTGATTTGATCTAGGACCCATTCGTTTGTCTTTTTGTCAGTCCATGGAATCCAAAGATCTTTCTTCGAGCACCACATTTCAAGCAGAAAGAATCTGGCCTGTGTCCTTTGACTGAACGACTAGCATTTGAACTTGGCTGTTCACTCAGGGTTGATTCCCTTCCTATCAGCTTTCTTTCTGATCTAGCTTTCACAACCATACATAGAAATCAGATATATGAATACATGAACAACACTGACTTTGATATTCAATTATATATGCATGACCACCCTGTAAGGGTTCGGGTCCATGACTAAGTCCTTGGAAGATTCTGCCTGCAAGGATCCTGGCCTTGACCCCATTCTTTGCAGACTCCTGCCCAGTACCTCAGACCCAGCTGGCTGCTCAGATGCAGGGCAGTTGGAGCAACCTGGAGTCAGCTATATAAGGGCTGGGTTTACTCTACAACCTTTGCCACAGCAACATGGTCTTGTGTGTTGCCTGTAGTCTCTCCAGACACCTCAGTGTTCCTGACCTGGCTGACTGCTGACCCCTCAACTCTGGCCTACCTCCTGGACCTGCCTCTTGCCTCTGATCCTTTTGACTCTTGACACCAGGTATACCTCTGTTGCCATGGGCTCTCACTGGACCCTGCCCCTTGGCCTCCCAACCCAGTGCCTGTTCCCTGTCCTAGCCCTGGTGCTTGCCTCTGGTAAGCCTTGCCACGCATGCCCTGGACCTTGACACACTCCAATTTCTGTGTAGACTTATATTATCATAATAGACATACACTATCAACTTCTATTCACATGATTAGTGGTGGAAATTGGGATCATGATGTGACTATCGCATGCCATTGTAAAACATCTGTTAAAGACCATATTCTCCTGTGCAAGGCTATTAAGAATTTGAGATCTTCAGTGGAAGTCTGGTTTCGTATCCCACTAACATCACTGTGCTGTGGAGCCCTTGACATTCACACTGAGATCAGGCCATAGCAATAACATTGTACAGTGTTCTGCCTTTAAAACTTTGCCGTCTTTGACCCTACAGTATTTGTGGGCAGAGGTGAGCTATGCAAGATTGGATGCTGCAGAAGAATGCACCCTATGCATGCACCTCACAGTCTCTCATAGAACAACATGTGAAATGGCAGGAAGGAGTTCCATGCTTCCAAAAATCTGGCTACTTTATGTTCCTAATGGGTCACAGAGTTCAAATCTGCACCAGTATTTTCAACTTTTCTTCAGAACATTCCAGCATTACTCAAAATTTTCTGGCAAATAGTCCAAGTTCAGACTTGGATGCACACATATCTGGCAATTAGCTGGCCCAGAATAGTTAGCTGGCAACTCTAAGTGTAAGTGATATTTAATTTTGTCCCAGGCGAAATGGAATTAGACTGCATCAGGAATGCCAAACTCATGTCTAAACATTTATCGGCCAGAACCAAAAACAAATGGCAACTGCTTACCTACACAGGTGACCCTGAAACCCCAAATATTTAACAGCTTGGCTTATAAATGTGTGATTGACTTTTTCCCCTTTCCTTTTTCTTTCCAAAATTACACACTTTTCTACCTTTCTATTTGGATATGTATTATTAACTTAACTCATATAATACAAAACTAGGAAATGTGGTTTTTGAAACTATGACTCCCAGAATCCCCAGCCAGCACACTGAGGACCATGCTGGCTGTGGATACTGGGTCTTACACGGAGCATTTTTTTTCTCTTCTACAACAACTTATTTGTAATTCCCTGTGGGTTATTCTTTCTGAAGGGTGATAGCAAAAAGGAACTCAGTTCACTGCTGGATACTGGGAGAGTATTATGGTCACAAGAAATTCATCTTTGGCAGTATTCTCCATCTACCTCTTGTTCTTGTCTGAAACAAAGCTTCACATTTCACTTCATCTGCTTATTAATGAGAAAGAAAGCATTAATTAATGAAAGTTCTGTCAAACGATGGCCATTTCTGCACTAGCCTGTTATAACGCTATTATTCCACTTTCAACATCCTATGGAACCTGGGGTTTGCAGTTTAGGGAGGGGCCTTTGAGGCCCCTCTCTAAACTGCAAACCCCAGGATTCCATAGGATGTTGAAAGTGGAATAATAGCGCTATAACAGGCTAGTGCGGAAATGGCTTATATGTTGAGCAGAGAAAGTACAACTTATAGTTCATAATCAATGACATAGACATTGGAGTATTTAAGGATTATTGCGTGCATAACAATAGTGTTTAAGGCCTTGGTAGGTAGTGGTCATTGTTAGCCTGCTTACTGGGGGTCCTGGAAGGGACACCTAAATAACCAAACAACAACACACTTTGGGGGAAATTAGCTTAGAGCACTGCTGGCAAAACAAGAGGCAGGGTAATGCAGCAGGATCTTGTAACCCAATGTTTACGGGGTCAGGCCAAGTCAAGAAGCAAACTGTGTTGGAAATAAATGAATGATCTTTATTAAATACAGGCACACAATGTAAGCAACACACGCACACAGATAACTAAGGAAAATAAAGGTTTGAGTTGGATAGCGGGATTTTTGAGAGGGATAGTTGATTCGGGTGATACGGAACCTGTTCCTGGAGTCTGGAAAGAAGATAGAGAGCGATGCTGGGGTGAGATGTAGCTCAGCACGTGGGGCTAAGGGGAAGCTCGCCGGGCAAAGCAGCAACAAGGCGGTCTGGAACTCAGGAGCGATCTGAGGATGGTCTTGGGATCAGGGGTTTTTATAGAGGGAAATGTGACTGCAGGCTATGCTGTACTTGGGGAAAACAATGTGATTTAGGAGCGGGACAAAGCTTTGGAAAGGTCAGGATTTAGCATGATTGAGTTAAGTCCGAATTGACAAAGTGTTAGGCAGTATGCAAATGCAGGGTGCTTGGCAGTTGAGTATTCAGCTTGCCAGGTTGCCTGCTTGGGGCAGGGAGTCCTTTGTAAACAGCATGCATACATAATAAAGGTGTTTGCAGAGAGGTCTCCTAAAGCAAGGATCTGGCTATTTCTGGCCTGCCTGGGTGGAGAATGGAATGTCCAGCAATTAGTGGCCGCGCCTAGTCTGTGCTTGTTCAGGGGCCTCACAAACACGTGGAGAGGGGTGGTAGAAGAGAGCCAAATTATTGATATCAAAATGATATCTAGGGGTATCTGCAAGGAGGTCTAATCTGTAGTAACATCATGATGGGGGAAATGATATTACATTGTTTTTCTTAGCTTTCTGCTAGCATTTCAATAGATTCTGAAAGAATTTTATTAAAGTTTTACACATATAAAATAACAGGATATATACCACTGTTGTGGATATATCCCCCCTCCACTTCCATGTTTTTCTTCCCTAGTTAAGTTATATCTTATCTTCCACTTTTTATAAAGACAAAAAAAATTGCTATTCCATCCTCTAATAAGTTTATATTTTTAACCATTCCACTACCTCTTTCCATTCCCTTCCAAAGTTCTGGATAGGTTTGTTTTTCAAAGAGTTAGCTAATTTTTCAGTCTCTACCATATCCAGTACCTTTAATTTCCATTCTTCTAAGTTGATTTCTTTCTTTTCTTTCCAGTGTTGAGAGTCTCACTGCTGTAATCAAACACAATAGTATCTTCTGGTGTCTTCTAATCTCCCTATTTTGACCTATCATATTTAATAAGTAAAATTCCAGTATCATTTCAAAATTCACATTACAAAATTCTTTGAATTTCATCATGTATCCCCTTCTAAAATTTCCTTGCCATCTGACAGTCCACCACATATGAAAGAAAGATCCCACCTTTTCATCACATTTCCAACACTTCGCATCCTCATGTTTAGTTATTTTTGCAGTCTTTCTGGGCTCATATACCACCTATGTAACATCTTCTAAAATTTTTCTCTTAGATTTAAATTTGGCATAAATTTTATGTTAACTCTTTACACTCTTTACACTCTTTTCTAGTGCATTTCAATAGATTCTGAAAGCAGTAGCTCTATATCCCATCCCCTTGTAAATGTAGGAGACAGCAATGCTATGGGCTAGCCTCTTTGCTGTTGAAATAATATCTACTCCAGCAGTTGAATATGAGTGTGTAAAGCCCCTGAAGAACTTTTAAACAAACAAAAAGTCCAAGCAATAGGATGTCATAACAGATGAACAACACTTTTCAGTACATATCCAGTCATTTGTTTTCAAAAGGTTGAGAACATGTTTCATATTCAAGTGGTACAATATGCAGTCTTCCAGAATTACACACTTTTCACAGATCTTCAAAGAAAAAAGGAAGGAAGTGTTATGCCCCTAGTACACCTAAAAAAAAAATGTCCTGATAATCCTAATTATTTTATATCAAACATAGTGAGCCATAAAGATATACTGGAAGGATATGTAGGCAGGAGAGCTGAGTAGCTGTTTTCTGTCACATCCTGGGTTATCTGACAAATGGCTCAACAGACCACTTGAATGGATTTTCAGCAGTGATCAGGAAGACAATTACTCTCTGAGAAAATAAACAATGCAAAACAGTCTGGAATTTGACTCTTTGAGGCATGCATCTCTGGAGAGATACTGATCTTGCAGGAAACTACAAGAATGTTTGGTTGTATTTTCTTTGAACTACAAAAGCTGAAATCCATCTTAATAAAAGATGCAACTATCTGGTTTCACAGGACATTGGTCAACAATGTAACTAGGCGCATTTTCTGATTCTTTTTGGAGTTTGACAGAGTTTTTGAAGTTTTTGGAGAGTTTGAGAGATTCTTTTTGGAGGTTTGAGAGCTTAGAGTGAGGAGTTCTCTCAGACCTGCAACCACGAAGCTGGTAAACTCCCCTCAGCCCTTAAAGACGTGGCTGAGATCTTTTTTCCCAGCTGAAGACTTCTGGATTGGTATAGTATTAAATCAAACTCTTATGTCTCTCTCTTTTTCCTACTTTTCATCTCTTTCGAACTTTCTATAGTCTTGTATGCTTGTTGGAGTGTGTTTGAAGCTGAGTGATTGTATGAACTTTAACTTTCTATAGTCTTTTATGCTTGTTATAGTTAGTGCAGCTGAGTGATTGTAGGGACTTTATATCTATGTCAATAAAATACTTAAATCTGAACAATTTGTGTGATTTTTGACTGGGCCTGACCCCGTAAAAATTGGGTTAAAGATCCTAAATACCCTGTCCTTTTTGCATAGCTAAAGCAGTGCAGAGCTAATTTTTCCCCACAAGAGACGATTTTGACAGCTCTGGGAATCCTTTAAAGGAGTCCTAAGCAAACAGGGTAACAGAAGGAAAGGAAGGAAGGAAGGAAGGAAGGAAGGAAGGAAGGAAGGAAGGAAGGAGGCAGGCTGGACAATATGGCCCCTCTATTCTGCTGTTTTTAGACCCTCCACAGAGAACTTCTTATGTCATCCACTCTGAATGGAATGTAAAGGGCTGGCTAGGAACAGTTAGCAGACTCTATGTGGCCATTTTCATGAGCCCTTAAAAAAAAACTCCCTGGATTCTCAGTGCAAAACTCAAGACATGCAGCTGGTGCCTAGAAATCAGCATGCCTGGGTAAGAGATGGTTCTGAAACAATTGTGTAGGGATGGGGAGTAATGGAGGTGATGTGCCCCCAGCGGTAATTTTTTGGGGGTACCGTGGCTCCCAGCTTATCCTCCTCCATGCACTGTAGCCCTTCCCCACATGTCATAGCCCTGTCCATCATAGCCATGCCTCCACATGCCATAGCCATGCCCCCACATGCCGTAGCCATGCCCCCACCTCCTCTTCACCCACCCCCCATGCACTCCAAACTCCATCACTGTTCTGAAAATAACCTTACTAACACATTTAGCTCCCTGCCTTGGAGGGTGGTGGACTTTCCCTTCAGAGGTATTTAAACAATGGTTGGACAGTCAACTCTCAGGAGTGTTTTAGTGGTTTATTCTCACATGGCAAGGGATTAGATTAGGCAGCCTTTGTGGTCCCCTCTAACTCTTTCAGCCTGTGTTCAGGCTCACATACACAAAAACTTGTGATAACAGGAGCATCATCTGGTTATGTTTCTACACCCAAGTGCAAGATTAATACAACATCCTTTGGAACCTCCTGGGGGCCCTCTGGATGTCTAAGAGGATGCATTGGCCATTTCTGCACTACACTGGTATAGTGCTTTGATTCTACTTTCGACATCCTGTGGAATTCTGGGGTTTGTAGTTTACTGATGCCAAAAAGCTCTCTGGCTGATAATTTTAAATGCTCTTCCCTGAATTGCAAACCCCAGAATTCCATAGGAGGTTGAAAGTGGAAAAATAGCACTACAACAGTGTAGGGCAGAAATGGCCATTGTTTCTGTAGAAACATAGCCAGATGCTGCTGAAGTGAGGAGACAAAGCAGAAGAGGGGTAGCTTCCCAAATGTCCTTAATATACTCTATATTAGGACATGAGGTAATTTCTCCACTTTTGGGGCTCTCTCTGGGATGATTTCTGTTGGGAAAAGACATTTCCTGAGCCTAATGTGGCCCAGTCCCCCCCCCCCTTGCAAAATTGCTCCTAGGATTGCTAGGGGGCATTTCAGGGCAAAAAGATCTTTGACAACAACAACAACAACAACAGCAACACTTGTTAAAAGGTTTTTTTTTTTTGGACCCTAGTGGGTCCTAGGGGCCACAAACATCCCTGGAGAATAATGTGGCCCATGGCCCATACTTCCTCCACCCCGATGTAAAGGTTAAAGGTTTGATCTTCTCAAATTCTGCTAGCAAAAAGAAAAAGAAAGGAATAATTATCCAGATGTTCTCAGAATGTATTACAGCATCACAGTTTCCAGCAATGTCATATGTAAATTACACTAACTCTATCTGACCAAAAGTGGATATATACATTGTGAATATATCAACCTACTTTTTCCAGCATTCAAAGCCAGGGGAGAATGTGCTCAGGCAGAAATTTAAGCTACATTCAAAGCCCTCATCCTGCCTAAATTTAGATTTTAAAATTATGTTTTCCACTTTATAGCACAAACAAGAATTTTCCTGGACCCTGTTACCACTAGCTAAATGTAGTAGCGCTGCTACTTGCTGGACTCATGGGGACTGCAAAGTTTTTATTTATACAGAGTTTCAAATTAAAGTCAGCAGTCCAATTTCTGCCATGCTGTTATTATAGCTAAAGTTCCTCTGGTTCTAGTAGAAGGTATAGTCATGTGGTAAAGCATCCCTCGGAACTAGACTCAGCCTGTATTTCATGTGTTGATAGCATACTTTTGCTCACAGAAAATGGCTGCACTTGATCATTCCGTAGTTTTGTGTTTTCTGTACCAAGACATTTTCAACTGCTCAACTCTGTCTCAGTGGGTACTGGACCAAATAACATAGCTAAATATTTTTCACTTGCAGAAACTTTGCATATGACAGTTTATCAACTCCAAATTGTTTTACATCCTGAAAGCCTTCTAAAAGTATGCATCACTCTATTTTTCTCTGTTCATATGGATTTTTTTATTTTTCAGTTTGAGTAGAAATTTAAAGGAATAATGTTTAATTCTACTGCCCCTTTGTTGCTTATTTTTTGAAAAAAGAGGATAGATAGTTGATTGTTGTTTTGATCTCCAATTGCGGACAATGCTTTGACTTCTCAGATTTCACAAAGGAGTCAAGAGAAGCCCAGTTTATTTGCATGATTTATCAGACCATATATAAGAAGTTGACCCATTAGGAAGGTATGGCTTGCTCTGTTTTGTTTGCTCATATTTTCTGGCATTGACTTGGTGACCACATTCCAGACAAACAAGCAAGGAATCTTTAACTCAAGAGACAATGTGAGGCTCTGTGAGCAAAGTGACAATCCTAAAATATTACCTGCATGTTATTTCTTTGTAAACATACCGAAAACTGAAAGACAACTTTGTCAATATGCATAAACTTAATGACATGTGATCATTCTGGCAGGCTCCCAATTGAGCTGGGAAATGGAAACTGAAACATAACTGAAGTATTTTTGCTTCAAACAGAAACTGGAGGCATCTGTTTGTCACTTTCAGACTTAAGAAGTTTTCGAGATTTCTCTCGGACTGTACTTGATAAGCAGCAGCTCAGTGGTTTAAGGTAATAGCCAGAGAAAGAAATATGTCTTCTTTTCTACCTGATACTGTCACACTGCTGTTTGGTCTGCCAGTGGCCAGAGGGGTAATTTTATGAGAATACAAGCAAAACATCCTGTAACTGCAGGATACCCCTCGGCATTTATTCATCATCTTGGATTATTGTTTGTATCAAACCAGACGGGAAGCACACCCCCAAAACAAAACTAAGGACAGGAACAGAAAGAACAGAAAGAAATTGCTAGCTGCAGGTTGTTAGTAATATGGGAGCCATTGTATAATTTATTTTCCCCTCCAGCTTCACAGGAGATGACTAATGTATACTTTCCAGAAAGACGAAACAACAAACTGTACTTTTGTCCAGTTTAGTCAGGAGTTACAAGTAACAAGTCAGAAGTAACACAGTTACTTATAACAAGTTGTTTTTCTTTCATATCAAGAAGGACATAACAAAACCACATTTTAGAAATAATGTAATGTAATAAGTTGGAACAAGTTTCTTCTTTTGTACAATGATTAACATTTTATAGTCACTTTTCAAAGTTACTTTTAAATGGTGTTTGGGGGTTTGATAGAAATGGTGTTTGACTGAAATTTTTCAAGTCTTCTGTCATTCGCTTATCAATTCTTTTTTTTTTCCAAAGAAAAAAGAGAGAGAGACAAGGGACCTTTCTGCCCTCCACTGTTACAGTGCTATTACTCCACTTTCAACATCCTGTGGAATTATGGGGTTTGCAGTTTAGGGAGACGCCTTTAGATTTCTCAGCCAGAGAGCTCTTTGGCCTCAGTAAACTACAAGCCCCAGAATTCCACAGGAGGTTGAAAGTGGAGTAATAGCACTATAACAGTGTAGTGCAGAAAGGCCCAATGACAGAAAAGTAATAAGCAAGGCAATGAGTAGCCAAACAAGTTACTTTCTAACATTGTATCAGGCAACAATACGTTACTTTAAAAATATTATAAGTAATGGGAAAAATTCCTTCTAAAAAGTAACTTTGAAAGCTCTCTGTTTAGCACTGTCAGCATAGTACTGTAGACAAATAGCCTTATTTCATGATCAATTTTTGGTGGATTTGATATGGTTTGTAAAAATTTGAACATATGACTGTAACTGTTTTGAGAATTTTCTGTAGTTATCCAGTTTTAATTTTTTAGCTGATTTGAGTTCTGAAGGTCTTATTTCACTTGCATAACTTTCATTACTGTGCATGTATATTGGGTTCTGAGCTGGCAGGGACCACACCTAGGCAGATTAAAGCAGAAGAAACTGTGATCACATGAAGATTTGAAAGGCCCATTTCTGGTCAGGCAGACAGCCATGTGCAGTCACTTTCCCTCTGAAGTTCTGGGATGGAAAAACACAAATAAGTGTAAGCCCCCAAACCATATTTAGTGTGCAGTGAGAGAGAGAGAGAGAGAGAGAGGATGAATGTATTTTTACTGATGGGATGGCTGGGAGGCGGTGGGATGAGATAGCAGCAGGAGGAAAAAGGGGACACTCATCCCATCTTTTCCAGCCCCACAGGTGAGTGAGAAGGTGAACGTGTGCACTCCCCCTCCTTCTGTCCTCCTGCCCCATCCACTTCCCCCTCCTGCCCACGCATACCCCCTCCTCTCGTCACATCCCTTTTCCCCCTCCCGCCCACATCAATGAGAGAACATGCATGCGTGCTCCATTCCAATCCATCCCCTTCCAGTAGTAATCCATGAATAATCAAATTCATGAATGCTTAACCCGCAAATGTGGAGGGCGACTGTACAGTAGGATAATAGCATCTTTGGCTGGGACTTGGCATTCTTCCTCTTTTGTTGTTTTCCAGTTGGGAAACTGTTTGGAAAGCATTTCTTTTCCAAAAGCAGTGCTGTCCAAATAGTCTCCCACCATGAGATCGTGTGATAAGTCCCAGCCAAAGACTCTTATCTTCCTACTGTAATTGTGATTTACCTGCCTCATGTGACAAAGCTCTCAGACATGAAAACCCATAGCCCTAAGCTTGTGAGAATTTTGGAGCTTTCTTGTTTATACGGTCAACATGATTTGTGATTGACTTGATAGCAAATAACAATGATGCAGTGTTAGTTTTTAACTGGTTCAAAAACATGGCACCCAGAATGCTGACTGGGGCCAATTATAGGAAGTGCATAACTCCCTTGTTAAAATAGCTCCACTGGCTACCTGTCTGTTTCAGGGCACAATTCAAAGTGTTGGTTATGACGGATAAAGCCCTATACAGTCTAGGTCTGGGCTATTTGAAAGACCGTACCTCCCTGTACAAATCTACTAGAGCTCTAAGATCTGTAGGGGAGGGCTTTTTCTCAGTGCCACCACCATCCCAGGCTCACTTGGTAAGGACATGGGAGAAAGACTTCTCAGTGGCTGCTCCCACCCTGTGGAATGCTCTTCCATGGGAGGCTAGGCAGGTCCTCTCCTTGTTCTCCTTCCACTAGCAGACTAAAACATTTCTTTTTAAGCAAGCCTTTGTATGAGCTGGGGAGCTTTATTTATTAACTTGTTTTAAAAAACTGAACACCATTTTAGCTTTAATTTTATAGGTTTAATGTTTTAATTGTTTTAAATGTTTTAATTTATTGTTGGAGGCCTCCTTGGGTCCCATTTTGGGAGAATGATGGCATACAGATATAATAAATAAATAAAATAAGTGGTTAACAAAATTAGTTTATTATGTTGTCATGTTTATCTGGAGTTTTGGAAACTTCTTGGTTTTTTTTACTGTGCTGATGTATGAAATGTTGGAAGTGCAGTTGAAAGGATTTCCTCCCTAAAACATGTAACTGTGCTTACCTGTCTGAACACTGCCTGTCTGGTGTGCATGCTATGTTCTTGCTTTTTTGCTCATCACTAAGCTGTAGTTTGAACTGGGTTGGGTTACTCTGTGCTGCCCTGATAAGTTGCTTGGCGACGGAGGACATGACAACCCATGCAACACACTTGAGATAAGCAGACAGTTTTCTTTGGGTTTTGCTAGCCTTTGACTTCAGACTTTGGCCAAGATCCTGCAGGAGGAGATGGAGCGTAAAGCTCCACCCAGGCACAACTCTGCTCCATCTCCGTCCTCCTCTCCCACAAGATTCACAAGCATTCCTACTGCAGGTGTTCATAAGATACAAAATAGTGGCACAGAAGCATCTAGCCCTGTCTCTTTAGCTGGCCACGCAACAAAGACCTTCAAAGGTCCTGGATAATGAGGTCATCATTGTGCATCTGACTCCAGGAATATAACTGGATGCTTCTCTGCTGCCCCCCACTCTCTACCAGCTACTAAACGGCCATATCAATGGGGGTGGTTTCTAGGTGAGTTTTGTGGGTGTGGGCATTGTTGCGAGAGAATACAGTGAATTCTTCCCTCTGCAGCAACCAAAAGAAGATATACAGTTGTGTTATGCTGGCATATGTTGCTAATAATGGTGGAGCAGTCTGAATGTTGGACTACAACCCTAGAGAACAGGGTTTGATTTCCCTCTCAGCCATAGAAACCCACTGGGTGACCTTGGCTACATCACACACTCTCAGCCCCCAGAAAACCTTGTGATAGCGTCTCCATAAGTCAGGAACAACTTGAAGGCACACAACAACAACCCACCCATGTTCCAAATGTATTATTATTTTAAATGCTTGCAACCCTTGAGAAAAACAAACAAACAAGCATGCAGAAGAAATGCAGAGGTCACAGTACGGAAGCCAAAAGGGAAAGGGGTCCGAACATGTCATGCTATCCTTCAAAATGTTTATTATGTGAGAAAGATTTGTTCTTGAAATGCAAGGGGAAAATTCCCCAAGGAAATGTGATTTGAAATGCACTGGATTTGCATTGCAGTCCTTTTTGCACTTCTTTCTTCATTATTTGAACCCTATAAAGACACTGCTCTTTCTGGGTTTTTGCCAGAAATAGAACATTCCATTTCCATATCACTGGAATACTTAGTTTTTCTCACTTCACATTTTAAGCATGGTAATTAAAATCCCATGAGCTGGAGGCTACATAAAGATCCAGCAACTAAACTATCGTGTCACAATGAGCATAACAGGGCACAGAAATATACACATGCACCTGACACAAAGACATACAAGAGCTGGAATCTTCTTAGTGACAGGTGCATGTGTGTAAGTGTGGTTTATGTGCATGAATGCTTCTTTTTTGACAGAGTACAAGGTGCTGTTCTGTATCCCTTTGTTCATTGCTCCAAACCTTCTCTCCCATAAAAGCCTAGAACGAGGAGTTTTTTGCTTTTTTTTTAACCAGCAAAAAGGGGCAAGGATGTGTGCCAGTGGGGTGCAGTGATTTCAGCACTGACCTAAGAATGGAAAATCAGGATTTGGATCCCTACTCACCCTCCTGTGTGACCTTGGGCAAGTAGTCTTCCAGCTTCAGGGAAAGGCAATAGCAACCCCTTCCTGAATCTTGCCAAGAAATACCCATGAGAGGTTCATCTTAGGTTACCATCAACTGAAAATGACTTTAAGGCACACAAAACATCAAGGGTCAAGGAACGGGTAGGCAGTTAAGGTGATATCACTCCAAGGGGAAGGGATAAGAGGGTGCAACCTAGCTGTGAATGCACTGTCATTTCCTTCCCCTCTAAGCTGAGATAGGCTGGTTCCTTCTTGTCCAAGTTGCCTACATGCTTCTTTCCCTCCTCACCAGTAAGTAGCAGTAGCAACCCTTCCTGGCTTGACAGCTATGGGGGGGGGGGGCAGAGGGAGAGTCCCTTGTGCTCCATCCAAAAAAAGTTATACAAAAAGGTTGAATTCAGAACTGTGTGATCAAAGCATTATGTTCATCTACATCATGTAGGAACTTGGCTTTAGCATGTTGGAGGACACTATTAGTGATGTACAAACAAAACATAATTCACCCCACATGTATTTCAGGAGGCCTGGTGCTTTTCTCTACTCTGTTCTTCAAAGAATGCTCATTCTGGGATTTTTCCCCCATTCTAACAATGTGTGATGGAAAACAGTATGCAAAATGATATGCATTTTTCTATGAGGAACATCAATACAAAGCCATTTATATACATTTACATACACAAAACTCTGCTTCTTTTCCCTTTTCTTTCATTCCCATCATCATCTATCCCTTTCAAACACCACACAATATCCTGCATAGGCAGATATGCAAATATCTCAATGAATTTTGAAAGAAGTAGATGCCGCCTGCACTGCTACAGATTTCACTGAGGCTGAGCTGTCTAGCAGCGTGAGGATGCTGCCCTCAGAGCAGAGAAAATCCAGCACCAAACAGATTCTGTGTGCAGATTTCAACTGCCAGCCAATTCAATAAGTGACAGGAAATGCACCCCCAAAGCAACATTTTAATCCGGTAAATAAAATCAGTGTTGCCTTTTGTTACAGTAAAACCTTTAGAATACCATTGCAGGCCATTACATTACTTTTAGAATACTGTAATTAGCCCTGCATGTAAAAAAGTAAAAACAAAAGGAAATGTGGTAACACCTGTGTGTGTTAACACATTGCTAAGAAAGCTGCCCAGCGGCTCTCCAGGTTTCAGGCACAATTCTTTCTTCATCTAACCAGTTCCAACCCTGCTTAACTGCCAAAATCAGATAGGAACAGTTATGTTCAGGTGGTATGGTGGTTTCTAGCTCTTTCTCTACCTGCCCTCACAACTGGGAGCTAGCAGGACTCTAGAAGCAGCTGCAGATAACCTGCCATTGATCCAGCCCCCAACTCCTGTTCAGTATGAATTGTTCCAGCCAAATTGAAAGCCCATTTAAGGTATTGTATTTTGTCCTGGACACATGCAGCTTTATGCTCTTCCTGATCCATCTGGGATTTCAGTCATTATCACTTGATAATGTTGTTATAGATAGAGTTGTTAGTTCAAGAGTGTAGAATGTAGGCCGTCTCTGCACAACAACACTTTCCCGCATCATCACACTGCAATCCCAGATCTGGAAAGGAGTGCATCAACAATGCTTTCTTCCACACTGCTTGCTCCATGCGGAAGGGAGGGAAGGGAGTGTGATGGCACCACTACTCCCATCCACAGCACAGATGGGCATTTTCCACTGCTGTGCGATGAAAGGAAGTGTCGACATTGCGCTTCTGCGTCTTCTGCACAACCAGGAGAGACAGGAGCACTGCACAATTGCAGGCGCAAAATGGATTTTTTCCGTTTTGTGAAAACTGCATGAGCATGATGCTTGGAGATGGGACGGCAGCAGGCTGGTGATGATGTTGTGCAGAAACATAACATGCTGACTACTGCCATCCTTCCCCAGAAGTGGCACAGCCCTGATGTGTGGAAATGGGCATAGAGTTTCCAACACAGGACTGAACCAAGTAATTTTGCAACCTAAGGTAAAAGGATAAGATGGCAGCACTTCCATTCCATGTATATGAGCTCTCCAGACTGGCAACTGAATGTTATTTTAGCTGCATAGAATCTGTCATCACGGCTAAGGAAACAAGCTTGCTTACGTCAAACATAACTCTGTCCTTCAACATTCTCCAGCCCTCAGCATCTCCAGCCTATAGTGACTGCCTTTTTACTGAATGGTAGATCTTGCTATGCTCTAGAGTCTAGACCAAAGCAACCGAAGGCCTCTCCTCTGTTAATGATACAGACAAATTAGCCAAGCCTAGTGCTTATTTTTGGGAATTTCTTCTTCATAGGAAATATAGTTTGGTTGTTGTGTAATTCAGGGATGTTTAATTGTTGAGAGTTAGAGAGCTGCATTGGCCTTCTGAGGCACTTTGGAGGGCCACACCCACTGCTGCCTAGAGGCAGGAGCAGTGGAATAATAGCACTATAACAGTGTAGTGTGGAAAGGCCTTGAGAGTGGATTCATCTCCTTTAACAGATCTATAGGGTCCCCTGCCTAAATGTTTCCTTGCTTATGCTGCTGTACTGTTAATAGGTGTGCTATATATACTTTTTTCTGTTATGCTTGTTAATATTCCAGTTGGACTGCTTCCTTAATGTTTTTTGAAAAGAACTTTTGTATTATGTATTGTTTTAGCTATTTTGTTTTAATTTATATTGTAAGCCACATTTGGTTCCCATACTGAGAAAAAGGCAGGACATAATTAAGTCAATAGTTAAATGTCTTATTATTTTTTAAATTTTTTTATTGTTTAAGGGGAGCCAATATGGTGTAATTATTTGAGTGTTGGGCTAGGACTGCGGGAGATAAGGGTTTGACTACCTTGCTTGGCCATGGAAACCCTCCTGGATGTCTTTGGGCAAGTCACATTCTCTCAGTCTCAGAGGAAGGCAATGGTGTTGATATTTTGCCAAGAAAACCTTAAGATGGGGGTTGACCTGAAAGCACATAACAAGAACAACATATTCTTTTAGATGTAATATTGTTTTTCCTTTTTGTTTGCGGGCTAAACAATGCTGCAATGGAGAATGATGTTAGTCACTGAAGTTGCAGGATTTACATTTTAGAAATCAAACCAAATGAGGGGGTAACACATAGAGATCAGACTTCATACAAGGATACTCTTTAGAAGGAGGAGGAAATTTTATGGTGTTACCCCAAACCATGGGTGCCACAAGGGCCAACCCACGATGCCAATACCTCTGTTCAAAAGTGGGGAATAATTAGCTCAAAAATAGGAGACTTGCAAGAGGGGGGCAACTTAGTGAGATCTTGCCTACCAATGTTCACACAGGAAAGAATCAGCCAAAAATTGAAATGTAAGCTAAAAATGTGGTTTATTAACCAGATTCACACAACCATGCACCAGCACAACCACTCACACACTCACACAAGGACTAACCAAAGGAAAAGGAGAAAAGTGAGGTAGAGGATGTTGAGGAATTCGAGTGATATTACTGGTCCGGAGAGAAGCAGAGAAAGCAGCAACGTGGCTTAGACTAGAACCTAAGGACAATTCTCATTCTGGAATTGGACAAACAGAGTGGCATTTGGAATGGTGAGATACTGTACTGACAACCTAAAATCAGGGGTATTTGTACCTGAAAAATATCCCAAGGGTATGATTGCAATGGGAGTTGCAACATAAACAATGAAGTCCGGATGGAGTTAATGGTCTTAATGTTTGAGTGACAAGGAAATAATAGTTGTTGTAATAGCTGAGCATCGTGGAGAGGTGGGGTCACAATAAGAAAATGTCCAGGTGTACAGGGACCAGGGTTAAAACAATCACAATTTGGTGGAAACTTCCTTTATTCAGCTCTGAGAGTCCACCTTGATATTTCACACCTATTGTTTTTAGAGCCGCCACACTATTACCTTGAACTGTCTGGGTCTCTTGCCTAAGAGGTAGATGTGGCTGATCTTCCTTGCCATTCATGTTTACAGTCAGGAATTTACCTCTTGCATCATGACCTTGCTGTCACCTCAGGTATCATTTGTATCAACACCAATTAATAGGATGCCAATTGAATATTATTTGCCAATTAAACCATGTCAATCGTGGGGGCGATGCAGTGCTGTAATAATGGGAATATCCAAAGGGATATATGATGTCCCCTGTCTATACCTCTGAATTGAATTCTCTAGGAGTCCATGGGAACCCCTATGTCAATTGGGAACACCTTTTTTTTCCCCATTTGCAATTTGTAAGCAATTGTAGTTTTTTTTTTTAAAGAAATAACTTTCTTAATTCATTAAATGATGACTGGATTGACATTCTGCCATTCCTTTTTTAACAGGAAGCCCGGATGTGCACAATATATTTACAAAGCAGAGGCAGTCTAACTGCTCAAAATATTTGGGTACAGAAACAGAGATCCAAGTTCATTTAATGTTACCATTATCTGCCTTACAGATGTCTTTTTCTAAAGCCACCACCTGCTGTGCCTTCTGACTCTTGGATAAAATATGGCTCTTTTGACCAAAAAGAAAAATCTCAAAGCAATAAAATTATATTTCTTGCCCTTTTGGCATAAAAGAATCTAGTCAGGCTAGCTAACTAAATCCTGTTTATATAGTTTGATCACAAATTTTATTCATGCCATGTTTCAATATTTGTGTGCCAGTTATTTTATGAATTTTTACAAAGCTTGTATTAGCACTAGCTGAGTCATGGATGTGGTCATGATCCATACACCTTCTAAATGTGAACCAGTTTCCATTAATAATAATAATAGTCAAAATGCAAGGTGATATGAAAAGCATTCACTTTCTATAAAGCAAAACATCATGGGGTCTGATTGAGGGGAGTATATGAGATATTCTAGGCCTTCTAACTGTAGACACTGGCTTGGTTCAAATGTGCCTATTTGGACTACATAAGCTAAGGTACAGATACACCTTGTCCCAATGGACACTACTTCTTCTGCTCTTCTTGCTTAGTACGGTTCAACATACCCCAGAATTCTACAGTTGAAGATAGATTCTCACGTCTGAATGAGGAAATGATGGTTGCTATAACTGAAAAAAGGCAAGGATCTTAAATCAGCTTCTACTCATGGTTTAAGATCCTGGCTTGTTCCAGCATGGGTAACTAAAGTATCTTGGTTTGAGAACCTAACAGGAAGTTAGTTGAAGACTTCTTAGTTTATCATGAAGTGCTAATGTTACCTAAGGCTGACATAGATGGACATAAACCTTACCTATGACTTGGGCTTAGATATATATATCTGATTTGTTTACCATTCAGAATATGAGAGAAAAGGGGGTGTATAATTCAGATCTATATTCTTGATCAACAAAACATAGGGAGTTGGATAGCCAAGTCTCAGAGATGTACTGTACTTATTCAAAGAGGGAGACAAATCTTAATGTGGAAGAAGAGAAGATTTGACTTTTGTATTTAAGGTGCCTTTAAAGTGAGGATGGAAAGGGCTAAGGACCTTTTTTTTTCCTTGGGCCCCAATGGTGGGCTGAATTATACATCCATTTTACAAGTGAAAATTGCCTAAAAATCTCAATGAGAAGTCACTTGTAACTCCCTGGGAGGGGTCTCAATGGAGTTTGGGCGTGATCCATCACTCTTTAAGACCTCAAGGATAAGTAATTGGGGTCAAAAGAAAACTCTTGGGGGAAAAAACTTTCAACTTTTTGAAAGGAGGTTTTTTGGCAGTCCAGGCAAACTCTGGGGGTGACAAAAAAATTCTGTGGGGCCCACATGTGATTGTCTAATTCACACCCCTGCTTTAAAGCCCTTGGCCTTATATTCACCCATGTCCATCTGGGGTCAGAGCTCTTTGGAGTTTGCATGTATGTTCTCCTTGTGCAACCTCAGTGCAAGAAAAAGTCAAGAGTTGGGGGAGCAGACTGGGGGAAGGCAGTAGCTGCATGCATTTGAGTCCATTGTCTGACAGGGAGTGGAGTGCCCATAACAAGCCTTATGTGCTTTCTGTTTTTCACGCCTAGTGGCAGTTGTACAGAGCCATCATATCTAACAAACAGTGTAATGGTTCACCATAAAATGCCATTCCAAAGACTAATGTGGAATTGTGCAGTAACATTAACTTTTGGAAAGAAGGCCTCTGTTTATAAACCTCCAAAGAAGGAGACTCCACCACATTCCAAGGCAGCACATTCTACTGTCAAACTGCTCTTTCCACCAGGAAAGTCTTCCTAATGTTTACATGCAATCTCTTTTCCTGAAGTTTGAAGTCATTGCTCTGTGTCCTAGACTCTGGATCTTTTGCTTTTGTTAATCTTTTGCTAGTCTTTGCTTTTGCCTGAGCCTACTGGAAAGGGCAAAACTCTATCTCCTCTACTCCTCTCCCCTCTCTCCTACTAAGTTAATATACTTACAAACTACTTTTGCACTTTGAACTCAGTTTGCAGCAACTGAAGTAAGCTGAGGGCAAAGGACGAAGGTGGGAAGAGGAGAGTGACACGGAGGTATTTTAAAAGTGGCTGGAAAAGTACAATGGCAGAAGATTAATTGGGACTATCATTTCTAAATAGAAATTCTATACTAAAATGTTTTAGAGTTTATTAAAGTTGAGGTAAATAGTCACTGAGATGTTTTTATGAACATCTGTTTAATTTAATCATACTGAAAAACTGAAATAAAAGAATGATCACAGATCTTATTTATTAAACCATAAGACAGATGGTTGCAGATAAAAAAACCCTGAAATGTATTGCAAATTTGATTATGACATGTGTGCACTCACTGTGAAAGAAAAATGTGGTTAGAACATAGGACTTTAACTTGGAAGATCCAGGTTTCAGTCTTCACAGAGCCATGAAACTCACTGGGTGACCTTGAGCCAACCACTACCTCTTGGCTTTATCTCTTTTATAGAGGTTTTTTTGAGGATAAAGTTGAAGGTAGGAGAGCTGTGCATGCCATCTTGAGCACTGGAAGAAAAGTGGGGTATAAATATGAATAATATATAGTAAATAATTGAGTATTTTCTTCCAAAGAATTTTTCTTCCATAAAGCAACACAAAGAAAAGAAAATTTCAAATATAGCTACATTCAAATGGTGATTAAAATACTTCAGATTCACTTCAGAAATCATGTACACACATGTCCTAATTAGTCATTTCACCATCGTACAGCAGTGGCAGCAACAGGGATATGGCAGCAGGATGTGTGTACATGCAGATATCAAAGGAGCAGTTTCAGCACCTACATCTCCCTGCTACATGTCCTTGACAAAAGGAATATGGCAGCAGGTGTGTGCGTACACTCAAACTATGACTCTAGCGACAAGGGTTTGAATCCCTATTCAGCCATGGAAATCCACTGGATGACTTCAGGCAAGTCACATTCTCTCAGCTTTAGAATGAGGGAGGAGCAACAAATCACGCCAGGAAAACCCTCATGAAAGGTTAGCCTTAGGGTCATCATAAATCACTTCTCAAAAAGGAGAGACATGTTGGCTAGAAAGATGCTCCCCCTGTCAGCAGCACTTTGTTGATGTGTGCCTTCCAGTCATTTCTGATTTACAGCAATCCTAAAGTGAACTTATCACAGGGTTTTTTCCCCCTGAGATTTGTTCAAAGGAAGTTTGCCTTTGCCTTCCTCTGAGGCTGAGAGACTGTGACTTGCTCAAGGTCACTCAGTGTCTGAGCGGGGATTTGAATCTTAGGCCATTTCCACACTACAGTGTTACAATGCTATTATTCTACTTTCAACACCCTCTGGAATTCTGGGGTTTGTAGTTTCCTGAGGCCAAAGAGCTCTCTGGCTGAGAATTCTAAAGGCCCCTCCCTAAACTGCAAACCCCAGGATTTCATAGGATGTTGCAAGTGGAATAATAGCACTATAATGATGTAGTGAAGAAATGGCCTCTGTTTCCAGAAGCCTTTAATAAATAAATAAATAAATAAATATTTGAAAATTTAAACCTAAAGTTAAATATTTACATCTTGAGTTAAGTCTCAGGGGTCCCTATCAACAAATATTAACAGGGGGTCCCGCCATAAAGAAAAGGTTAAGAACCATTGATCTTGAATGTAGTATATATGGCACCTGTCTTGCTCATGATTCTGGCTGTTTTCATACACATTTTTGAAAGCCAGATTAAGTTCTGTTATAACATTCTTTTTTAAAGCTCCAAGTGACAGATGACACATGGCCCTGCAACCTCTATAGTGTCATTCTCTGCAGGATATCTCATTGATTTATGTATTGTGTTCTCCAGATTGAGGAAGCAGATTTTTTTTTTGGTACATAATGTGCCTTTAAAGAAAATGAGACACTGTTGAATACCTTAACCAGAGATTGTTAAGACACTGTACATTTTAAAGGAAAATGAAACAGATTGTGGGGGAGAGAAGTTTCTCCTCCTCCTCCTCTTCTTTTTGAAAAGCAATAACATAAGGGATTTTGAATATGGTCTTCCTACGTGCAGAGAAAAATCCCCTGGAAATCCTTAGAAGACTTTGTGGGTGAAGAGAGTGAGATCCTTTTAGAAACATAAGAAAATGAGCTGATGACTTGTCTCAGTTCTGAGGAGATACATAGTGAGAAAAGGCTGTTTGCTAAGTCACTGGGCAGGGTTCACTCATTAAATTCAAATTTTAAACTTGCTACTCTCAATATTAGGAAGAAGCTGTAAACGTAACAAAAATATTTCCCCTCACAGTAGAAACTGTCTGTTTTCATTTAGCATGGGAAAATTAGGTTGAATTTTCTTTTCTGCTTAACCTCTGTCCTCCTCAATTCATAACAGAGCACGACTTCAAGAAACTATTTTAAAAATTACTGAGATAATATATGTCAACTGCTTTGAATATTTGAAAAGTAATGTCAGTGTTACGTATTAAGATTTTATCAGCTGTGTGCCTGCACATTGTTAAAGGATTTGCATAGAGGTAAAGGATGCTTAATGACAACTAGGGAAGGTCTCTTTGGCTCTGTTTGAGCAAATGGTTAATGCTGGCGATGCTTTCACTATCATAAACCAGTCATCTCTGTGCCCTGTGGTTCGTAAACCTTTATGCTGCCCTTATCAAAAGTGTATGTCTAAAAGTGGCACCGCGTGTAGTCACTTTGACCTGACTACATATGTCATTAAGAAAATTCTGGATTAGAATATGCATTTAAAGAGTAACTCCATTTTGCTAGAATGATAGAACAGGGAATAAGAGCATTTTAACTGCACAGGGACAGAGAAGCTATAAAACAATAACAGTAGTGGCATACCCTCAAACTATCCTGATTTGGCATGGAGAGTCCCAGTTAATCCTCTGCCATCCCACTTTTTTGGCTGCTTTTAACATGCTTCTTTCTCCTCCTCCCAATTTCCCCCTTTGTCCACATCTTAATTTGACTGCTACAAGTTCTATTCAAAATGCAAAAGTTGTTTGTTTTCTTTAACTCAGCAGCTGCAAGGTGGGGGCAAAATCTTGCCCTTTCCAGTAGACTCAGGGGAAAGCAATTGCTGCAGCCTTTCCTAATTAGTTCAAAAAGGGTTAGGGAAAAATTGCATCATGAAAGCCTGGAGTGATAAGGATTTTCACAGTTTGAGACACCACAATCCTAACTGGGCAAAGTGGGTGGCTGAAGCATTGCTGTATCCAAACCCTTTCTCCTGCCAGGATAGATGTGGCTCTAGTTGATGGGTTGGGACCCAGAAATTTTGGAGGAGCTCCCATTGGTTTTCATGTGTTGGAAATTACTCAGTCAATCCAAACTTTGGCCTAAATGCATTTCTGGGCTTGAATGAGATTTATACGTGAGATAACTCAGCTTCTCCCCTGCTCTACTTCTCTCCTACCCTATTTTAGGCTCTTTACCTGGCTGCTCTCAGCCCTTTTGCTGGCTGATCCCTCAACTGGCTGCTCTCTGAAATTAGCCAGCACAAGAAGTTATGCTGGCATAGGGAAAGTTCAGCTGACCTGAGGCCAGTTCAGCCAACACAAGTGCCTTGTATTTCAGACCTCACCTGGAATACTGTGTCCAGTTCTGGGCACCACAATTCAAGAAGGATATCGACAAGCTGGAATGTGTCCAGTGGAGGTGAACGAAAATGGTAAAAGGTCTGGAAACCATGCCTTATGAGGAACAGCTTAGGGATGTTAAATATTTGAAGGGATGTCATGTGGGAGATGGAACAAGCTTGTTTTCTGCTGCTCCAGAGACTAGGACATGGAGCAATGGCTTCAAATATCAGGAAAAGAGATTCTGCCTAAACATTGAGAAGAACTTTCTGACAGTAAGAGCAGTTCAGCAGTGGAATATGCTGCTAAGATGTATGATGGAGTCTCCTTCTTTGAACATTTTTAAACAGAGTCTGAATAGCCTATCTGTGGAGAATACCTTCATTGTGTTTATATGACTCCTCCTAACCCAGTCCACCCAGCTTGTCTCTGAGTTAGGATTGCACTGTTATCTGAGCAAGCAGCTTCTGCTTCTCTTGTAACCACCTTTAAATTTCACACAGGTAGCCATTAGACAAATTATACAGAATATGTATTCCTGATTGTAACTTTCTGAATGACCTATGCTCTGAAAGTAAATGCATCTATGTTACTTGATTTTTTATTGCTATTGACTTTTTCTCTTATCTTCAAATAAAATTTATTAAAAAGAGATGGAGTTCTCTGGGTCCCCCCACCCAAAATACAGTGATAATAACAGCCTATTTGTACAGTAATAGGAAGACTGACAGAATTTTAAAGTCTCACATCAACTGTTCAGTCTGAGTTTTTGTTTCCAAACTTAGTCCTGTTTTGGAGAAAAGGGAAGGAAGTAACCAGTGATACCATATGTATAGTTGGGACACTTGTTAGACCACTAAGATGGTCACAGGTTTCTCTGGGATACTCTTCCGCTTTCTCCTCTTTGCAAAACAACACCAGCAAGCAGCAGAAATAGCATCACAAAAACAGAGAGCAAAAATATGCTTTCATATTGTTTCTGATGAATTCCTTTGGAATGAAGCATTGTTTGCTTTTGCTAATATTTATCTGGCATAAATATGTTGCTCACTAAAGCTAACATTTGTCCAGAGACATCCAAACATAGAATGAAAGAGTGGGTGGAACATTCTAAAATGATGGAACACAACATGATAGTTGAGTTTCTAAGAAGAAAATTTAGTACCAAGAGAGAGTAATGTACAATCATCTGTGCCCCATTTTTTCAGTCTTCATGTAAGAGTCAAAAAACGACTCTTCAAGTCATTTCCAACTTACAGTGACCCAAAAGTGAACATATCACAGGGTTTTCTTGGCAAGGTTTATCCAGTGAGGTTTGCCATTGCCTTCTTCTGGAGCAGAAAGTGTGACTTTTCCAGTGTCATCCAGTGGTTTTCCATGGCCAAGCAGGGATTTAGTCTCCCAGGCCATTTCCGCACTAAACTGTTATAGTGCTATTATTCTACTTTCAACATTCCACGGATGTTGAAGTGGGGTTTGCAGTTTAGGGAGGGGCATTTAGAATTCTCAGCCAGGAAGTTCTTTGGCCTCAGTAAACTACAAAACCGAGAATTCCACAGGATGTTGAAAGTAGAATAATAGCACTGTAACAGTCTAATGTGGAACTGGCTTAAGTCTTCATATCATACAGTATTCACTTTGTTGCAGTAGTCAGTGGCTTCTATATCAGTAGCAGTTTGAATTTATTTTGAGTTTTAGTTCATATTTTAAATGAATTATCCAAGGTGTTAAACTCTGTTTCTAAAACAGGTTCAGCACCTTACCTAGCTTATATAAAGCTTAGACTAAGGCCCTTTTTGCACAATATTTGCCATGCAAAAGGGCCCCTCAAGCATCGTGTGAATGTGAGGAGCAGTCCACATGACGGACTCACAATCACATGACGCTCCAGGGGCTGGAAGATGCTGGCCATGCACTTTTTCATTTTCAGCTGTGAGCCAAAAATAGTGCACGATCGCACATCGTTCTGGGGCCCCACGCACACTTGCTGTGCGTGCGGAGCTCCAGAGCCACAGTGCTCATGCTTCCTGCCCCAGCGCAGCCTGGGAAACTCCCAGACTGCACTGCAGAAGGAAGAGGCGGGGCTGTTGTGCAAGCAGGCAGCAGCTGTGGAGCTGAGGGAACCGGGATGCGAGACCCTCTCACTAGAGGCTGCTCGTGTGATCCCCGCACCCCAGCTCCGTGAAAAGGTGCGTTGCGGAAGGGCCTAAAATTCAGATGGCTTTGTCAACTCATTCCATATAGAAACTACCAACAACCTGTTGGGAATGTGTTGCAACTTAGCCAAATATTGATAATTTTTCTTAAATAATGCTTTCAGTGATCCTGATCAAAACCTTTGTGGGCCAAATGATGGGAATATGTTAGTGGAATTGTTCCTGAATCCATTGAATCCAAAGCAATGTCTCTCTCAAAAGATAAAAAAACTACATTATTCCAATGTTATTTCTGCTCCAAGCTCACATGATTTTTTTACTGTAGGCTGAACACTCAAACAGGACTAAGACAGGAGCGTTAGCATTAGACACTTGTGTATATAGCATGCAGACATATATGTTTCCAATTCAAGAAGGTCATGGTCAGTGAGATTATGTGAGGATATTCTAGAATTCTTCAGGGCTATATTGCTTATACTGAAGTTGCCAGACTTTCTAGATTAAAAACAGGACCTTTACCTTTAATGCTCACTTCTTGTCTAAACTTTTTCTTTGTTAACTCCCAGAGCTAGATGACACCACTTTTTTTTAAAATCATGTCAGTCATGGGTTAAAGTGGGGCATCTTGCCATAAATGGAAAAGATGCACCCATACTCAGTATAACTAACTGCAGCTGCCTTTCTATGAGCCATTGATTCACCAACTATATTTCTGCCTGCAACTACATACAAAGCATAAGCCAGCTCCAAAGAGAGCAGTAGGGTTAATGGGAAAATATTAAACACACTTTTTGCTAAGCACTTTTTCCTCTTTTCTCTTTCTCCCTTTCCTAAACCGTGATGTGAGTATAACCTAGGATGAGGTTCATAAGAGGCAGATACAAATATACCAGTATAGTATTTTAAAAAGATGTACTGTTCAGGTGTTTTTTAAAAAACAAAACATCCAAAACATCTGGAGGCCAACACTTTTACCCACCATTAGTCTAAAGGGACCAGGGATTAATCTATTCACTCAGAGGCAAATATATTATGTTCCAAAGCACTTTCAAATACACAAGATAGTATGCATGTTAATAAATGAAATCCCTCTGTATTTAAAAAATACAAAGAAGAGTTTCTTTCAAATAAGTCTTCTCAAATTTGAGAGAAAAGTTGTTTAAAGATGTGTTTGATTTGCCACACATATGGAACTATTATTTGGTTTACCATTTGGGCCTTGGGATGGAGACAATGCATGTAAAGCATGTTACACTTTTCTTGACAAAGATCAAAGATGTTAGTCATTATTTATTTATTTATTTATTTTCCAGCCCTGTAAAATGGTTTTTATAAATGATTCTTCAAGTTTATTAAGCAACTGGTTTATAAAATCTCTCTATCAAAATATTTGGAAAGAAATGTGAGTCATGGTGACCGTCTCCAAACTGAGTGTGGGAACATATTTTGTCTAACTTTGCAGATGACATCTCTCAAAGGCTGAGATTATTGGCCCTCTGAGATACACATCTTAAGAGTTTAATACAAAACTATACTTATATAGTGAACACATCCAGTCTCTATCTCTGCACAGTGTCTCCCTTCCTACTGCTGCATTTTCCCATACCGCCTGGTTCTCAAATGGTGGAGTGAGCAAGAATACGTGTCTCTGCTGTTCTAGGGTAAGGTACTACTCTGCTCATCCACAAATTACCACTGTTTTCCCACAAGAAAAGGAAGGGCATATTGTGCAATGTTCTAGATTGGGGTGGACAAAGTGCAAACTGTGCACCTTCGAGGCTGTTTTTGTAGTCCTCAAAGTTCAAAACATAGGCCCAGGAAAGGCCTTTTTGTAAATCAGGAAATGAACAGGAAGTGACTTCTGCTCATTTTCTATTGCTAAAAACATCTTCTCCTGGCCCTAGAATGGCCCAAGGACCTACCAAAAAAATAACAATACACCCACATGCCCCTAGATAGCATTTGGGGTGAAAAAATTTTTTTTGAGGGGGACATATGGTAAAGGGTACAGTCCTCCAAGGTTTTCAGCCTCTCACAATTTCTCACCCAATTCTAGATGGAGATATGGACTGGCTTTTGACTGCACAGTCTCAGCTATTGGCTTGTTCTAGCTGGCATCCCTGAGACTTTTCATAGTCCCATGGAAGGTGGTTGGTTCCTGTGGATCTCCCTGGATCATATATGCTTCTGAGGAAGTATAAACCCAATGAAAACATTGCTCCAGAAGTGAACAGAATCTTCCCTGCCATTTGCTTTTAAACAAATTAGTCAGCTAATAACCTCAGCTTCCTTTCCCATCCCATCTAGGATAAAGGCAGGGTATAAACAAATATATTTAAAATGTAATAGAATATAATATATTCTGCTATCTCCTGCAGTTTTCTTTGAAATGGAACATGACTGCTCACCCTAAGCATATTTTCGTCTTTGAACTTTAGAGAAGTTCTTTGACCTACTAACCTTATGTATTCAATACAGGCCCAACGTATTCTGTAGGTACTCATTACAGTAGCAGTAACCAACACTTGACATCATGGTTTCTCTTTCTTGACCTAGCCAGAAATCTGTATACTGCAGTTACAGTAGTACTTAGCAGTATCTAGGCTGCATTGCTACTACTTGTTACCAGATTAAGGAGATATAAGTAGGGGAAAGACACAAAAATCCATGGAACTGTATTGCACAATTATAGCAAGTATGGGTTGTACGGTCGTCATAGATCTATGCAGCTTATTGCAGCACTTTTAAACCTTTAAAAGTCAGAACAGTTTTGTGTGATGACTGCAGCTATCATGACTAAAGATGTTTATCCAAAGGGCTTATTTGTTCTCCATGTAGGCAAAGACAGTCAGTAACAGTTAAATAGACGTATGGCCATTTCTGCACTAGCACTGTGCTATGATTCCACTTTCAACATCTTATGGAATCCTGGGATTTACAGTTTATGGAGAAGCATTTAGAATTCTCAGCCAGAGAACTCTTTGGCCTCAGTAAACTACAAACCCCAGAATTCCACAGGATGCTGAAAGTGGACTAATAGCACTCTAACAGTGTCATGCGGAAATGGCCTTCTAATGATCAAAGTGTTAGCTTATTACACAAATCAAAGTAGAGATGTACCAATGTTGCTAGTTTCAGATTTTTTTTAAGGCTTCTGGGTGAAAGATAGGAGATATTTTCTGAAACCTCTCTTCTTGGTCTTGGTCTTCATTTTCTGGTTTTGCTTCTATTCTCTCCTCTCCTCCCCTCCCCTCCCCAACTGGATTTAACCCTTCCCTCCTAAAAGTAGTTATCACAGATGCTGAGTGATATCATGAAGCCAATTCAGAGTGAATTCAAGGTCTCCTGGATCTGCATTGGCTTCACTCTGAACTGCAAATCACTTCAAATACATTTTGAAATAGCCCAAGACATATAGTTGAAAGGGTGTATGTGTTTTGTAGCTTAGCAAAACTTTTGGAAAAGACACATCCTCAGTTCTGCATAAAAGTAGTGGCACTGGAGTTAACATAAATCTTGGAATTCAAATATGCATGACACATTTTGCAGTTTGCTTTAAAGTCAATCCCCTGATATTTGAGACTTGAGCATGATTTTGAAATATTTCAAGTTCTAAACCATATTTCTGCATGATTGCTGTGTTTGCTGCCCAAGCTGTTAATGGCACTGAGATCATTTCCCTCCCACCCAGTGTTTGTCTGTGGGCAAATGTTCAAGGTTGAGCAAAAACAAAAACAAAAAATCAACAACTTTTAACTGAGCACAGTAACTGCAGAAATCAATGACGCTTCTGATTTGCTAGGTTCAGACTCAAGTGACAGGCCCTTATGAAACAAACTCATAGGAGCTCAACATGATCTTATTGGGAGATTTCTTAACTGTTTTTCCACCCAAAAATGTTTGAAATGTAAGTGAGTTTCACCCACAAGAATGTAAGAAGAACCTTGCTGTATCAGGCCAAAGGTATTTATAGTCCAGCAGTCTATTCACAACCAGTTGTCTGTAGGAAGCCTGTCGGCAGGACCTGAGTGCAATCACACAGGTCACACAGCCCTTTAAAAACCCATCTCTGCTCCTCTGCCTCCTCCTCCATCAGTGACTGCCTAACCAGTTAAGGACAGCTCACACCTCGATCTCTCAGCACCACAAAACCCTCTCCTGAAGCCCCCCTCCCACACACAAGAGAAGGTCAAGAGAGAGGAAGTATAGAGCAACCATGCCAACCCCTTTCATTCTCCTTCCCTTGACCTGGTTTGGACCCTGGGTGCCCACCCTCCCCACCATGCCTCAGCCCTCTTCCAACAGGCATACACACACAGTTTGATATTTGTGGGTTTTACACTTTTTCAGGAGTCCTCAACCTTAGCGAATGGAAAGAGCTGTCTGTACTATTTTTTCATAGTGGCTCATTAATCTGGACTTTTGCAGATCCATCTCAAACATAATTTCTCAGAATTGGATCTCATGAAACTCAGTACAGGTTGCCTCCACAGGGTGTGGAGAGTAGTCACTTTGTGACCTTGTAGACATTGCGGGACTCCTGTCAGCCTCAACCAACATAGCCAACATGCAGGAGTAATGGATTACTGGAGTCCACATTTCTTTCTTTAATTTTTGTCTCACATCATTCCATATATGGGACCCAAAACAGCTTCCAATGGAAATGAAAACAAAATACAGCTTAAAAAAATGGGTAATAAAAGCTCCACAAAACATTTCAACAAACAATCACATTAAACATTAATTTAAAACAGGTTTTAAAATATATAGTAACATATAGTAAAAAATATAATAACATTGATTTTAAACACACACAAACACACCAAATAAAAGATCTTCTGCAATGGACAGCAAACATTCATAGACCTGAAGGACACAGGTTGCCTACTCACGCTGTTCACAGGCCCAGTGCTGCCTAACTTCTAGTAAATGTTCACAGCAGTACAGATGAAATTCCAAGCACTTTTAGAAGTCGACAGTAACATCTCGTTTTCCAAACAAAAGTAAGACTGAAAACACTAAGTGTAATTATGAAAATGCTTTATTGAATTCACTGGACTCACCTCTACCAAATTATGGTTATAATCAGGATGTATGGTAGCTTAAGGACAAACAAACCACCTTAAGATGTTTGTGATCAAACAGGTATGGAGCCAAAGTAAGCAAACAGTGTTATCTCTGGAAACTTAAGGTCATCCCTTTCTCTAGCATACTTGTTTGCCTACAGTAATTGCTCCATTAATTCATCCATCTCCATTTACAAACATTGTTTGACTTGGCAGTAACAGACTGCATCCTTGTCTTTAGCACACCCCTTAAACACAGCCTCAAGTCCCTGAAGGAGGCCATCATGTTGCTGTGAGAATGGGCTACAAGCACCATAGCATCCCTCTTATATTGTGAGGAAAAAAGGCAGGTGGGTGCAAGGGAGAATCACAATGACACTGTTTCAAGGCAAAATGGGGATGGAATCCATTTTCTTCAAGGAGTGAGTTTCTGCAGAGATCTTATTAAATTTAAAAAATGAGAAATGCATTGGAGTAGACGTGTATTTTTCATCAGCCTAATACATGAAAATGTATTGCATTCCTCTAGATAATAAATTAAGATTTGATTTTTTTTCTGCAAATGTATGATCTTCCTAAGTGAAAAATGCTATATTAATGAAAATGCCTGTAATTCCATTTTTGGGATATAATTGTTTCTTCTTCCAAAGGTTTATAAATGCACTGTTAAGGTGTTAAAAGTAATTTTATCCACATATAAAAATGATATCTATAAAAGAAGACATCAAGTAAGTATTAATGAGCTCATGTCTATATTAGCAGGAATAGGAAGTAAACCTGTAAAAGTATAACTTAAAAAACAAATTACAGTCTTATTTAATTATAATATGATACCTTGTTTCATAGCATCACAGATTCCTACAGCTTTAACAGCTCTAGGAACTTTCCTAGCCCAGTAAAATATCTGCAGATCTTAGAGGCCCTGATCAGTTTATAGCATCTGCAATGCATGATCTGATATATTGACCAGTATGTTGCTTCAGTATGTTCACTGAAAGAGAATCCACCTTCTCCCAAGACCTTCACTCCATTGTCAAATTTCTCTTAATGTTCAGCCCGCAAATGGCAGACTTCATCTGCGATTTCTAGTCATTGGTTCTCTGGAGTGTCAGACAGTACATCTGTTCTATCTTCTGCATGATAGCACTCCAGATTTCTGAAGATGTCTACGATGTCTTCATTAAATGTTCTTCTTTCCATCCTAAATATATCCAACTTGTACAAGAATTCCTCAAAGGATTTGGTTTCCAGACCCTTCTTTACCCTGGGTGCACAAATAAATATTATTCAAGCATGTGAGATTTTAATCATGGGTTTATATGTTTTATATGTTCGATAGAAGGATATCGACAAGCCGGTTCGTATCCAGAGGAGGGGGACCAAAAAAGTGAAGGCTCTGGAATCCATGCCCTATGAAGAGCAGCTTGGGGAGCTGTGTATGTTTAGTCTGCAGAAGAGAAGGTTAAGAGGGGACATGATAGCCATGTTTAAATATTTGAAGGGATGTCATGTCAAGGAGGGAGCAGGCTTGTTTTCTGCTCCTGCAGAGATTAGGGCAAGGAGCAATAGATTCAAGCTGCAGGAAAGGAGATTTCACCTGAACCTCAGGAAGAACTTCCTGACAGTCAGAGCTGTCCGGCAATGGAATATGCTGCACCTCGGAGTGTGGTGGAGTCTCCTTCTTTGGAGATTTTTAAGTAGAGGCTGGATGGCCATCTGTTGGCAGTGCTTTGATATGGGTTCCTGCATGACAGGGGACTGGATTGGATAGCCTCTGTGGTTGCTTCCAACTCTATGATTCTATGATTCTATGTATGCAGGGAAGGGTTATTCTGATTGTTCATGGAGTCTGGCTCCTATGCTCACCAAGAAGACTAAAATGTTCATAACAACCAGAAGGGCCCTGGATATTCAAAGGTCCTGATTCATTACAGGAGTGAACAGTCATTGCTTCTGAGGTGTGGTTCTTGAAATCTTTCTAATAATTGTTGCACAACAAAAATTATTCAGCAATAGACTCCAAATGTACATGGAGGTTCCATTTAATTATCAGAATGAACAGTCCTATTTGCAATGAATCTGTCTAACAGAGACAAAATGCTAGTAAAACAACCTACGTCCATGTGGCCATCATCACATCTTAAGGTAACAAATTCCATATGGTAACAAAACAAAAACAAAAAAAAGAGGTTCTACAGTTAGCTTTATTTGCTGACCATGACTTCTGGTCTCTTGAAAGTTCATAATGAAAAGGGAGGTTTCCTTAGGTAGCCAGAGCCTAAGATGTGCAGGGTTTTGTTTTGTTTTTTTTTAAAGTCAACATCTTGAACTGGCCTGGAATACAGTTTTCAAGCAGCATACATCTGGTTGAGCTTTCAGCTGCACATTTGCTGTCCTGATTGGGTTGTGCAACACTGCCATTCAACACAAGGGTTGCATAGCACAAAGAATGTGTCACTCTACATGAAATGATTTCCATAACCTTGATGTAGGACCTTAGCCCTTGTGTATGAGAAAACTGGCAACTGTTATTTACAGCCTAATTAATGCATTAAGTGGAATTCTATAAAAGCCGTCTACTTGTCTGCTGCCCCCCGGAAGTGTGATCCTCCTCCTTCTCCACCATTCCATGTATAGTTATGAAAGATGGACAGTGAAGAAAGCTGATAGGAAGAAAATCATCTATCTCATTTGAAATGTGGCTCTAGAGGAGTGTTCCACAGATACCAAGTACTGCAAAAAAGACAAATAAATGGGTTCAAGAACAAATCAACTCTGAACTTCCTACTAGAAGTGAAAATGATTAAGCTGAGGCTGCTGTACTTTGGGAAGATCAGGAGACAACATGACTCATTGGAAAAGATGACAAGGCTTGGTAAAGTGGAAACAGTAGGAAAAGAAGGAAATCATGCTGCAGGTGGATTGGTTCAAGCAAGGAGGCCACAGTCCTGATTTTGCAAGACCTGAACAGGGCAGTTCATGACTGGGTATCTTGGAAGTTTCTCATTTATTGGGTTGCCATAACTCAAAGTCAATTTAACAACAAAGAACAGTCACCATCACCACTGCCATCACCATTGACGACAGTATAGAAGCTTGATTCATGTAATCCTGCTTTATGTCAGGACCTGGGGGTCATACAAGGTGGATTTATATAACAAAGTTAGGGGAAAAGCTCAAATAACTTGGCCACAGTGAATGGGAAAGTGTTGTGTCTACTGATAATTTGAAAATTTAGATGCTGTAGTTGTTTGTTTTGGAATGCACAAATGATTCTACTTAGGAAAAATAAATGCCATTTTAAAAGACTGAAATCTTTGTGCAGCAGAAGAAATCTTTTCTTACCCTTTAACGTTATGATATCAGTTGATCTTTTACTGACGTTATCTATTACTTGACTTTGACCTAAACTCTAAATAGCTCTATTATTTTCCAGTGACCTCGTTCTTATTTGGTTTTACAGGTCAGCTGCAAATTAATCAGTCAGCTTCCTGCTAATTAATCCTATTTAGCTAAAGAACTGTTAGCCTGTTATCTTCTCTCCATTAAAGGGAAGTCTTTATAGAGACTTGGCACTAGATTACTACAGTAAGTGATAACTGTATATTCCTCCTTGGGACTCTTGGTTTGACACAAGTGTTGCCTAGAGTTGCCATTTAATCCACCTGTTTTTTCTTAATATGCTTGGTTGCATACATTCACCAGTAGTCTCCTGGCTGTATAACAGAGGAGGGAAACTTTTTTTCAGCTGAGGGATACATTTGCTCAATGGGATTTTCTGTGATCTGTAGGTGAGGCCATTCCTCTCCCTCTTTCTCTCTCTCTCTCTCTCTCTTTCTTCTCTTTCTCTTTCACTCTGTACCAACCCTTCTTTTATTTCCTCTCCATCCAGAAGACTGCTGGGAATGGGAAAACTGCTCTTACAAAGTCCATTTCCACACTACACTGTTACAGTGCTATAATTGCACTTTCAACATCCTATGGAATCCTGGGGTTTGCAGTTTAGGGAGGGGCATTTAAAATTCTCAGCCAGAGAGCTCTTTGGCCTCAGTAAACTACAAACCCCAGAATTCCACAGGAGGTTGAAAGTAGAAAACAGGAGGCCCTTCACATTTGTTGGGGATATGTGCAGAGAACCCCCACAAAAGTGAAATAACCACGAATAACTCCCCCCCAGCACCACTCCTTCCCTACACACGTGCCCATGACAGCCATCGCTAGCAGTGGGCAGGATATGGGAGAGGGAGAAAAAAAATCTTTGCTCCCTTTCGCCCTCCCCACCCCCCATTGCTGGGGCAATCACTCCCGGAGCTGCTGGTGGGAAGATGGTAAGATCTTTCCCTCCCCCCTCACCATCTTCCCCATACTGTTGGGGCAATCCCGCTGGAGCTGCGGGCAGACAGATGGTGAGCCTGATTGCACTGGCGATAACCGAGGGCATACAGAGATTAGGCGATTGCCCAATTGGCAAGTCCCTGCAGGCCGCCTCCAAATTGCCTGCATGAGCGGCAGTGGGTGTGCAAAGAATGGGCGACCACCCACTCTGCATGCCCCTACCAGCTGCTTCCAGCATGCCTGCACGGCCAACAGGCATGCAGAGAATGGGCAATCGCCCACTCTGCACACCCTTACTGGTTGCTGCCAGTGTGCCCGCATGGGTGGCAGGCGTGCAGAGAACAGGCAATCTCCCACTCTGCACATCCCTGCAGGCTGCTTCTGGAGCACCAGCAGCAGCTGTGGCAGAGGGCATCCAGAGAAGGGGAGGTGATCTTTCCTCCTCCCTGCCCCTGGGCAAAAGGCCAGGGAATGGGATGGGGAGATGGAGGGAGGCAAGCCCACCCCATGAATAAACAAATCCGTGAAAGTGAAACTTGCAAAATGGAGGGAGAACTGTAATAGCACTACAACAGTGTAGTGTAGAAATGGCCAAAGACTGAACTGAGATCACCTACAGGCAGTCTAGGGCTGCGTGTTCTCAGATCTGCAGGTAGTCCATCTGTGCTGTACAATTCCAATGCATCTCCAGGCACCTCCAGGAAATGGAATTATAGTTGGACATACTTCTGCCAAGGACCCTTCAAAGAGATGGATAACAACACACATCCAGCATATAATACACTGAGATGTCTAGAAAGAAGACTAGCAAAATGAATTTGGTGTGTATAGTTTGCCATACCAAAATGTATTTGCTTTGATGAAGTCAAAGCCTCAAGCAGGGTAGACATGTACTGATATGAAATGGATTGCAATTTAGAGGCCCCTCTCTAAACTGCAAACCTCAGGATTCCATAGGATGTTGAAAGTAGACTGATAGCCCTATAACTGTCTAGTGTGGAAATGGCCTTGGAGCAGACTGAACCAGTAATGAATTCCTATTCAGCTATAAAGCTTATTACCTTGGACTAAGCACTACCTTTTCCCTAAAACCTCCACTTGTAGAGTTGTGTGCGGCAGTGCCTTCCACATCAGTGGGACAGTGAATCCATTGTGAGTTTTCAGTTGTACCTGCACTCATTCCCCCTCCCCCACAAATAAGTTCAATCCCTTGAGTAGCTGCTTTAAAGTTCATACTAAAACTTGGAGCAGATTCACTACCCCACTCACATTGCTTGTTTGAGGAACGAACAGGCATGGGAAAGTTATGCATCATAAGCCTGAAATCTATTGACTAGTCCCACCTCAAGTAGATCTGTTGAGTTACGAGTCAAATGTTGAGTCAACATGTAGGTAAATTCCATTGATTGAGTGGGTCCGCTCTAGTTGAAACAAATAATAGGATTCAGACCATAGTTTGCTACCTTGACCTACCTGGGAGAGAAAATGAGAAATGCAGTAGTAACTAAAAACATTTCTAAATGGAACGGTCTTCCTTAATGCTGTTGCTGCTGCTGTTGTTGTGCCACAAGAGAGAAGTAAAATTGTTCCTTTTTTCTGTATATGACAAATATGCATAAAAAGAGAACTCACAGTAAAGCCTTCATTCTCAAGATGAGCTTGACTTCCTTTTGGCTTTCCTTTCCAAAATTTATGCTGCAGATATTAAGACTAATGAAATAAATGCTTATTCAGTCTTTTTCCACCTCTCATTTTTCAAGCAAGTTGCCTGCCTGCATTTATGGACATCTCTAAAGCTATATATGTATATTAATGTATTCTTTTTTCTTTTAAACACATGCACAGAGAGAGAGAGAAATCCCACAGGTTGGTTTGCATTTGGAGTTGCAAAGTGGAGATGGGAGAGGGAAAGAATGAAGTGTTGTTTGGGATATTAGGGTGGGAAAACACATCCTAAGCAGATGGATATTCAGTATTTCAATTCCTTGTATTTTTAACAAGGTCTTATTGAAGCTGAAAATGTACATGTGCTTCCCAAACACCAAATGTTTTTCACCACTCTTTGAATGGTACACGTATATGCACTGAGAATTTACGCTCTGGGAGAGTTTCTTGTCCCAGGGAAGTACACAGTCTACAATGCTAAAAATCAAAACTGTGATGATGCCTACATTGGCACACTTACCATTTCATGGTGTTCCCTCAGACATCTTACTGCTACATCTCTACATTATGCCTTGAGGTTTTATTTATGCAGTACTGGAAAGGAAGCTTCTTGTTGTGTTTGGAACATCTCAGCACTAAAGTTACACAATAAATAAAAATAAATAAATGTAGTAACCATGGTAGTGATGTCAGTAGTCTTTTCTTTTTTTCTTTCTTCTTCCTCTTCTTTTTTTTATTGAATATCAGTAAGTGCTGTGTAAATACAGGAGAAACACCGTATTGCACCATATCTCTGGTGCTGTTAGCGTAATATTATGGCTTTGATAGAAACTGGAAAGATGCCATAGAGAACATGAAAATCAGAACATGATTGTGGAAAAATGCACACCTCTACACAGAAGTCAGAGATATGCTATCTCTAAACATGGAGATTATGCTTTTTACAATTGTGGTTAAATAGCCACAGCCAAATCTACCTTTTATACATTTATCCCATGCTTTTAAAAGCGATATATGTTATTCTCCCTAGTAAAATTCTGTGAAAATCTAGTTTCATAGCTTAATGGGGTGTTTATCTTCTTTACACTGGTGATTGAGATTTGGAAAGAAATCCAGGGAAAGTTTTTAAAAAATTGGAATGGAAGCAAGCAGCTTATATAGAGGTATTGACTTCTTGTGATAGCAACTAAGACAAGAAAAACAACAAAAACTTGATGCAGGTGCATTGACTGCCATTCTTAAATGGGGGGCAGGGGTGAGGCCAAATCTGGGGATGTTACTTTTAAAAAGTAATCCTTTACATAACTCATTGCAAAGTCCCCCTCCCAATCTAATTTATTGCCATGAACATTACATACTCATTGAGTTGCCCAGTACTTTTTCACCTCTTTTTTAAAAAGCCCTTCAGAACAGTTAGGGATCAGAAATTTAAACTTTTTAAAGTCTACTGAAAATGCCTTAAAATGTAACTAACAAAATTGTTTTACTTGTTATACTAAAAAATGTTTCCTTGCACTATGTTACCTTTGAAATTAACTATTACACCCAAGTTACAAAAACGGAAAGTAACAATGTTAAACTTGCAATTCATTGGTTTCAGGCTGTGTCCAAGACAAAACCTGAGTTTAGTCGTTCCAGGTAGGGTCTTTCAGAGCAATGCTAGACCAATTCCACCCTACACTATTAAAGTGTTATTATTTCACTTTCAACATCCTGTGGAATTCTGGGGTTTGTAGTTTACTGAGGCCAAGGAGCTCTCTGGCTGAGAATTCTAAATGCCCCTCCCTGAACTGCAAACCCCAGGATTTCATAGAAGGTTCAAAATGGAATAAAAGCACTATCACAGTGTAGTGTGGAAATGGCCCTAGTCTCTCATCTCTCAGTGAAGCAGCCAGCCTAGAATGACCTCAGCCTTTAGTTCTTGTAGGAATATTTGGTACATAGATTACGCAGTGTGCAGGAAGACTAATGTCATATAATTTTGGGGCGGAAATCAGAACAAGTATTCAGAATGCTCTAGTAAGGTGAAAGGAAAACCCTGTATTTATTGTGTCAGGAAATGCATCCAAGGACAGGAAAGCAGACAGTCAAAAGGAGTTAAGCTATATTTGGTTTCAAGAGCCCCCAAAGCTGGCTCTCATATGAAGGTGTAAGCTAACAGCCATTATTAAGGTTGGAACCCCTAGGAGGTCCCTTATTAGACAAAGGGAAGAAAGAGACTAACTTCTTGAAGAAGGAGAAAGGTAGGGAGGAAGCCCAAGGCCTGAGTTCATAGATCTGGAGGTACTGTATTGCTCCCCACTGAATCCTCTTTTACTAAGCACTTTGCACAAGTGGTGATTTTGCAAACATTCTCCCAAGCAGTCAACAACAAATTTGCCTTGCTGACCCCTACAATTTCTAGGGCTCTAGAGTTGCTCAAATGCCTATATCTTTTTAAGGACAGCTGCAGAAGGGAGAATTGTACCAAGCATTTCTATCATTCATGTAGTAAAGTGAGGGCTGGAAACCTAAAGCTCTCTAAAGGTAGTTGAGCTTCCAGTCTCCAACAGTCCCAGCAGCCTGGCCAATCCAGAGGGATGGTGGAAGGGCTGGGTCATCAACATGTGGTGAGCCACACATTCCCTGATAAGTACAGAGGCCTACCAGACTTCACAATTCCTGGGTCTCTTAGGCATATACACTATGTATCATTGTGTTCATGGGAATCAAACCAGGTCAAAGTCAATAAAACTGTGGGTTCTGGGGCTAGAAGTCCATAACACAACATCCTCCTGCCAACATTTGTGCATAAACACACACATTTAGAGAATCTATTTTATGCACAACAGATATGCTATCATCATCATCTCCACATATTAGTGGGAATTATTTTCCAAGAGGCAACAGAATAGTACTTCCTCCATGATAGAAAATTCCACAATACAAACTGGTATTCTCATTTATCCCTTCTAGCATACAACGCATAGGCACAGGGAACATAAACACCTATAGCAACTCTCCCATAAACACAAATTCACTCCAGAAAGAGATCTAGGCTGGCTCATTGATTTATCTATTTTATCTGATTTCTATTCCACCTTTCCCCAATGTATACAGAAGGGCATCACCTGATTGTCAATATGGAAATCAAATAGACTACATAACTGGGAGCAGAAGACAGAGAAGTTCCATTCTCTCTGCAAAAACAAGACAAGGAGCAGGTTGTGGCACAGACAATGAACTGCTAAAGTAAAAAGAAAATTAGAGTAAAGCTAAAAAAGAACACTAAAGCAATAATTGTGCCAAAATACAACCTGAAGAACATCCCTGTAAAATTTAAAGTGAATATAAAAGATAGATTTTCAACATTAAGCCTAACTGACTGGGATTCAGAAGAACTCTGGAATGAAGCCAGGGACATTGTCAGGGAGAAATGCAAAAAGACCCTATCCACAGCCAAGAAGAAAGAGAAGTCTTAGTGGGTGACAGATGAAACTCTTCAAGCAGCTAAGGAGAGATGAGAAGCAAAAGTAAAAGCTGACAGAAGTAGAGGCCATTTCTGCACTACACTTGCCCTTTTCGCATGCTGTTTCTAAAGCAAGAGGGCCCCTTGATCGTCGCATAAATGGGAGGAGCGGTCTGCATGACGCGGGCCTGACGCGGACCACACATGCACCTTTTCATTTTCGGCTTAAAGCCGAAAATGGTGAGTGATTACGCAATGCTCCCAGGACCCGTGTGCACTTATCTGGCATGCGGTGCGTCGGGAGCTGGGCCGGTCGCGCTTCCTGCCTCAGCGCTAGCCTGTAACTCCCAGGTTGCACTGTGGTAGGAAGGGGCGGGGCATTTGCGTGGCGCTCATGTGATCAGAAGCTGCTGCAGAACTCAAGCAGCAGGGAAGCGGCAGGAAGCTTTTCGAGCGAGATGCCCCACCCAGCCGCGCGAACAGGTAACATGCAAAAAGGGAGACTGTTATAGTGCTATTATTCCACTTTCAACATCCTGTGGAATTCTGGGGTTTATAGTTTACTAAGACCAAAGATGCCCTTCCCTAAACTGCAAACCCCAGGATTCCATAGGATGTTGAAAGTGAAATAATAATATCACTCTAACAGTGTAGTGTAGTGTGGAAATGGCCAGAGTCAAAACCCTGAATGCAACTGTTTGGTGGCTTATTTGCAGGAGCAAAGAGAACTACTGTAATAATCAATGCAGATAAATAGAAGATGGCAACAGAAAAGGAAAAACAAGAGACTTCCTTCACAAGATCTGAGAAATTAAAGAGAAATTTAAGCCAAGAGCAGAGATGCTATACAACCAGCAGGGTAATACATTATGTGACCAAGTACAAGTTAAAAAAAATGATGTAAACAATACAATTAAGAATTATATAAAACAGATGAAAGGATGACAAATTCATTCCAGGTAGAATCATTTGAAGATGAACCTAAAGTTTTAGGGAGTGGAGTAGAAGCTGCACTGAGAGAACTGGAAAGAAACAATCACCAGAAATAGATACCGTACCAACAGAGCTGCTTCAAGCTACAGAGACAGTATCTACACAAGTTCTAACTAAAGTTTGTCAGCAAACATGGAAAATAATGTAATGGCCCGTAGATTGGAAACACTCAATATACATTTCAGTCCCGAAGAAGCCACTGAGTCTGCAAGACCTGAGCAGGGCTGTTGATGATAAGGTGACCTGGAGTCTCCCATTCAGAGGGTCACCATAAGTTGAAGTCAGCCTGATGGCAGATAACAGCAACAGGAGCAATCCAAAGAGAGGGAGGCAAGTGGGAAGACTTGGCAGGGAGACACCGTTGACACTACTGACACAATTTCCAACAGGCATACAAATCAGCCTGGGAAGGGATGGCAAAGCTGAATTGTTTGGTGAGCAAACCAGGGAGAAGGCAGAGGATGCTCCTAAGGTGGACTTGTTAAAGAGATCTAGCTGATCTGAACCCAGAGAGGGCAAATAGGAGGTAAAGAGTGCTGGTCTGTTTACAGAATTTGGTCCCTGAACTAAATGGGATTTATTTCCAGTTAAAAGAAATATTCACACTCTCTCACAAGGGCACAGAACCCACTTAACAAGCATTATTTCCCTGATAAATGAAGGGCCACATTGTTGCTTTTATGGGAACATTATCCTGACCCTTAACTTCACAGTAATTTATAAAATACAACAAAAATAATTTATTTTGTCCAAATAGAGAAGCCAGAAACTGAAATGTTTTGCTATTTCATTTATTAAGTTCTTTTTGCTAATCTCAGGTATATAGAATCCACATGCTGTGTTTCCTCTGGTAGAGTCTTTGTAGTAAGATCTGTTTGGGTCTTTCCAGGATATAAATAACTACCTAGATCCCAGACCTTCTTTCACCTTGTTTAAACTCTCCTTTGCTAGGTTACTGTTCCTGTTCAGTTTACACACCACAAATAATCTCATAGCGGATGAGATGGGATCATCGGGGTTAACGATTCTAGGAAAGCTGAATGACACAAAGCCAGGAGGCAATGGATAGCCTTTCTCTGGAACGTGTATACTTTTGGAGCTGGGGCATGACCTCTTAAAGCCAATCAGTTTGAGCTTCAAGTTTATTAGACCTGAAACAACTAAATCATTCCCAGCCTATTTGACCTATTGCTTTCATTTTGTCTCTATTCTTTAACGATGGTTGAAGTCTAATGAGTTTAGAAAAAGTAGCATTTTTAGGTGATATTTGCTATGCTAGCAATTTTAGCATATGACCATCTATGCAAGGGGTGGACACACTCTGAACCTTGTGGGGTTGTAGTGCACCATGTTTGGCTGTTCCAGGGCTCTGGGAAGCTGCAGAAAACCATCACAGCTGCTATTTTGGGTGACTGGAATTGATTTACAATACTACTGGTTACATTTCAGGCCCTTATGGGGAAAACATATTTGGAAATGTGAGAGATTTGTAGTGAATCTCTCTAGCAGAGTATCTAAAAGTGCTAGGCAAAAGTTGAAGCAGTAACCAGCCCATCCCATCCCATACACAGTAACTAGCAGAGAAAGAAATCAGACTTAAGTTATATACTTATATATACTTATATAAGGTATATAACAGTAGTTTTACATACAAATACTTATGCATAATAAACACAAGTTCACTTTCTTGAAGAAAATAGGGAAATAAAGAGGAAATTTCCACACCACACTGTTATAGTGCTATTATTCACTTTCAACATCTTATGGAATCCTGGGATTTGCAGTTTAGAGATGGGCATTTAGCATTCTCAGCCAGTGAGCTCTTGGCCTCAGCAAACTACAAACCCCAGTATTCCACAGGGTGTTGAAAGTATAGCACTGTAAAAGTGGAGGGTAGAAATGGCTATAGTTTCAGAAGAGTTGAAGCATCCAGAGCAAAGCATCTGGATCTCATCCAGCATCTCATCCAGAGCAAAGGACATGCTTCATGGTTGGAAGGCAGGGAGAGAGAAAGAGGGTCAGAGCAAGATGAGACTCAGAGAACAAAAGAAAAGTGTCTACGTGATACAGGAAGAGAGTGGGTGAGAACAAACAAACAAACAGGAAGTAGCTATAAACATGCTGTGCCTAAACTTCTAGAAAGCAACACGCAACTGAAGTGCAGTAAGCATAATAAGGCATGCAAAGGTTGTAACCTCGAACAAGACGTGTGACTATTTGAGGGTGGAAGCCCCCAGCAACAGTATGTTAATGCTCCACAGCAGCTTTCTGAGGCCTGTGAAAGTATATTTTCAGTTGAATTTATTTCTCTCTCTCTCTCTCCCCTCTGTGGAATGGGTCTCGGGAGATTCCTGAAGGTCTAAAGGGACATAATGAACTTCTCCCTAAAGGCCTGCATGAATCCACCCTTGATCTCAGGAATTCGAAGAGGTTGCTGTATGTTGTGGGTTTTCCAACACCAAACTAAAGATATTGAAGAATGTAAATAGTTAACATACATATGCTATAGTTAAGTAAAATAACATGTTCCACATTTGTGGAAGGGATTGGCTGGTTTTTAAATTATTTCTTTTTTACTGCTTCACTTAACAAGAATAATATAATCTGACACAGATGCTAGAACAATATACAACCTAGCAACATTTACTGGGCATGTGTTACTTCGAAGCAACCAACGTTCAATTTCTTATAGCAATTAAGTGCGATAAAACATTATGTGGACATTTATCAGCTGGAATTTATTGGAAAGCATTAAGTGTGTCTGAAAAGGAAGCAAAAGCTGCTTTGGAACTCCAGGAAGAAGAAAAAAGCTCTAGAGCTCCCATTATCTAAGCTACAGACATTCTGAAACTGCTCCAGAGTAGCAGTTTAGTCTCATGGTGACAATACAGGGAATTTTGGCAGTTTGTCATGTTTTAATGCTATCCCAAAATCTGCAGCCTTTAGTTAGCTATCCTAGATTTTAGAAGAGTTTCTCCCAGGGACACTAGGACTTGTCGTACCAATAGTAACTTCTCCAAACTCTGGTCCTACCCTGCCTAAATGTACTCCAGCCCTCTGGGTGAAGAAGTGAACCAAGAAGTTTCTGTGCCCATGGAGCCCTTGCTCCCATATGGATCTTTGTATGTTCAGCAACATCTTTCATTAAGGAGAGGAAGAATCCCTAGTTCTTTTGCTTTTGAAGTTATAAGGGAGGAAAAAAAACATTCAGCTAATAATCAGACAGTGTGACAGAAAAAGAAAGGGAAAAACAGAGAAAAATATGGGCTTATAGTCTGCTTGTCATGGCTGTAGTTAATACTGGCTACATTCACACATAACACTGCACTGTGGCTTAGCTTTCTGAAGACAAGCCTGTGAAAGTTTCAGACTCATGGGACACTCATTCTATCTGGCATGGGTGTAAGGAAATTGAAAGCTTCCATTTTTATTAACCATACTTTAGCGTTACTCGAAACCGGTAATCTTACAGATTACTAAAACAAGCCAGTTTGAAGCTGGATTGTTTTAGTAAGTCTATGGCCATTTCCGCACCAGGCATTTAAAATGGTGCAGAGCGACCTCTGACAGAGGTCTTCTGCACCATAGAGTGGACTGGGGTGGACTACTTTTTGTAGTTCCGCACCTCAGTCCAGTTCTGCGCGACTGGAACTGGTTGTGCAGCATGATTTTAAAAACCTCTTTTTTGAGGTTTTTAAAAAGCACAGAGCAGGCAACCCCGTCACTGCGCTCCAGAGCAGATTTGCAGGTGCGTGCAAGTGCATGCCTGCAGATCTTCTGGGGGCGGGCTTTCGACTGGTGAGCTTCTCCAGTTGGCGGAGAGCCTCCACCAACCGGAAGCCACCATTTTGGATGCTGGAGAACTGCGGAGCGCCAAACTCGCACTGCTGCTCTTCACGACGGACTTGCCCAGATGCAGGAAAAATCCGGTGAGTCCCATTTCTGCCCATTTCTGCCCAATAAACACCCCATGTGCGGAAAGGGCCATAGCTAAAAATAGCTGCCTCTTTGCTGCATTTGGACATTAAGACATTAGTATTAAGAGAAGGAATAAGACCCCTCCCTAAGCTACAAATCTCAGGATTCCATAGGATGGAGCCATGACAGTTTAGTTTTTTATTATATGTCTTGACACTTCAGAATCTTGTCTCATTCCTTCATAACTGTTCTTCCAAGTCCTAGCCGTCTACTGATTTTTTGACTGCACTCTCTATTCAGATCAATGACTGAGCCAAGGTAATGGAAAATCTTGAAGTATTTCAACATCTTCATTGTATGCTTTGAAGTTATGTAACTCATCTGTGGTTGTTATTCTTGTCTCTGCCATATTCACCTGTAATCCTGCCTTTGCACTTTCTTCTTTAACTTTCTTCAGTAATCGTTCCAAGTCTTTGCCATATTCTGCTGTAGTACAGTGTCATCTGCATATCTTAAAACTGTTGACGTTCATTACTCCGATTTTCGTGCTTCCTTCCCCCAAGTCTAATCTTGCTTTATATATGATGTGCTCAGTGTACAAGTTAAATGTATAGGATAAACATAATTTTTCATGATCAAAGGCTTTAATGTGATCTATTAAGCACATGCTAATTTTCTTCTGGAATTCTTTTGTGCATTCTATTATCCAATGTATATTTGCATTATGATCCCTCATGCCTCTTTCTTTCCTGAACCTACCTTGGACATTGGCCTTTCTTGCTGCATGTATGGTAAAAGTCTTTGTTGTAGAATTTTGGGCATCACTTTGCTTGCATGAGAGATTGACACAATTGTCATGTGGCTACTGCTATCCCTGGTGTTCCTTTTTTTAAAGGACTGGGATATATATAAAATGTTTCAATCTATGGGCCATTCCTTTGATTTCCATATTTACTGAGAGATTATAGTTAGAACTTGTGTAGATTCTGTCTCTGTATCTTAAAGTAGCTTTATTGGCATGGTATCTTTTCCTGGTGATTTATTTTTTCCAAGTGCTCTGAGTGCAGCACATTAGTCATTGTTAAAACTGTAGGTTCATCTTCAGATGGTCATCCTTTCAGCTTTTTTGCATAATTTCTCAGTGGACTGTTTCCGTTGACTTTTTATTTGTACTTTGTCATGTAATGTGTTCTCCTGCTGCTTGTATTACATCTTCACTGTAGGTTTAAATTTCTTTCTGATTTCTCAGATCTTGTAGAAGAGCCTCGTGTTCTTCCCTTTTTTGTTGTCATCTTATATTTCTCTACATTTATTATTATAGCAGTTCTCTTTTTACCTGTGCACAAGTTACTGGACAGCTGCATTCAGGGTTTTGATCCAACCTTTCACCACCTTTTAATTTTGCTTATCATCTGTTCTTAACTGGTTGAAGAGTTTCATCTGTCACCCACTGAGAATTTTTTCTTTCTTTCTTTCTTTCTTTCTTTCTTTCTTTCTTTCTTTCTTTCTTTCTTTCTTTCGGAGGCTGTAGATACTGTCTCTTTGCATTCCTCTCTTACAGTGTCCCTGGCTTCATTCCAGAATTCTTCTTGCTCACAGTCAGTTAGGCTTAATTGTGCAGATCTATTCTTGCATTATTTTTAAAATCTACAGGGATGGTCTTCAGGTTGCTTTTTTGGCATGATGATTGATTTAGTGTTCTTTAGATTTACTGTAATTTTTCATATTAACGGTTAACAGTCTGTGTCAGAATCTGTTCTGAGTCTTGTGTTTGCAAAGAGAATGGAACTTCTCCATCTTCTGCTTTCAATTATATAGCTATTTGATTTCTATATTGACCATCAGGTGATGTTTGTGTATATAGACACCTATTGAGTTTCTTCAAGAATGCATTTGCAATGAAAAAACTGTTGGACTCACAACATTCAGTCAGTCACTCTGCTGTTTCTTTCATGGTCCTAGACCAAATTTTCCTACATTCTTTGATTCTATTCTGTTTCCTACTTTTGCATTTGAAACGTCTATGCTTTATAAGAAGCCCTGTTTTGATGTGTGATGAATCTTCTCCTGAGATCCAGCATAGAAACTTTCACTTTCTTCTTCTTCTGCCATTGTAGGTCCATAATCCATTATGGTTATATTGATGGTTTTCCCCTGAAGTCTATTATTATTATTTTGTCAGACTTTGCATTATATCCTTTGACTGTTTATGCTACATCTCTCCTCACTATTAATGCCATCCCATTCTTCTTAGATGTTCATCTCCTGAGTAAAACATTGTGTAGTTATCTAATTGAAAATGGTCCATTCCTGTCCACTTTATCTCACTCATCCCAAGTATTGCAATGTTTATATGTTCCATTTCTTGTTTTACTATGTCCAGTTTCCCTTGATTCATGCTTCTCACATTCCATATGTGTTGCACAACTTCAGACTTTCCTTTCACCTCTAAGCGTGTCAACAGCTGAATGTCCTTTCAGCTTCAGAATTTTGAGCTGAATGTCCTTTCAGCTTGTGTTATTAGTCACGGTGCTACTTGTAGGCCCTTTTTGCAGGATGTTGTTATCCTGCTATAGGGATGGGAGAAGGGTGGGACCATGATGACAGTTATTCATCATGTCATCACGGTCCCATCCTTCTCCTGTCCCTAGGTGGTGTGATCATGGATTAAATCATTGATGGATTTTCCCCATCAGTAGCCCATGATTGCACCACCATCCTGTACTTACCTGGTCTGGTATGTGAAGGTCTGGAAGTGCAATGGCTATGCTTCCTGCCCCAGTGCAGTCTAGGAGAGTACCCAGCTGTGCTGCAGCAGGAAGAGTTGGGACCATCATACTTCCTGGATTCCAGAGGCAGCTGTTGCAGGGGGCAGCTCTCCCGTTGAGCTCCCCTCCAGGCACAGCCACTGCCGGGATCCCCAAGGAGTGCCGCCTGGAACAGATAAGATGTGAAAAGAGCTGTAGGTGTCCTTTGATTTTCCCCAGTAGTTCATTAAGTGCCTTCCGACCTGTGAGTCTCATCTTCTGGAACTATCTCTTGTTTCATTTTGGATTGTCTCATAACAGGGTTTTCATGGTTAAAAATATTCAAAAGGGGGTTGCAGTCCCTCCTTCTGTACAGTACTAATAAATGTTAGCTATGGTGCCCCCGCCATTGTCTCTAAGAGATTCTCTGCCAATGTGACCCCCCGCCCCACTACTGTTGCTGCCATACATTAAGTCTTGCTCCTCAGTAAAAGCCTATCTGACATGGGATACCCTACCAGCAGCACCAGCATAGCCTCTTGCCTCACAAAATCATACAAACCTACCACTACAGAAGGATATATGAGGTTAAAAGAAAAAGAAGAAGAGGGGAGGAAGAGGAGGAGGAAGAAGAAGGAGATGATGATGATGATTTTCCTCACAAGACTAATTCAAGAATAGTCCCCCAGTAAGGGGAATTTAACTTATATACCAAAATACATTCCATATATACTCTGCAAGACTCCTGCCAATATTATATGTAGAGTATCATTCTTAAGCATCTACTTTCTGCTTCTTCTTGTGACTGTTTTTTTTCCTCCTCTCATTACATCATGGAAAAATATTTCTGAAAGCAATTATATGTTAATATGTTGTCTTTCTTGGTCACAAAAATAAGAGCTTTTTAAAGAGTTACTATTCTTTGTGCAGACCAGTTTTTTAAAACTGAGTTTTTAAAAAATTCTGAACATTTGGTTATACTTGCAGTGTTTGTAACATTTGACTCATAGCGTTTGTCCTTCAGTTCATACAATTACAGCATTGAGAAAGAATAAAAAGTTATTTCGTTCAAATCAAGACAAGCCTGTGTTGTGGGTTTTTGTGTGAGGAGGCAGAATAAGTGGATTTGTTTAATAAATGCTATGATAATTTAGGGCAATGAACAGTACATCTTTTAAAAACTGTGCGCTCCTTGGAAGATGTTAGCCTTTTATCTAGGAGTGAAACATTGTTCTGATTTAAAAAAAAAGAAGAAAATAAAAAAAAATAGAACTGTAGAATACTGAAGTCTTCTTAAAATAAATTTCCATTTACAGATCTGACTGATTTGTATTATAGGCAATAAATATTCATTTTGTGTAACTTTTCTATTTAAATCTAAGGGGCAGTGCTTCTTTCAAAAGAAACTGTTACCCATTTTTAATTATATCAGAGAAGAAAGTGTTTTTCAATCTTAGCAGACAAATGTCAAAATAGGAAGATACTGGAAGAAACCATTGTGCAAGAGACAGAGACACAACTGTGTTCTAAATGAAACGAGTTTTGAGCACAGCATGTGAAAAACAAATTTACCATTCTGATAACACTTCCATGAGCAGATATTTGTCTAAATATAGACAGAGTATGATCTTAATCATGCCTGTTGGGTAGAAAATAGAGTTAGATACATATTATTTCACTTGTACAAGCAACTGCTCATGATATTTGTTCTAGATAATTGTTTCTGGGCACGATTCAAAGTGCTGTTTTTTACCTACAAAGACCTATATGACTGTTGTTGTTGTTGTTGTTGTTGTTGTTGTTGTTGTTGTTGTGTGCCTTCAAGTCATTTCTGACTTGTGGCAGTCCTAAGGAGAAACTATCATGAGGTTGTCTGGGATTGTGTGTTGTGCCCAAGGTCACCCAGTAGGTTTCCATGGCTGAGTGGAGAATCAAACCCTGGTCTCCAGGATCATAGTCCAATGCATAGTCCAAACCACTACACTGTACTGTCTGTCTCTATATGGCATAGGCCCAGACTATTTGAAAGCTTGTATCTCCCCTACAAGTCTGCCCCCATCTTACAATCTTTGGGGACAGGCTTTCTCTCCATCCTACTTCTCTCCAAGGTTTGATGAGTAGAGACATGGGAGAGAACCCTCTTAGTGGTATTATGGCACTGTGCACCCCCCATGATTGGCATGGTTTAATTGACAAATAATATTAGATTGGCACCCTATTAATTGGCATTGATATAAATGATACCTGAGGTGATGGCAATGTTACTCCAGTTATGATATGTCTGGTGAGAGCACTAGATATCCTTTTGATATCAAATAATTCGGCCTTTGCTTGACCTTTCTCAACCACCCTACTCCACGTGTTCGCAGAGGTCCTCCGGAAAAGCCAGTCTGGGGTGCGGCCGTTAATGAGTAAACATTCCAAACCTCTTTCAGGCAGGCAACTTAAGCCTCCCCGTTGCTTTAGGGACAAACCTCCCTGCAAACCGGCTTTGCTCAGCGCATATCCACACAAAGCCACACAGCCAAGAGCCAAGCCATTTCCTTATGTCGGGCCATCAACGTACTGGCCACACTATTGTCGTTAAGCGCTAAGCTAATCATGCAAAACCTGAGCTTTTCCAGATCCTTTGTCCACCTCCAAATTTCCTTTGTTCTCACCAAGCATAGCATAGCTTGTAGGCACACCCCACCCTATAAAAAGTCCCCACTTTTGGGACTTCTTCAGATCACCCTGGACTTCCATCTAGCCTAGCTGCCAGTTTGTCTAAGGAGCTCCCCTCAGCCAGCCACGCTGAGCTTTCTTCCCCGGAACCCCATCTTTCTCTCCAGGACTACGAGACCAGGTGTCATATTACCCATTCCCAAGCTCTCTATTTCTGTTTCCAAGTTAGCTAGTGTGTGTGTTGTCTTATTTGCTGTTTATCTCTCAATAAATGTTATTTTTGTTACCTTAAAACTTGTCTGGCTACACTCTCTGACCTGAAGCCATAGACATAAGGTAAAAGATCCTAGCTGCCGTTACCCTGCCCCTCGTTAGCTTAAGAGAGTGCTCGAGGTTAATTTCCCCAACTTGTGCTTTTATTTGATTATTTGGGCGCCCCTCCCGGGAACCCCCAACACACAGGGTAACAGCAAGGTCATGCTGGAAGATGCAAATTCCTGACCGTAAACATGACATAGCAAGGAAGGTCAGCAACACCTACGGCTTAGGCAAGACAATACTACACCTACCTCTTAGGCAGGATAATAGCGTGGCCTCTCTGAATACAATAGGTGTGAAACATCAAGCTGGACTCTCAGAGTTGAGATAGGGAAGTTCCCATCAAATTTTGATTGTCTTAACCCTGGTCCTTGTACATGTAGATATATTTCTATGTTTCCCCACCTCTTATTGTTTTTCTCTATAATATTCAGCTGTTACGACCACCATTAATACTAAGACCATTAACTCTGTTTGGACTTCATTCTTTGTGTCGCAGCTCCCGTTGTCCACTTAGCTGGGAGTGCAAGTCACAATCATACTCTTGGGACATTTTTCGGGTACAAATACCCCTGATTTTAGGTTGTCCAGTGCAGTCTATTGCCATTCCAAACACTACTCTGCCCACCCAATTCCCAAATGAGAATTGTCCTTAGATTCCTGTCTAAGCCATATCACTACTTTCTCTGCTTCTCTCCAGACTGGTAAATATTGTCTGAATCCCTCAACATCTTCTATCCCACTTTCCTCCCTTTCCTTCAGTTAGTCCTTGTGTAAGTGTTTGAGCTTTTGCATGCTTGTGTGAATCTTGTTAATAAAACACATTTTTAGTTTATAATTTTTACTCTCCGGCTGTTTTTTTCCTGTGCAAGACCGTAAACATTGGTAGGCAAGATTTCGCTAAATTGCCCTCCTCTTGCAAGCCTCCTAATTTTGTGCTAATTAATTCCCCTCTGTCACATGGAGGTAGTGGCATAGCGGGCGGATCTCCGAGTTGCCCACGTTTTGGGGTAGCAGTGGCTGCTTTTTGGCTTTGTAATTCCCTTTCACAAGAGGCTTGATCTGACCCCTCTCTATTATCCTTTCATTTCCAGAATAAGACGTTCTTGTTTAAACAGGCCTTTATCCTTGGCCAGCCAAGATGAAGTGGTGTGTAACTGGCTGTGCTCCCTCTGCAGCTCCTGATGATGTTCTTCACTCCCAGCAGAAACCTGCCCTTCTAGACAGTGGAGGAATTGGTGCTGGGGGCTGCAGAGGGAAACTGGTGAAATTGGCTCCTGTTCCTTCTTTTCTCTGACAAGAGACTTCTGAGACAACTGTGCTTAGGGTTGTTGGCACTGGTGGAAACAAACTATGGGTCTACTGTTCACCTCCTATGCCAGGAGCCCTTACACACAACATGATTATAGCATGCTATCTACCATGGCTGCATCCTATGAAATCTTGAGGTTTGTAGTTTGGTGAAACATTGGAGCTTCACCATTGAAGATTCTAAATGCTCCTTCCTAAACTGCAGATCTCAGAATTTCATAAGATGATGCTGTGACAGTTAAAGTGGAATCATAATGCTGTAACTGCAGGATGTGAAAGGGTATTGTTGTGTTTGATATAAAGGCTGGCTCATAACATCAGATGTGCATGAAGTTCCATGAACTGAACAATGCTGACACAAAATAATGATGTCGCACATATTCAAGTCTCAGGGTTCAATTCCCCACTTGACCATAGAAACCCACTGGGTGCCCTTGGGTGCATCACACACTTTCAGTCACAGAAAACCCCAGGACAGGTTCACCATAGAATCACTGTAAGTCAGAAATGACTTGAAGGCATATAGCAAACAAGGCCCTTTCCGCACCTTACTTTTTCATGGTGCTGGGGTGTGGGGATCGCATGAGCAGCCTCTTGCAAGAGGCTCTCGCATCCCTGCTGCTTCGCCTCCACAGCTGCTGCTAGCAAGCAGGCAGCATGGGGGCTCTGTTACCCTGTATGTTGAGGGTCCCTGGAGGGGCACCCAAATTACCAAACAACAACACAAGATGGGGGAAATTAGACTCGAGCACTCTCTTAAGCTAATGAGAGGCAGGGTAACTTTAGCTAGGATCTTTAACCCTATGTCTACGGCGCCAAGTCAGAAGAGTGGTCAGACAAGGTTTTAAAATAGTAAAAATAGCAGTTTTATTAAAAGACAGACAACAAACAAGACAACACATGCACACCACTAACTGGAAATAGAAATGGAGAGTTTTCAGGGGAATGGGTAATACAACACCTGGTCTCGTAGTCCTGGAGAGAAATGGAGGTTGCAGGGGAAGAAACTCAGCACGGTTCACTGAGGGGGCGACTTGCTGGACAAACCAACAGCAAGGCAGGATAGCAGTCTGGAGTGTTCCAAGGAGGACTTGAAAATGGGGACCTTTTATAGGGTAGATTTCACCTACAGGCCATGCCATGTTCGGTAAGAACAAAAGGGAATCTGTAGTTGGACAAAGGCGTTGGAAAAGGTCATGTTTTGCATGATGGGCTTAGTGCTTGATGACAATAGTATGGCCAGTATGCAAATAGCTCAACATAAAGGAATGGCTCGGCGCTCAGCCGTGCGTCTTTGTGTAGATTCGCACTGAGCAAGGCCGGTTTGAAAGAAGGTGTTCCCTGAAGCATCAGAGAGGCTTAAGTTGCTTGCCTGAATGAGGTTTGGAATGTACAACCATTAACGGCCGCGCCTAATACGTGCTTGTCCGGTGGACCTCTGCAAACACGTGGAGTAGGGTGGCAAAGAAAGGTCAAGTAAAGGCCAAATTATTTGATATCAAGAGATATCTAGTGCTCTCACCAGACATATCATAACCGTCGTAACAGCTCCTCCTCTTCCTTCTGCAGCGCGGCCTGGGATTTTTCCCAGGCTGCACTGGGGCAGGAAGCATGAGCGCCACAGTTCCAGAGGCTCCGCATGCACGGTAAGTGTGCGCGGGACCCCAGAGCGATGTGCAATCATGCACCATTTTCGGCTAGAATCTGAAAATGAAATAGTGCACAATCGGCACCTGCAATTGCGAGGACATCATGTGGATGACTCCTTGCAATTGCGCGATGCTCCAGAGGCTCTTTCGCATGGCAAATGCTGTGCGAAAAGAGCCCAAGTGTAGGTTAAAACAGAATGTGCTGTCCATAGCTTTTTGTAATATTTATCACAATGCTCACAAAACTAGCTCATCATGTCAAAGTCAAATTTATGTTAAATTACTACATTTTTGCAAAAATTAGTATCTTTGGCTTTAATAAGATTTCTCTGTATACTCAAAGTTATCATGAACCCCAGATTACTTAGTCCAAAGGTCGCATAAATACTTTCCATGGGGGCTGGGGAGATGGGCACCAACCCTTCTAACAAATTGATTTTGTACATTACTTTTACTACTTTTATTAATTCTGCATATGAGGTGAGAGTCTATAATTTGTCTTCTCAGCTCATATGTTGCCAGTGAACATACTTAATTAACATTTCAGATAAACTCATCAGTCTTTATGAAATTAAATGGATGTAATTTTCCCCTAAATTCTTACATGCAGTAGTTTAGTGCAGTGAAAACTTTGTTGATTTTAACTGCCATCAACTTGACTTGGACTTATGCTGACCTTGTGAATGAGAGATCCCCAAGTCACCCTGTCATCAACAGCCCTGCTCAGGTCTTGCAGACTCAGGGCTACGACTCCTGATTTATTTGCTGTACGCCATGATCCTGCACTAACCAAGCAAAACATTATGTTCCACCCATGGAGTTCCATGTCCTCTTCCCATCCAATCACCTTCCAAACCCTGGTAGGGTTTGCCACCACTGCTGCTTAATGATGAGAAGGAGAAGGAGAGAGGAGGCCATTGTGGTGATGAAGATGAGGCTGGTTTGGTCTTTGGGAGGAAGGATAAAGAGATGTTCATGAATAGAGTAAGCAGTAGCATTGTCCCCTCTTGGAGTTTCAGTGCTGCCAAGTTGGGGAGGTTTTGGATGGTGCACAAAGAGCTACAGAATGGCCTTATGCACCTAATCCAAAAAGAGATACACATGCACATAAGTCACACTTTTCTGCACCTATATCACTAACAGGATTCCAGCCATGGTTTCTACATGAAAACCATAATTATCTACCCGCTCCTTTTTTTCCCTTAGGAGAGCTTCCTTTTTAATATAAATTTACATTGGGAATGTTTGCCTGATGCATGCTTTTGTGACTTGAGAAGTAAATCAAATAGACTAGGCTTGTAAATATGTGATCCACAAAGCAAAAACGTATGTCCCCATCACGTATGGCAATCTAGGAGAGACTTGATGTTCTTGCTGGTTGTGCTGGCTGTCTAGGCAGGCCATACAGCATGTGAGAGTAGGATTGGTTCTAGCTTCTACAGATATGAGATAGATTCTGAAAAATACTTTAAAAACTTGGAAAAACTAACCTCATGCCCAAAGTATGCAAAATTTGTTTCTTTTGAGTAACAAAATTGAACAGTCTTTTCATACAAAAATCTATGCCAGGTTTCCAATTAGCTTTCTTTATTTCAGAAACATTATTTGGAAAAGAGAGTAATGAAAGAGTCCTTTCAATTCATTGCTGCTATTGTTTAATAATTAGAATAAGAAATCCTTGCTGATCTACTGCAAATGTTCCAGAGATCTACAGGAGTACAAAATGCTGATCTACTGGTAGATATCTTGGTGATGTGAAGACTGACAAGGATTGATACTCTTCCAACCCTTGTTCTAGGATATGGATGAAAACCCTTTTGATGCAGCCATGTGAAGATTTTAAAACTCAACAAAGAGTTGTGTGCTTAACTACGTTCACATTCTGCCTTATAATGATATGAAATATGTTCATGAACTTTATTAATGTAGTGACGCCAGCAACAGTGTATAAGTATAACCAAGATGGCCTGCTTAACCTATGCAAATGTCTCTACCATGTTAGCAATATAATTTTATTTTAAATTTTAAATTACTCATTTTAAATTACTGATTATTATGCTACAAGATTTCAGCTACTCGAGGACACTGGGCAACATGAATGATTGGAATTAAAAATGAAAAAGAACTTCCTGACAGAAAGAGCTATTTGAAAGCGGAATGTATGAACCACCTTGAAAGATGGTGGCCCTTTCTCTACTGGAGATTTTAAAACAGATTTTGGAGGACCAAATATCAGTGATGCTTTTTTTTATGAGTTTCTACACTGACAAGAGATTGGACGAGATGGGCCTTTGTGTTCCTTGCAACTCTACAGTTGTATGGTTTGGTGTCTGGACAGCCGCTGGTTTCTTTTTTTATGGGGAGGTGAATCGGTTCCAGGATTTCACCTTAACTTAAAAGGAATTCTTCAAGATACTGAACCCTATTTCCCAAAATAGATTTGTCACCATGGATTGCTTCTTTAAAGTCTGGACTTAAACCTAGAACAGATCCACTGCTCCAGTGACAGTTATCACCAACATCCACTGATTCCATGAATGCAGTTCCTCAAACTTTATAGTCAAAAGCTTACACACAGATTTTTGTCTTTGTTGTTACATAGGAACATAAGAAAAACCACATTAGATCAGGCCAAAGCTTAGCTAATATAACAGACTTTTCACGCAGTACCCATTCAGTTGCCTATAGAAGCCCATTAACAGGACATAACTGCAATGTCCCCCCTCCAACTAATTCTCCCCAGCAATTGATATTGTGACTGATGTTGGAGATGATATATAGCCATCTTGACTAGCAGTCATACATGGCCACATTCTTCATGAAATTGTCTAATCCAATTTTAAAGTTGACATCTGTAACTACAACCTGTGGCAGTGAATTCCACGGTTTAATTATGTGCTATCTATAGAAGTACTTTTTATCTGTCCTGAATCTTCTTCTGCATTTAGATTCAGTGGATGGCCCTAGATCCTAGTATTATGAGAGAGGGACAAAACCTTCTTCCTATCAGCTTTACTCCTGCCATGCATCATTCTCCTTTTTTTCTAAGCTAAACACCTCATAGGGCAACTGTTCCTGTCCCTTAATCATTTTGGTTGCCATTTTCTGCATTTTTCCCAGATCTTCAGCAACCAGATTTTTCCCAGATCCTCAGCAACCTTTTTAGGTGTGATCACTAGAACCATACAGAATATTCCAAATATGATCATGCCATTTTTTATCTCTAAGGGCATTAGGCTATTAGCAGTTTTATTTTTGCTTCCCCTGACCATGTCCAACATGGAATTCTTCATTTTTGTTGTTTTTCAACAGCCACATACTGTGAATTCATCTTCTTTGAGCTATTTACCACAATCCCAAGACCCCTTTCTGGTTTAGGTGCTGCCATACATCTCATCAGTGTAGATGTGAATTTGCTGTTTTACTGCCTGTTCCATCAGTTCATTGCACTCTGTTTTTATTCTCCCTTCCGAATGTGACAAGTTTGGTGTCATCTTCAAACTTGGCCACTTCTCTACTCACCCTAAACTCTGGATCATTGGCTGTTTGCTATCAAGTTGGCTTCAACTTATGGCAATCCTATAAACTAGCGACCTCCAGGAGTATGAGTTATCAACAGTCCTGCCCAAGTCTTTAAAACTCAGGCCTGTGGTTTCTTTGATTGAGTCAATCCATCTGTAATGAAGTCTTCCTCTTTTCTACCAAGTTCCACTTTCCTGAGTGCTATCATCTCTTCCAATGAGTCGTGTCATCACATGGTATGTCCAAAGTATAATAGCGTCAGTTTAGCCATTTTGGCTTCCGGAGAGAGTTCAAACTTGGGTTGCCCTCAGGCTCCTTTATTTGCCTTTTTGGCAGTGGCTGGTATCCATAGAACTGTCCCCAGCACCACATTTCAAATGAATTGTTTTTCTTCTTGTCAGCTGTTCAGACTTCACAACCATACATAGAAACAGGAAATTCTGTGGTGTGGATTATTCTGACTTTGATATGAAAAAGTGAGAAAGCACTTGTCTCAACACAGATCATTGAGGGCCACCTTACATTTTTATGAAAGGTACCTCCATAAACAGCTTTCCTTTTAAATTTTTATCTAAGTGAATATAAATTCCCTGATGAATTAATATTCTATCAGAACTGTAAAATCACATATACACACAAAGGTATCAGCTTATCTTGTTTGTAGTCGTGAAATTCATGGTGACCAAAACCAGCTCTGTCTGTCTGTCTGTCTGCTTGTCTTTCTTTCCTTTTGTAAAATGTTTTAGGTAAAATGTTTTGCAATTTAGTAGATTTTTTATTAAAAAAAATGCACCATTCTTTACATTATTTTTCCCAAGGAGAATTTCAGAATTCTGCAATTACTTTTTATAAAAATATTCTATTTATTTTTTAAAAAAAATCTGGAAATTGTGCTTAGGATTTCTCCTGATTTAAATACAGGACAAAATCTTTCTACAGAAATGAAAATGGTGGGAAAGAATTACCTTTTTAAAGTTATTTTTATTAAGTGAAAACATATTGCCTGTTATTAATATTGTGTGAAAGGCACAGTTCCTGCCAGACCCAAGAAATGTACTATATTGTCTGAACAACAGAATGGAACTGAGGAAAACCAGGTAGGAATTAGTTAAAGAAGGACATACAATAATCCCTCTTTAATAATGCTTTAATTGGCTTTTGCATCACCATTGCTCTGTTTTGCATAGATATAGTTACTGATACTTCCTAGAAAGTGTCCAGAGCTTTCTCTTGACATCACTGGTATTATTTTGATATGGTATCATTTTGTGAATGTGTTACTTCACATACTGTACTTCTTGTTGTGAGGGGCAATTCTTGGAAAATAGTTTTTTCACCAAATGTTTAGAAGCATGAGCAGAATATACTAGGCAAACCACTTTCCTATACTTCCCAAGAGAATGATTAAAAATGTCCTATAAGTCTATTGAGAACTGACCCCAAGACATCAGGGAAGAGTGGAGTTGGGGAACCCATAAATACTTTAGGAATTCTAAACAACAGTTCTATAAAGAGTGGGCAGATTTGCATAAGTATACATACAGATGTGAGTGGCAATTACTGTATGTCACATTGTTAGTCTATTTTGTCCTTGAAAAGGCGGATCTGGGCAGGATTATGAGTGCTTCCTTACCACAAACCCCAAAATCTGGTTCTCTCTGGAGAATTGTGGTTGGCAACTTAAGAAGACTTGAAATAATTTGAATCCGCTAAACTGTCCTGTATACATTGCAGCTAGAACTGTAAAAGAACAAGCAGTGTACAGGAACAATGGATTTCTTTTGAGATATCAAGTATTTCAAAAGATGGAGTATATTGACATTTAAGACTCAACTAATCCTATTTTTATGCACCTTTATGCCAAGTTCTAAAATGACAAGAGTATGAAATTTCAAGAGTTTAATACCACAAACAAAAAACTCACTTTACTTGCAAGCAGCCTGATCAAATGACTGTTATGCCATGGCTGGTGCCAGTGTAATATGGCCATAATCCTATGGGTCCATAATTAGCAAAGGACAGTACAATACCAGCTGTTGAAACAAATGCCAGTGTAGCAATACTTAGCAGCATGTCCACAATATGCCTAGAAACTCTGCCAGGGCAGCTGGTTGATCCCCTGATGTGAAAGTGTTGAATCCATTCTTGATTTCACCACTGTACCTCAGTTGCTCTGAATGTAAGGGAGCTGTGCAGATCCTGAATATCTGAAGGGATAGGGTCCAGCACCAGCATAAAATCAAGTGTAGACTCACCACTCCTGCAGCATGGGCCCCTTTTACACTATACATTTATTGTGGCATGGTTCTGTTACCCTGTTCTCTGGGGGTCCCGGGAGGGGCGCCCAAATAACCAAGCAAAAGCACAAGATGGGGAAATTAACTGGAGCACTCTCTTAAGCTAGCGAGAGGCAGGGTAACTTAGCAGGGATCTTGCAACCCAATGTCTATGGGGTCAGGTCAGAAGAGTTGTCAGACAGGTTTTAAAGCAGTAAAAATGATATCTTTATTAAGAGACAAACAACAAATAAGACAACGCAAGCACGCAGCTAACTGGGAATTGGAAATGAGAGTTTTCAGGAAAACGGGTGATACGACACCTTTTCTCGTAGTCCTGGAGAAGCGGGAGATGGTCGAGAAGAAACTCAGTGTGGAGGCCGAGGGGAGCTCTCTGGACGAAGCGGCAGCAAGGCTGGATGGAACTCAGCAGCGATCTGGTTTCGGGATCGGGGAGTTTTTATAGGGTGGATTGTGCCTACAGGCCATGACATACTCGGTGAGAATAATGCGAGTTTGGAGCAGGACAAAACTTTGGGAAAGGTCAAGTTTTATATGATCGGCTTAGCGCAGGTTTGACAATAGTGTAGCCAGTATGCAAATGGTTTGGCATTGTAAGGGCGTCAGCTCGAGGCCGAGCGTCTTTGTGTAGAGTCGCGCTTAAGCAAGGAGTGTCTGCAAGAGAGGTCCCTGAAGCAACGGAGTGGCATTAATCTGCCTGTCTAAGTGGGAGTTGGAATGCCCAGCACTTACCGGCTGCGCCTGTGTACGTGCCTGCCTGGTGGCCTCGCAAACACATGGAGTGGGGTGGCAGAGAAAGGTCAAATGATTTGATATCAAAAAGAGATATCTAGTGCTATCACCGGGTAGGCCTGAACCATAATAACAGTTCCACTTTAACTACCATGGTTTATCCTATGGAATTGTGGGGTATGAAGTTTAAGGAGGGATATTGAGAGTCCTCAACCAGAGAACTCCTCTAGTGCCTCACCAAACTACAACACCTAGGATTCAGTGAGATATTGCCATGCCAGATAAAGTGAAACCACAGTGGCATAACTATGTAGAAGAGACCCTGGACTCTACTACTACATACCAGACACAAAACAGTCTATTATGTATGCAGAAGGATATGGAACACTTGCTAAAATGGACAGCTTTAGCTATGAAATGGGTGATATTTTAGAACTAGAATTATTTTAGGGGCATTGTCTCATCATTGTAGTCTGTAGTTGGTAAACATATCTCAATTGTGATTACATTTGGGTTCTGCTTCTAACCTCCCCTTCCTCAAATGATGCCTTAACTTATAATTTCCATTCTTTCAAATGCATGAATGAATCTGCATCTGGTTAAGTGGTTTAACTTCTGTTAAAACCAAAGTTTTTGATCCCAGACTCTCTGTTTCACTCAGTTCTGAGGCTGTGGCATTTGACTGATTCTGAAAATAACCCCAGAGGTTTGACTTAGTATCTGCTGTAGTATTCTGTTTACAATAATTTCTCAGAGGCTGCCTATACCTTCGATGCCCAGATTAGGAAAACAATACAGTTGGTCCTTTACATTCTCTAGGGTTGGGGGTGCAGGATCCTCACAGAAGTAGAAAAATCACAAATATCAAAATGTATGGATATATCTCTGGGAAGGGGGGTGAGGCATGGCGGGGAGGGCAAACACCCAGCATCCAAACCAGGTCAGGAAAAGGAGAGAGAAGGGGGTGATTAGCATGGTGGCCCTATACTTTCTCCCTTTTGCCCATCTTCTTCCTTGAGTGTGCATGGAGCATCAGGAGAGGGTTTGTGCTACTGAGAAATTGGACTGCGTCCATCCTTAGCTGGCCAGGTAGTGGCTGATGGAGGAGATAGAGTACCAGAGGTGGGTTTTTAAAGGGCTGTGTGGCCTGATCAGACCAGCTGAGAAAGAAGGTTTCCTCAGAAATGAAGCACCTGAGTTAGTGGGGCAGGAGTTGAAGTCAAACCCACAAATGTGGAGGGCAAATTGAATAATTCTGAATACTTTTAAACAGGAGTAAGATTTATTTTTCATAGGGTCATCCAGTCTTACCCTTAGTCAGAGTGAGGCAACCATACCATGTGCAGAAACCAATGGGCAGCAGGGGCCACCCCAAAGATGTTTCTCCGTTGTCTAGGGATGGAGGGTGGGGCAGTGTGCTCCCAGTGGCAATTTTTGGGGGGTGCCATGGCTCCTTGCTTGCCCTCCCCCATGCACCCTAGCCATGACCCCATGCCATAGTATTGCAACTGCCCCTATGCTTCCCCCCACTCCATGCACTCCAAGCTCTGCCACTGTGTTTCTCCCCTCTCTTGGAGGACAGAGCTATATGCATCTTTCTTGATCTCTTCCATTGGCTTGCTTCCCTCAACAGTGGGTGAAGGTGCTATCCTTTTATTACTGTTGAAAGAAGATGCAACTGCCAAACCATCTTGTTTCTGTTCATGGGATGGAGGGGGACACCACCTATCCTTTGTTTCACGCAGCAAAATGTATTGAGCTGGCCCAGATTTTGGAGTTATACAATTAAGTGATTCCTTTAAAAAAAAATCTTATGGTTCCAGGGTCAAACTTCACATGATGTAAAGCACTTAGTTTAATAGGCCTTTACCATAGCTTTGGTGGCAGGGGGAACATGAAGAACAGTTTCAATTCTTTTTGCATATTGGAATGACAACAAAGAGCATCTCAGTCGCACCAGGAACAATTTTTGAGCCTCATCTTATTTGTGCCAGTACTCTACATCCCTCCCCCGCTACTAAATTTTCTCTGGTGGTGGAAGAAGTGCCCTCCGCAATTTCCCCTTGAAAACATGTGGTGAGTGCACACATCCTTTTAAAATCAAACCATATTTCCAGAAGCTTTGAAAAGAAGGTGCGCATTGCCCACTTGACTAGCTGCAAATAAAAATGGTGACCCTTTTTTGCTGCAACCGTGAGGCCAAATGCAGTGGCAGAAGCAATGGGAACAGGTGGGGGACCACCTGCAGCCTGCCCCTGCTATGTTTCCCATCTGAGATTTATAAAATCTGTAATTCGTATGTTGGGAACAGATGTGTCAGGAGTTGGCAGGGTCCATTAAAAATAATGAGGATGGATTGACTTCTGGCCAAGATGTTGGCGCAGCTGGCAGCCTGAACCTGTGCCTCAGGTTTACCTGTGCGAATCCGAAGGGAAAACATCTCCTGGGGACTTTCTGGGTCCCCATAAAACTCCCTCTTGGTAGGCAGGGGAAGCAGAGCAGCTCACGCATCCAGAATCACCCAGGCGCCAGTAGAGAAGGAGTAGAGGTACCGGCACGAACAGGATGGAGGACAGAGCTGATGCCGTGGATTTGCAGCCAGTTTATCTGACAAGCGCCAGCAAGAACCTTTTTTAAAAAATGAAGAAGAATCAAAGAACCGTCTAGTTAGAATTAATGAACAGAAGAGAAGAAAGATTTTAGCTAATGAATTTAAGACTGACCTGGTATCTCATGTGAAGGCTGATCAGGAGAGACGGCGGAGCACAGGAACGGCGGCGCTGGTAGTGGTCTTATGGCAGTAATGGTGGACATGATGCGGCTTGACTCTGGTGAGCAAAGAAGCAATCTCTCCCCCTCCCTGGCACTTGCTGATTGAGCTTCCCCCTTCTTCTGAGAGAGCACTCACTTTATTGTTAAAATTTTGATGGGATAGCTGTATATTTGGCTGAATTAGACATTGTAGAACTTGTATTTCGAGTGCTTGGCTCTAAGCTTTTTTGGATGACTGTTGGAAAGGGGGAAGCGGGAGATAGATGAGACATAGAAGATCAAGCTGAATGGAGTGGAGAAGAGACAGAGAATTTGAAATGGAAAGGGGTGGGAAATATGGCGACGACAGTTCTCTCCTTGGAAGATATGAAGATTCTGCTTTGTTTTTGTCCATGAGGAACATTATTTGATGAGTGATCCTTTTGCAGTAATATTTTATGGAAATGTTGTGGATTAGCCTCGAGAAGAGAGGTGAAGAGCTAAAGTGTTGGGAATAAACTTTAACAGATCACAGACAGAAGTTAAGAATAATGAACAATAAGTAGTGTTGTGTGACAAAATACTGAATATATATGACTGAGTTTTTCCTTTTCTATTTGATGAATGAACTTTGACAGAACTAGAATAAATATGTAAACAATAAGGACAAAATAATTGTTTAGAGAAACTTGTAACTGAAGGAATTACAACCTTAGAACACTGACTGGATTGATCAACTGGCTGATTGGTTCCTGACTTTCAAGTTGGATTAGCCTCAAGAAGCGAGGTGAAGATAATAAGAGGGAAGTTATTGACTTTTGACGGAAGTCAACTTGAGATAGAATATAGTGTCAGAAAAGGTTGGATCAAACCTCAGAAAAATACTTTGTGATGTAAGTGTAAATGTCATGTTGCTTTAATTGCTTTAATTGTTAAGTGCACCTGTGGAAAGCAATGTGACTCAAGCTAGTTTGTGCTGAGTCATGCTGATGAGCACCAGGTGCGGACAATGCAAAGGTTGGCCAGGATTGGCTAGATGTCTGTATAAAGGTAGCACAATTCTAGCCAGCAAGTGTATATGATGTCTGATGCATGTTGCTGGAAAGAGCAAGCTAGAAATGCTGGATTGCCATCTGGACTTTGTAAATATTGTATATATTTTGTAACAAAGAATAAAGAGCCTCCATATTGGAAGATTACAAGCTGAGTGGGTGAGTGTTACTGGCTTAGTGCATCTGCTGCTAAAAGTATTCTCTGCTGCTTGGCATGCTTCCATAGCTGTGCGAAGCTATCTCTGCTGTATCTATATAGAGTAAGCCTTGGCTGGCTTTTTGCTTTCCCCCCTTGTTCTTGGGATATATAGAAAGTGGAAATAAGAAGTGTAAATAACTGACATTAACTATTCTAAATAATTTTTAACTGTTAATAATGAAATAATTTTTGCTGTTTAATCAAGTTGAAATGGAAAAGAATATGAATTGAAATTTTATGAATTGATTGATATAAGGCAGTGGTTCTCAACCTTCCTAATGCTGTGACCCCTTAATACAGTTCCTCATGTTGTGGTGACCCCCAACGATAAAATCATTTTTGTTATTTATTTATTTATTTATTTATTATTTAGTTCGTTAGTTATTTCCAACATCAAATAGATTGGAAACACTGCCCTAAATCACTGCTCTGGATAGACTTCTAATGCCTAAAAACTGGTAACCCTCCCCCCTTTTTTAAGCACAGAAAGTGTCCATCAATGCCAGAATTAAGGCAGTAGTTCTAGTTCTGAATGTTGGGTTTCCACAGTTCAAAAAGCCAGTCACTCCCAAAGGCAATGCCAAAACAGCCCACATTTTACACGAGGCGCAGGGAGGAAACCACAGGGAGAGAGGAAAGATGGCGGCGGCATAAGCAGATGCGTTTTGTTTCACTCCCTCCCTCCCTCCCTCCCTCCCTTAAAGGGAGTGCGGACGCTGAACATACAAAAAGCGAGGAATGCAAGACAGTCAAGGCGACACAACACGTGCATGTGGCAAGCGCCAAGGGTCCACGCACAACAAAAGCGAGAGGAGAAAGTCATCCTGGCTATTTCTGCACTGGACTGTTATAGCACTATTATTCCACTTTCACCATCCTATGGAATCCTGGGGTTTGCAGTTTGAACCCCAGCGCAGGGGTCTCAGAAGCACTGCTCCCATTGGCTGTGAGGCCACTTTCTTTTAAAAGGGGGGCAGGATTGAGGAGCGGTGACCCCTGTGAAATGGTCGTTCGACCCCCAAAGGGGTCCCGACCCCCAGGTTGAGAACCACTGATATAAGGTAAAATTGTGGAATAGCAAATTTAATTTTGAATCTCCTTTTTTAACAAATGATAAATGAAATAGACTGATAGAAATTTAAGATTTTATATTGTAGTAAAAAGTAGTAAAAAAGTAGTAAAAAGTTACATAAAAATCATAACAAATAGTATAATAATTAGCATATTTTAATGAATAAGTTGATTGAATATTATTTTGATACAGAGATTGGACTTTTTTGGATTTTGGGATTACTTTTAAGAGGGAGCAGTGAGCCAAGGTATGGCTACAGGTCAAAAGAAGACAACACAAACAGAAATCCAACCACAAGTTCTGGAAAGAAAAGGATCTATAGGCTCCAAGACAATGGAGGTAAATAGGCTCCTGGAAGAATTTCAAAAAATGAGAACTGATATGATGGAAGAATTAAAGCAACAAGGGCAGAGATAAGAACAACAAGAACAGAAATAAAACAAGACTTGAAAAAGGAACTAGAAAATCTGAACCAGAGCTTACAGAACTACAATAGATCAAAAAGTGGAAGATATTTGGGGAAAAAGTCAAAAATTGGAAAACCAGGTGGAGCAGATGAAGAAAGAACAGCAAAAAGACAAAGAAACTATAATGAGACTGGAAATCCATCAATGAAATAGATGTCTGAAATTAAGAGGTCTCCCAGAACAAAAAGAGGAAAACTTACACCAAAGAGTCACAGATATTTTGGCACCATATATAGGTCAAAGAAGAGTGAGATTTGAACATGTAATAGATACGGTATTCAGAGTTGAATTGGCAGTGGTAAAGTAAAGAGACGTACCTTGAGACATTGTGGTCTACTTCACCAGGGAAAAGATTTGGGACTTAATCATGGAGCAAAATTACAAAAAAAAATTAATAGTGGAAAATGAAATCAAATTTTTTAAGGATGTACTGACTAGTGTGATGAGAAGTAGAAGAGAATATGCATTTTTGACAAGGATTCTGCAATCTCTGGAAATAAGGTATAGATGGGAGATACCAGTAGGTCTTTCCTTTTTTTTTTTTTTCAAGGCAGAAGAATAAAGATAAGTTCTGTTCAGCAAGCAACAGAATTTCAAGAGAAACATTTGAAAACCAGTTCAAGAAAAGTAAGGACCAAAGATAAGAAATTAGAAAAAACAGTGGAATCTACATAGGAGTGGCAGCAGCAGACAAATCCAGTCCAATGTCTGAAGAAGAGTCAGAATTGGTAGAACCAGAAGAGAAAAAGAAAAAAGGGAAGTAAAGACAGTAAAATAGCAAGTATGAAGATAATTTCATGGAATGTAGGAGGAATAAACTCACAAACAAAGAGAAGACAGATTTTCCATCACTTAGAAAGATTAAGACCTCAAACCACGGTCTTATTAGAGACCCATATAAAGAAAAACCAAGAAAAATATTTATATAACTCTAAATTAAGTCAATGTTTTGCTTCTTCATACGTAAAGAAGAAAAGAGGTGTTGCGATTTACATAGACAAAGCCATTCAAGCAAAAGAAATTTTTGAAGATGAAGAAGGAAGAATATTAGAAGTAGAAATTTTGAAAAATGGGGGGGGAAATTTTATTGGTTGGAGTCTATGCCCCAAATGAAAATAAAGGTGATTTCTACAAGAAACTGCAAGAAAAAAATTAATTAAGAAAACAAAATATTTAGGAATCATTATAAAGGATAAGAACCAAGAATTATTTGACAACAATTATTTGAAGATATGGAAAGAAATTTAAAAAAATATGGAAAAAAGGAAAAAATTAAATTTATCTCTTCTGGGAAGAATAAATGCTTTTAAAATGTCCTTATTACCCAAAATCATGTTCCTTTTCCAGAATTTACCAATAATAGGAAGAAAGAAGGTATTCAAAGAATGGGAAAAGGATCTTCAAAAATTCATCTGGCAAGGGAAAAAGCCAAGAATAAGATTTAAAACACTTCAAGATGCAAAAGAGAGGAGGATTTCATCTTCCCATCATTAAAAAATTATTATTACGCATGCTGTTTAGATGGGATCAAAGGCTGGATTCAACTAGAGAGTACAACTATGAAAGAATTAGAAGAAATAAATAATAGATTTGGATGGCATGGATACTTAAGCTATGATAGATTAGCAGTGAATAAAGAGTATAATAATCATTTGCATCCGGAAGACATTGTTAAAGGTTTGGCCACAAGTAAAGCCGAAATATTACACAAAGCTTCCAATAGGGACTTCACCACAGGAAGCGTATAAAATTGCCCCAACAAAACAAAGAAATCTACTAACATATCAAGATATATTGAAATGGGAGGGGGATAAACCAAGAATGTGTACAGCAGAAGGATTAAAGGCTGATGGACATAAGCTAAACTGGCGACAACTTAAAGAAAGATTTAAAATGGATCAAAAATTGTATGGATTTGAGAGAAAAGAGAATGAGTTAGATTTATTGATGAAGAGAAATCAAAAGAAGAGAATTTCTAAATTTTATAAACTATTGCTGAAAAGAGAAATGGAACCTAGTCAAAGATAAGGTGGTCAGATGGGCTCAGAATGTGGGACATCCAATTGAATTAGAAGCCTGGGAGAAAGCATGGAAAATTGATAAAAAATTTACACCAAACTTATATTTAAGAGAAAATGTCTATAAAATGCTTCATAGATGGTATATGACCCCAGAAAGGTTACAAAAAATAAGCAAAAATGGGAATGTGAAATGTTGGAAGTGTGATGAAAAGATCGGGTCCTTTTTTCACATGTGATGGACTTGCAGGAGGGCAAAAAAGTTCTGGAAAGGGATACATGATGAAATTCAAAGAATTTGTAAAGTGAATTTTGAAATGATACCGGAATTCTACTTGTTAAACATGTTAGGGCAACAAAGGGAAATAAGACGTCACCAGAAGATATTGTTATACTTGATAACAGCTGCAAGGTTGATATATGTGCAATATTGGAAAGAAAAGAAAGACATTGATTTAGGAAAATGGAAATTAAAAGTTCTGGATATGGTAGAGACAGAAAAATTGGCATCTTCTTTAAAAAACAAACCTATCCAGAACATTGAAAGGGAATGGAAAGGAATTTTGGATTGGTTTAAAATATAAAGTTATAAGAAACTATCTTTTGTAAATGGAAATGTAATTGTTCTTCTGTTTTGTAAATGGAAACAAAGTAGATTCAACTGGAGAATATAAGCATGGAAGTGGGGGGGAGTGGGATATATCAGCTGATGGTGTATATCCACTCTGCTTTTTTTATGCAATTAATTCTTTAATAAAAATATTTTTAAAAAAATAATGAGGATGGATTAATGAGGCTCTATGTCTTATTTCCATGTTTTTAATGTCAGGAAATAAAACCCCGGACTGGTAATTCTTAGAGCTCAGGAAACTGACAAATGCATAGTCTCCAATTTAGCAGTGCTTTTTTAAAAAATAGGATTATATATAAAAACTGGGAGAACTCACCAGGATCTGTGCTTTGGGCACATGTGCTGGCAAGACCCTGACACCACAAAGTGTTGAAGCCACCAATCTTAATTCAGCTGTTAATCCTGACAAGGGCAGACTCCTTGAATTAACCTGGCACATCAACGCTTACATAAATTCTATTGATTGAATGAGTGGGACTTGCAACTGGATTTAGGCCAGTAATATTGTTGTGTGCCTTCAAGTTATTTCTGACTTATGGCGACCCTAAGGCAAACCTATCATGATGTTTTTTAAGATTGAGAGCATGTGATATACCCGAAGTCATCCAGTGGATTTCCATGGCTGAGTGGGAAACTGAACCTTTGTCTCCAGGGGACCAATGCTCAAACCACTCTACCACACTGTCTTTGAGCCAATAATACTTGACAACAATAGCACAAAGCACTGTATCTTCTAATTATTGTAACACACTTGATAGGTGCTAAAGTTCGGTATGATGTGTAGCAGAGGCTGCCAGGGGTCTGGAGAGGAGACTTGTGCCAAAATGTTGGGTGAATTGCCCCGCACACACTTAGAATGAGGACTTATGATAAAGGCTATGAAAATTCATGAGAGTCTGTGTCCTATGTTTTGGGTGCCAGTGCTGCCAAAGCAGGAAGAGCCTTAGATTAAAGCCCACGGAGATGGATGATATTGAAGTTGATGATATGTTTGTGTGTAGGGGAGGAGGTAAAGTGAGGGAACTCCATAAAAGCATCATTTGAATCTCCATGTTGGATGCATGTTATTTTGTACCAAGGTAGAACTGAATCTGGATATTTGTTCAGTTTGCGGTGAACTTGGATAGGAGCCCTGGTGGCACAGTGGCTAAATGCCAGTACTGCAAGCCACAAGGTTGTGAGTTCGATCCTGCCCGGCTCCAAGGTTGACTCAGCCTTCCATCCTTTCGCAGGTCGGTAAAATGAGTACCCAGCTTGTTGGGGGCATGTATAGAAATGTTTCGAAATACATGCTATTTGTAAGTTGTTCGCCGCCTGGATCCATATGGAGAGGTGGGATACAAATAAATAAAAATATAAGAATTGTGATTTGATGGTAGCTTGGTACAGTGTGGAGGTTCCCCCTCACAAACCTGAGGACCACTCAGTGTAGATTCACTTTTTTTTCTGCAACTTGCCCATGAGCTGGACTGACTACTTGAAAGCCCCAGCACATTCATCATTAGGCAGCCATCCATCTCCAACACTTGCCAAGTCAACAGCACCATTTGGGGTAATCCTCCCTCTCTTTTTCCACTCGTTCATTCTGCGTTCTTCTTCCCGTTTAAATTAGACACAGAACTAAGATTCGCTCAGAAGCTTTTAGCCAGGAGTGTTATTCCTTGTGCGCAGTCTCTTTCAGCGCTATTAAAATCAACGCCAAATCAACTCGGCCTGTCAATCCGGACCGCCCTCCCTGTCCCGGCCAGGTGCAGCTTCCTTCTTGACCGGCAGGGGACGCAGTTGCGACGCAGCGTTTGCCTGAATCCCAAACCCCGAAGCGGAGGAGGGGTGGTGCAGGCAGGGGCGAGAATTACCCCCCCCTTTTTTTTTTTGCAATATCGGGAGTCAGATCGCCTTTAAGGCTATTCTAATAAACGCACATCTTTAAGGTGTTCACCGAACTTTGCTTTTGCTGCCTCTCACTGGCTGGTTGCCCGCCCCCGAGTCGTGTCTCTCCTTCCTCTTTCCTTCTTCCCCACGTTTGCCGCCTTCTGCTGTCTCTCTTCCACGGGAGTGGGGCCGGGATCATTTAAGAATGGGACTGCAGCCGGGAATTCCCGGAGTAAGGCCATTTCCGCACTAGCCTGTTCTATCGCGATGATGCCACTTTCAACCTCCTCTGGAATCCTGGGGTTTGCAGTTTCGGGAGGGGCCGGCCGGCCCCTCCCGAAACTGCAAACCCCAGGATTCCAGAGGAGGCTGAAAGTGGAATCATCGCGCTAGAACAGACTAGTGCGGAAATGGCCAGAGTAATAGAGACAGAGCACCTTTCGAGGCTCAAAATAAGACGACAAAACCAAGTCACCCTGGATTTCCAAGGCCCAGGGGGTGGTGTATTCGAATCCTAGACTCCCAAGTGATAGACCAACACGCAAACCCACTACAGGACGCCGGGGTCCGGATTTTAAACTGGCAATCGGGTATCCTTAGGTTTCGGTTTTTAGTTGGAGCTGCATGCTGCAGGTCGGCTGTGGACAGTGTGAGTTATTATTGTTATTGATGATGATGGTGATGATGTTCTTTGCCTGCATAATGAAGATTTTCGGAAAGCCTTTTATTGGCCGAGCGTTCAAAGACAAAGACCATTTCTGCCCTACACTGTTATAGTGTTATTTATTCCACTTTGGCCATCCTGTGGAATTCTGGGGTTTGGAGTTTCCTGAGGCCCAAGAGCTCCCTGGCTGAGAATTCTAAAGGCCCCTCCCTAAACTGCAAACCCCAGGATTCCATAGGAGGTTGGAAGTGGAATAATAGGACTATAGGGGTGTAGTGCGGAAATGGGCAAAAAGTTGTTAGCTGCTCTGAGCTTCCCTGACGAAAGGCGGGCTATATATATATATATATAAAAAGTAAACCACGGTTATAACCAGCCCCCCCCCCAAGCTTTTAGGGTCGGGGCGTGAGGTTAAGGGAAGCTTGGAGCCTCAGTAGGAAATCTGGCTCTTCCTCACTGGTCGAGTTTGCTCTCCACAGAAGCAGAGCCTGGACTCTAGTCGCCAGAGTGAGCAGCGGCCTCTGTCTGTGCTGTTCGGGAGACCCAGGCTATTTCCGCACTAGACTGTTATGGCGCTATTATTCCACTTTCAACATCCTATGGAATCCTGGGGCTCCCAGGAGTCCACAGAATGTTGAAAGTGGAATAATAGCGCTATAACAGTCTAGTGCGGAAATGGCCACACTCTCCATTCAGCGTGCGCCCCGAGAGCGCGAGAAGCCCGCTGGGCGAGCACCTGCTCCTCTACGCCAGCTCCAAAAGGGAGGCCTTCGCAGACTTGGGAGCAGAGAGGAGGGAGAAAGGAAACTTTCTCTCTGGCCATTTCCGCACTAGACTGTTAACAGCGCTATGATTCCACTTTCAACATTTTATGGAATCCTGGGGTTTGCAGTTTCGGGAGGGGCCGGCGGCCCCTCCCTAAACTGCAAACCCCAGGATTCCAGCGGAGGTTGAAAGTGGAATCATCGCGCTATAACAGGCTAGTGCGGAAATGGCCCCGGTCTTCTCTGCCCGGCCTGCAACACAGCGGCCCCCCCTCCGTCGCAGGCGACCTTCGCGCCTAGGAACCGGCAACCCTCTCGTGCGTGGGCGTGTTTACTCTCCCTTTGCCCCCCCCGCCCCCGCAGGCGCCGCCGCCGCCGCCGCCGCCGTGCGCACAGAGCTCATTCACTCGGTTCTGGCACGCTTACGCGCGCGCACTCCGTCCCTCGCTAGCGCCGCGCTCCGATTGGCTCTCCGCCCCCCGGGGGGGCCTGAAAGGAGGCAAGCGGCTCGTCACGGCCCAGCCGGCGGTGATTGGCGGAGCTGGTCGCACATCACGGCTCCTCGGAATCGCCCTGCAGCTGTTGCTGGAACGTCAGCGCCCTGTGACGTTCTCCTGCCCAGCTCCGATTACGGCTCTTCCAGCTGCTGTTGTTGTTGTGCGTGTTGGACGCCCCCCCGCAGCTCCCGGTTTTTCCTCTTTCCTTCCTTCCTCCCTCCCTTCTCTCCCCCTCCCCGCCGCCTCTCCTTCATCTCCCCGCAGGGAGCGTGACAGCCGCCTCTTCTTCTCGATGCCCCGCCGGAGCCACCCATCGGGCTCTCCCGGCCATGCCTCTCCCGACCCGCGCGCCGATATATAAAGAGGAATTGAGCGATCGCGAGGGGAGACCCGCGGAAACCGCACTCGGCGACCCTTGCATTGATCGGCTGGCTGGCGGTTACGCGCTGGAGAATTAACGCTGGAGGAGGAGGAGGAGGGGGCAAAAAATAAAAGCGAGCAGAGAAAGTGAGTTTTCGGTATCTCGTTCCTTCCCCCTGATCCAGATCGTGCATGCATTTTTCATTCCCAGCTGTTCTTTGGGGATGGGAACGTTTCCTGTCCTTTGCTGTCTAACCCTCTTTTTCCCCTACTTGGGAAGAAAAAGGCCAGCGGTGATCAAAAGGGAATAGCTGCTTAAACAGAGAGTTAGCCTGGCGCTCTGTTTTCTGATGTTGGCTTGCTTTGTGCAGATGCCTCGCGCGTTATCGGATGGGGTCCTGGCCATGTCCGCACTAGACTGTTACAGCGCGATGATTCCACTTTCAACCTCCTCTGGAATCCTAGGGTTTGCAATTTAGGAAGGGCCCTCCCTAAACTGCGGACCCCAGGATTCCAGAGGATGCTGAAAGTGGAATCATAGCACTGTAACGGTCTAGTGCGGAAAGGGCCAAGACTCCCCCCACCCCATTCTTCCTCGCCCTCTGTGCTGTGGAGGGTGCGATCGCGATTTGCAATCGTGACGAAAAGACGATATCGCTCCCTTTGGGTCGGTAAAGCCGCGGTGTGTTGGCTGCAGAGAATAAAAAAAGGACAGGTTTGTGTGACTAGTTTTCAACATTTGGCTAGTATGTTCCGGCTAACGGTGTTGAGGCCCTTTCCGCACTAGCCTGTTCTAGCGCGACGATTCCACTTTCAACCTCCTCTGGAATCCTGGGGTTTGCAGTTCCGGGAGGGGCCGGCCGGCCCCTCCCGAAACTGCAAACTCCAGGATTCCAGAGGAGGTTGAAAGTGGAATCATCGCGCTAGAACGGGCTAGTGCGGAAAGGGCCTGAGTTGCCCAGATCTCCCCAACTGGCAGCCTGGACAGTCCGCGGAAAAGCAACCCTCTTTCTCTCTGCTCTGACTTCTGTCTTCGGAGCGACAGGTGTCCGTGTCCGTGTGCGTGTGGACTGCGAAGGGGGGCGGAAGCGGGAATCCTCGCCGACTGCGTTCCCGGCCAGTGCCTGGTGGCGTCTTTCTTTTCAGTCTGCAACCGCTAGAGTTCCGACATCGAGGAAACGGACCTCCTTTCTTCGTTGTGCATCCTGAACTGCGTTTTGCTTGCCTGCTTACCCCCCCCCTTTTTTTTTTTTGGAAGTCAGCCCTTTCCTTCTCCACGGGGATCGGCTCCGGAGATTGGCATTTCGACCTGGGATTTCGGCTCCCGTGGCACCCGTAGCCCACCAAGGCCTTGCAGATTCTTACATGCTTTCCCCACGCGCGGAGGGTTTTGTTCCCGAAGGCAACAGCACATCTGGGCCCCTGCCGTCCCGGGCTGCCTCGGTTTCTTTTCCCCCCCGAACCCGCCTGGAGGGCTCTGGATCGCGCCTCGAACCGGGGCGTTCCCTAAAAGCAGCTTTTCTGCTTCTCTTGTTCTCGCTCGCTCTCTAAAGAAAGTGAAAGTCGGCTCCCACGGAGCCTCTCCACGAAAGTAGCAACTGCGCCACGACCGATTTTCTTTCTTCCTTCTCTTCCCCCCGCCTCCTTTTCCCATCGGTGGTGGCGGTGGAAGAGAGTCCCGTTCCCTGAACATCCTCGGGGATCGCACCGCTCGTTTTGATCCATTTGGAAGGCATTCTGCCCCGTAGACTCTCTTATCGCGCCGTGGAATAGAAAAGGGTGTTTGTGAAGGGAGAGCTTTGACAACGGAACTCAGACTGCCCATTTCCGCACTAGCTGGTTATAGCGCTATTGCTCCACTCCAACCTCCGATGGAATCCTGGGGTTTGCAGGGCCTGAGCCCCCCCAACTGGAAACGCAGGATTCCACAGGGTATTGAAAGTGGAATAATAGCGCTATAACAGTGTAGTGCAGACGGAGAGAGACAGATTCCATTTCCGCACTAGCCTGTTACACTGTTATTATTCCACTTTCATCATCCTGTGGAATTCTGGGGTTTGTAGTTTACTGAGGCTAAAGAGCATTCTGGCTGAGAATTCTAAAGGCCCTTCCCTTAAACTGTAAACCCCAGGATTCCATAGGATGTTGAAAGTGGAATAATAGCACCATAACAGTGTAGTGCGGAAATGATCAGAGGGATTCTCGCTTTCTAGAAGCCCGGCAAGGGCAACGGCAACTCTCTCCCGTTCTCAGTACAGACGCTACACCCGACTGCCGGCGCCCCTGCCCCCAATTCCCTTCGTGATGTGGGGTGGCTGCCCACGATCGCAGAGCCCCCACTCAGCCGGGCGAGCCGAAGACCGTTCCACGCGCTGCTGACAAAACTCCCACCGCCACCCCCGCTGCCCTCTTTCCGGATGGACTCCATTTGGGGGGGGGGGAGGAAGAGCTTGTGCTGCCCTTTCGACTACCAGGCAGGTTTTCCGTCGACCCCCCTCCTCCTCCTCCTCCTCCTCCCCCGCACGTCCAGGGCCGATCAGTTCCCTCCGGCGAGTTCTAGCAAGATCCAGATCGATCCAAACTTTCACCTTCAACCCTCACCCTCCAGAAGGGAGCCTTTATTTATTTCTTTATTTATTTTTCAAACACCCTTGGCAAGGGATAGAGAGAAGGAGGAGGAAGCGACGCGGGGGGGGGGGAAGGAGCTCGCGAAACAGCGTCGAACCCAGCTGTTTATGCAAATAAGTGGGCGTGCCGGAGAGGGGAAGGAGGGGGGGCGAAGAGCCTCCGCGGCCGTATGCAGATGAGGGGGGCGTGGGGAGCGGAGGGGGGCTCGGATCCCCGGAAGAGCCAGGAACCCCCCATATAACAAACTACTGAAGCGCTTTGCCCGGCAGAACGGAGGGGAAAGCGCCCGGGAGGAAGCGGGAGCGGCATCCGCGGCTGGCGGGAGAAGCGCGACCCTTTGCGACCGGGGGCGGAGGGGAAGGGGGCAGCGGCGGGCCGGGACTCCATAAATACCCCGCTGAGCCGAGGCTGTGCCCGCCGCGCCAGGACTCCCGCCGCCGCCGCCGCCTCCGGCCGTGCGTGGGCGGAGAGGCTGCCTGGCGCTCCGGGGGCCGCTCTTCCGTCTTTCCCCGCGGCTCCCCTCCCGCTCGCTCAGAAAGGCAGCCCTCGGGCTTCCTCCCTCGCTCACACGCGCGCCATCCCCAGGTAATCCGGATCGAGCCCCGGTGTGCATGCGGATCGGGACCGGAGGGTGTCCGTGGTGGCGGGGAACCGCGGAGACAAATCTTCCCTGCGTGTATGTGTGTGTATATGTGGGTTTTTTGTTTTTTGTTTTTGGTGGGAGGGCTTTGCAAGCTGGACTCTCCCCGAAGCCCTGCAAGGGGATTGAGTTTCCTCTCTGCGCGCCATCCCCAAAGCCAGACGAGGTTTCTCTTGTCACAGGGCAAAAAAAAAGAAAAAGAAAACCACCGTCCGCAGTCCGACGGGTGGGAAGGTGCAGAAAGGTGGCGGCGATCCTCAAACGCGGCTGTTGGTCTGCGAGGAGAGGGTTGGTCTGAGGATCGGGAGCTCTCGTTGCCCGCGCGCTGATCGCTTTTTCTTCTCTTTTTCTCCCCTCTGCCTCTGGCTGGTAGGAGGAAGACGTCTCCAGAAGGGAAGGAGTTGATTTGATTAATTGAAAACAAGCAGTTGCGCGGCTTGGAAGGAAAAAGCGACATCGCAGCCGGCGCGGGACCATGGCGGACGAGGAAAACCCCCTCCCCGGCCCCAGCGGCGACGCGGCGGCGCCCCTGCCTGACCCCGGCTGCCCGGGATGCTGCGAGAGCAGCCGCTGCAACGTGCTCAGCTGGGAACAAGTGCAGCGCCTGGACCGGATCCTCAGCGAGACCATCCCGATCCACGGCCGGGGCAACTTCCCCACGCTGGAGATGCAGCCGCGGCAGATCGTCAAGGTGGTGCGGAGCCGCCTGGAGGAGAAGCGCATCGGCGTGCGGGACGTGCGCCTCAACGGCTCGGCCGCCAGCCACGTCCTGCACCAGGACAGCGGCCTGGGTTACAAGGACTTGGACCTCATCTTTTGCGCCGACCTGAAGGGCGAGGCCGAGTTCCAGACCGTCAAGGACGTCGTCTTGGACTGTCTCCTGGATTTCTTGCCCGAGGGAGTTAACAAGGAGAAGATCACCCCGCTGACCCTGAAGGTAACATTCGGGCTGGAGGGAGGGGGCTCCCTGCCTTGGCGAAGGAGCCGGTGGTCTCCATCCTGGGGTAGCTTCCCCAAGGGCAGACCTGTTGAATCAGTGAGGTTCACACAACTGTAGATCTGATTCCTTGGCTCTGCTTTAGTCAGAACTCCCCTTAGGATTCCTTTCGTAGTGGAGTTGACAGTGATCCAAGAGGGGAGAGGATGTGCCTGCTAGGCTAGCTGGCCCTTGTTTTGGCTTGCAGGAAAAAAAAGGAGAAAAAATGCACACATATTTCCTTTTCTTATTTCCCCCCATTCCCCCCCATTGTTAAGGAACAGGATTAATGATAGGACAGCTGTCTTCATAAGCTTGGAATGGCACCTTTACACAATTCCTTCAGAAGGAGGAAAGGAAGCTGTTAATAAGCCCCTTCCTGCATATTTGCCCTCGGAGAGGAAAGAGACCCTCACAACTTTTAATTGCTGTCTGATCCATCACTCAGCTAAACCCCCGAAGTGCCAGGATTTAACCTGATGTACTTCTGCTGGGTTCTTGTTAGACTTCAGTCCTCTTCACTGCACTCAGCTTGCATTCGATTAGGTTGCAGGAAGAGACCACTAGAGGGAAATGGTGCTCCCTTGCCTTCCTTTAATTTCTCTTACAAATGGAATGCAAAGGCTGAATTCATCTTTCTGAAAGAACTCTGTTCCACCGTTTAGTTTAATATTTTGAAAGCCTTGTGTGCAGTCCTCGATTTCCACAGATTTTTCCTGTGGTGCTTCTGCCTGCTGCTGTACATTTCAGCTGGCATTTCCCTGTCCTGATTTCCTCCCAGAGGTGTTGGACTAGTCAACCCCAGTTAGCAATGTTTGTGGCTGGGCTGCCTGAGAATGATGGACCTTGTATTCCAGCTGGCATTAAGAGGGTGCCAGGCTAGGGGAGGGCTTACACTTTTATAGCACTGAAGTTTGTTAACTGCAGGGAAATCAAATCACCTTGAAATTAAGCAACACTTCTCATGAGGCTGCTGTGTTATTTTTTTGTCCCATTAACTTCAGCAAAGCACCTTTAATCTGCAGGAGTGGTCATGATTTGGAAAGAGGGAAATGTATGCTGCTAAAATCATTCCCAGAATATATGTGCATTCTGCTTCCTACTAGGAATCAGTCATTGATTTTCAATGATACAAGTGTCAGAATTAGGCAGGGATCACTTTTGTGCTTATGCTACATTTTAACTGCAGTCTTGCAAAGAGAGTCCCTTCTTTAGTACTTTGTCTGCACATGTGGTTATACCAATTCTATATCTTTAGAAGAAAAACCTTAATAAAATCCTTACAGAATATGTCCTTTGTGCAAGTGGCCATGCCGTGCACACTCCCTCTCCCTTTGGAGCTCTGCAGCTGCATGTCTGCAAAACCACATACTAAATCTGTCTACAGTGTCTCTTTCTTATGCTTGGGCTCTGTAAATGGATGGCCTGCAAGCTTGGGGCAGGGTGGAGCTGGGATCAGATGCAAATAAAGGCTCTGAAGAGGAGGTAGTTTTCTCAGTTTCCTCATCTGCTTCTCTCTTTCTCTCTCCTCTCTCTCTCTCTCTCTGTTCTAAATGTGTTTCAAATTGTAGGAGGCCTATGTGCAGAAAATGGTGAAAGTGTGCAATGATTCAGACCGATGGAGTCTTATCTCCTTGTCCAACAACAGTGGCAAAAATGTGGAGCTGAAATTTGTGGACTCTCTGAGGAGGCAATTTGAGTTCAGTGTCGATTCTTTCCAGATCAAGCTGGACTCTCTCCTCCTCTTCTATGAATGTTCTGAAAACCCAATGACTGAAACTTTTCACCCAACTATCATTGGAGAGAGTGTCTATGGGGATTTCCAAGAAGCCTTTGATCACCTTTGCAACAAGGTCATTGCCACCAGAAATCCAGAAGAGATCAGGGAGGTGGTCTCCTTAAGTACTGCAATCTCCTAGTAAGAGGCTTCAGGGCTGCCTCTGAAGCAGAGATTAAATCTCTTCAGAGATACATGTGCTCGAGGTTTTTCATTGACTTCTCAGACATTGGGGAGCAGCAACGGAAGTTGGAGTCGTACTTGCAGAACCACTTTGTGGGACTGGAGGACCGCAAGTATGACTATCTCATGACCCTTCACGGTGTGGTGAACGAAAGCACAGTGTGCCTGATGGGACATGAGAGGAGACAGACTCTAAATCTGATCACCATGCTGGCCATCCGGGTTCTGGCTGAGCAAAATATCATCCCCAACGTGGCCAATGTCACTTGCTACTACCAGCCGGCCCCATATGTAGCAGATGCCAACTTCAGCAATTACTATATTGCCCAGGTTCAACCAATGTTCCCATGTCAGCAACACACATACTCTACTTGGTTGCCCTGTAATTAACAGCTTTTAAGGGACTTGGTGGGGAACATGTTTTCTCTCAAGGCAGTTAAGAGGGGAGGATGCCACTCTCCCTTTTGAAAATGGGGTGGTTTCTGTGCAGTGGTGGGTCTACTCTGGCTTCTGAGCTGGAGGGAAAGCTGTTGGTTCTTCTGTTTAATGTCACAAAGCATGATTTAGAAAAGAACCAAAAACTCATTGGATTCCACCCCAGAGCACAAGGCCTGTCATGTAAAGCAAACAGATCCCCCTTGAAATAAACCAGGGAGGAATGCTTGATGACAATATGGGTAGGTAACTCCTGCTCCCATAGCTATGGCATAGTGAAAGCTGGGAAGCCTTTTTTTTAAAAACCAGGATTTTAAAAAAAAGGGGGAGGGGGAAGAATATGAGCATAGGGGGAGCTAAATCTATGTTCAGGAATTTAAAATTAGTGGCCTAACACAAGAGATGTGTTGGAATAAGGTATATTTTGGAATTACTGCCTTTTGGCTGTTCATTAAAGTGCTGTCAAGTGGAATGATCGCACAGAATGTATAGCTTGCTTGAATAGAATGCTTTAAGAGAAACAACTTGCTCCAGAGGAAGAGCAGTAGATGGGTACAGTTATTATTTTTTTAAAAAGAGAAATAAGGAAGGCAGCATGCAGGATGATAGCAAATTTCATTATTTCCAGCTGTATGCATGCTTCACATTTTTAAAAAAAATGTGGAAAAGCAAAAAAACAAAACAAAAAACAGCTGTAGCAAGCAACATATGCTTCAGGACCAAAGATTTCACAGATAAGCAAGGAGAACACAGTAGGCTATTAAAAAAAGAGAGAGAGAGAGAGAGTTATTGCTATATTTGTACACACAAATGTTAAACAAAAGTGCCTGATGCCTTCAGAAGATTTGAAGTGAAAAAAATATAGTTTTGTGGTTCAACCTTGCATTTTGATTTTTTTTTTTTAAATCAGGGACACAAGAAACTAAAAATAAGCTTGTGAATAAATGGTGGCGGAAATGCCTAATTCTTTTTCTGGCAAATACCTATATAAAGTTTATATTGTTGGTGTGATATTATCACAGGTACGCGTGTGTATGTGAGCGTTTATTTGTCATGTGTGTGTATGTGTGTGTATGTAACATGTTTTGTGTATATACACACATTTTAAATACAGTCTAGGAAAATGTAGCAACTTTAAGGAATGTTTTACATAAAATAAAGTGTGTTTTCCAGTATGCAACAGGATATCAGAATACCGAGGGCACTTTGCAGAGACAGTCATTACCCTGCATCAAAAAACGGGGGCAAACAAACTAGTCATACACCAATTTGGACTGAAATGATGCATTTGGCTGCAAGAACAGCTCTTAATGCTAATTCACTGAGTGACTTGTAAGCTATAGCAGTTTTATGTGTGGACAAACATTTCACTTTCGTCTTTAATCTTGTACTGTAATATGGTTTTGACACTTAACTCACTTAATTCTGTGACTGCATACCTTTATGGTGTGTTAGACACCTATTGCAATGTGGCTCAAACAGACATCTACCCTGATAACTAAAGAATTTAGCTTTAGCCACTGATCTGAATACCTATTATTACCGTAATATATATTTTAAACTAGCAGAATGCACTGTGCATTCCAAGACCACTACGAGTGAGTAAATGTGAAATTAATCATTATGAAGAACATTAACTACATGTTTAAAATGTATATTATATATTATGCAACAATTAAACAACTTTGATCTGGTTGTCACACTGCATTTTCCAGTTCAGTACTGTACCTTATTTAAAATGAATCAATTTTGCATTGGAAGAAATAGTCAGATTTAATTTCCTTCCTCTCAGGAGTCAGAGATCAGGGAAATTATTGTACTGGGAGTGTTTCCTCCTCTAGTGTAGTGATTTATCATACAGAAGAGTTTAATTCTTCAGCCAGTGGCCTTTTCAAAGCAAACAATATCTAGTGGAACACCCCAGAAGCATTCAGATACAGATTTGGGAGCTCTTAAGTCTACAAAGAAAAGAAAAAAATCTGTGGACTTGAGGACCCTGAAATGTTGTGCAGGATCATGACCCAAATGTTGTTTTCTTCATGAAAAGGAAAGAATGAAAGGTTATAGCACTGAACAGAAAAATTTAACCAAGCCACCAGCCACTGTAGAATCAAGTGAAGCGGTACTGTATATGCAGCACAGGCAGCAAAATGTTAAAAGCAGCATAAAATATTTAAAGTGGAGGGATTAGTAAGTTGCTAAACATGCAGTTTACTGTCCCTTTGTCCCAGTAAAGCTCTGGCAATGTATTTTCCCTCTATTCATTTTAAATTATAGAAGCTCTCCTCCCCATTTTTTACTCCCCGCCTTTATTTCTGAAGTGGAGTTTAAAGGATCTCCATTTGTTTACTCAGCCCCCTCCTATGCGAATTGGTCAGGCATCTGTCAGTAATTGTCCTGACTGGGAAGCCCCCTGTCATCACTTTTGCGCTGTGTCCTCTTGGTGCTTGCTAGCTATGGCCTGCAAATGCACACTCACACACCTACACTCCCCCACTCACACACATGTAACCTGCACACGCTCACATCGATCATTACTCAGTTGTGAAAATGAAATGTTTGCTCCTGGAAACCCAGTCCTAGCACAGCAGCAAAGCCAAGACGGAGAGGGTGCTTTGTCAAAATCGAGAGTTTAGCCTCTAGTTGTTTGGAGGGCTTTCTGGCGGAAGCCAGGCTGAAGGCTGGGGAAATAGGATCAGCTGGTAATGCGGTATGTCCCTTCTCACCACAGCTATTTTGTTGCAAATAAATGAGTCATCCACTATTGAAATGGGTTTGGGAATCTCTTGTGCTGCAGCCACAAAATGCTGATAATACATTATTACGTATATATTTTCCTTCAGAGTAGCCTTTTCCATCTCTTTTTTTAAACCAAATAATTTATATTGTTCGTTTGAGATTACAGTCCCCCTCCCCAATCTTTTTTTTTTTTCAATTTTTGGTTGCATTTGAGGGCAAAAAGCAGCAAATATACTGAATGCTTTAGGGCTTGGGTCACTTGATCGAATAGAGATTTTTTCTCCCTCTCTCTCTGTTTTAAGGGTCCACTGATTTTCTTTGTTGTAGTCTGTAAATATGTCCCTGTCCTCATGGGGTCTTGTTTTAAGTGGCTGGTTGCTTTAAAAAAAGGTGGCTGGGTGCTAGTGATGGAAAGAAGCCATGATTTCAGGTTGGAATGAGAAGAGCACACCCTCAAAACCTGTTGGTCTCCGTGGTTCCTCACTGAGCTCTTTATGGAGTTTGGCTACGTCTCTTCCTCACATCCCCTCAAGTTGTAATAACCCAGTATTTTGACAAGAAGGAAAGGATTAGCACTCTGTAGAATCCTGCACTATTCATTCTGCAGAGTTTGAGATGAGAATATACTTTTAAGAAACAAGGCCTTCTCCAGTGCTAAGCTAATGTAAGATGTCTCAATTACACTCTAATGGTTTATGTTTCTGCTGGATGAATTGTGAATCAAGAAGAGTCTGGATTTTTTCTGGTACAATTGGAGTTGTGGGGAAGAGAAATAAAGGATACCAGTTTTTTAAAAAACCAGTACAATAGTATTCATAATCATGTGAATGTTGGTTATTCTGAAATTGTCATTTATTCCATGTTTCCTGTGTGGATCCCAAGTGATTGCATACCCTTCATTGTACCCATGTAAATACCACTCTCATTTATCAGAACATTTTCTGCTCTAGATTATTTGGTTTGGATAAATGAAGTGGTACTAGATATATATATATAATCTGTAATATGCAAAAATAAACAAGAAAAATCTTTGAAAGGAAGCAAACAAAATGGGAGATGGGGAAAAATGCTAGCAGGAATCTTGTTTCCATAACTCTTTATTTAAATGCTTTAAAACTTATTTGCTGCTAGGTATTGCACAAAGTTTCATGCACAGCTTATAAATGCCTGTTGTAAAAATGCTTTATATGCAAGTTGTATTATTTTGAAGACTCTTATCAATTAAGATAGAGCTTTAAATGGTTTAAGGAAAGAAAAAAGAACTATGGAAAGGAAGAGAAGGGAGAGGAATATATATCTATCTAATTACATATCCAGCACTTTTGTTTTTGTTTTTACTTTTTCATTTTTGGTATGGCTTTCTGTTTTCACTGCAATGGAGAAAAGCCAAAATCCATGTACAGGTTTTGCTGTTTGCTATTTTTTGCAACTAGTTAACCGTCAAAAAGGCCTACAGACTTCAGGACTGGGCTGGACATAGCGCCACAAATTCTTGCTGTCTGTGGGAAGTGATGCTGATTTTGTTTTCCTTTAAATTCCACACAACTGTTGTCTTCAGAGAGACATCCTGTTGCACCAAACAGCTCCCTTGACTGCTCTTTTTTGGAACTCTGGGTTCTACTGGTGGTTGAAACAAAGAGCAGATGGAAAACAGACACTTTTAACCAACGAAAGCATTTGCTTCTGTGCTAGAGGGAACAGATTGTGAATTTTGTTTACAGCATCCAATATTTGGATTTTTTTTGTAAATAAAAATGTTATTTTTTCTATTTATGTGTGTCAGCTCTTTTCAGTGTTGAAAACAACTCTAGCCTTTTTGTGCCAACAACTGCCCCACTTTCATTAAAAAGAACAAAGGTAGCATGCTTTTGAGAAGTGGCTCTTTGACTGGAGGACAGTATCGGTCTGAAAACCTTAGAGGACTTTGACTGAGTTTCATCAGCAATAAATCAACCCAGATAGTTGGTAGCCAGAATGTCTGACTAAGACCTTAATATCAAAATTTCATTGGCTTGTAAATCTCTCAAAAGGCAAAGCATCAAAAGCAGCATACTTTGGGGTGGATCCAACCATGAGTGTACTGACATCAGGGGGTATTGACATCAGTGGGATATAAGTGAGTGGCTCCCATTTTTGTTTCGTGTTGCTGCTGATTTGTCAGAAATAACGCTGTATTTAATTAAGTCACTTTAGTGTGTATTTTTAATCTTTGGAAAGGGGGAATGATTTCAAAGAGAAAGATATTATGTAGCCTGGACAGGAAGAGCATTGACTTGCTTCTCAGCATAAATTTTTTTTGCTCCAAGCACTTTGTGGTGAATTCTACATAGAAAGGGGCCTTGTGAATGATTGTGTCACGAATACCTCCGTGATTCACTGAGCACCTTAGCAACAATTGCTGAAAACCTCAAAACATGCTGAGTCATTCAGAGACTTTTTTTTCCCCACGTGGATCTTATGATACGTTGGGGAGAAAGCGGTTACCTGAATTGGACATCTAAGTGGAAAAAAGATCGGATTTAAAAAAAAAAAAAATCCAAAAGAGGTGCACCAACCAATCCCTTCAAATAAAAGGTCCACATATCCAAAATGAAAACCAATGTTAATGTAAAATACTTCATAAATCTAAATCTTTTGAGTACGGTAATCTTCTTTAGGATATATTGTATAATATTTTTATACTAAATCTCTCAATATGGATGGAATGGGGCACTCAAAGGCTATGCTTAAGTCCTGGGTTGGTAACACAGAGGCAAGAATTTTGCAGTTTGCACTGATTATTCACACAAACTGTAATGTTTCAGGAAATTATTTTATGCAGAAATGCACAATTTTTTTGCATGAAAATCATGGGGCTTATGCAAAACCATATTTTTTCTAAGACTCCCCGTTTCTAGAAATATTTGTCTTTTTTTAAGCAAATTTGTGCAAAACATGGGTGAGTAGGAGGCACAAAATCAGTTTTGTTTTGTTTTTTTGCATAAAAAAAAGTTTCTAGAAATACTTGGCTTTTTTGTGCAAAATTAGTGGGTTTTACTTTTCTTTTGCAAAAAAAAATATGTTTCTGGAAAAAAATGCTTGTTAAAGCATGAATTTTGCACAAAGCTCTATTCATGCCATCTATAGGTGTATCTCTGTGCAGAATATTTATCTCAAAACACTTTCAGATGTGTAAATACCAGGAAAAAAATACTCTGAAGAAAAATATATTTATATATATTTCTCTTCAGCAGGGAGAAAACTATGCAAATTATTAATTTCCAAGAGTGAAATAGTCAAATATTTACATCCTTATCTTAGGGAATAATGGTCCCTGTCCCATATGTGCTAGGCTTAATTTACACACACACACACACACACACACACACACACACACACATATATATATTGGTGCCTTTCAAGATTTTCTCCTTTTCCTGAAATTTGCTTCACATTAAAATTACAGTGTGCTCTCTGCATATGTGGGAGTTCCCTTCCAGGAACTCCTGCATAAAACAAAAAAATGCTTGCATCCCATTATAGTCAATGGATGTTATGTGCCCACAGCAGTGCACCCGCATGTGTGTTGCATTCATTGACTATAATGGGATGCAATGTTTCATGTGGCCTTGCATTCATGCAGTCTTGCCACATGCACAGTGGGTGGTTACTGGATGCAGACCAAAGCCCTATTGCACAACAAAGGTATGTCGGATTTATGCTGCTTTAGTCCCAGGGAATCTTCGGAGATCAGCGCCTTTCAACTACAGCGTTCTCTGGAAACAGAGGAGGATTGCTTTAAGTCTGCAGTCTACATGTATCCCAAGAGTCAGTTGCAAGGGACCTTCTTGTCAGAAAGATAAAATGTGAAATTTTTCCCTTATGACTCCATGGGAGAAGTTCTTGGGTACAACAGTAAAGTAAATTCTATCTGTGCGTATATGTGTGTGACTAGGAATGCACTCCAATTTGCAAGAAAGTTATCTCACCAGGAGATCTCTGTATCCTCTCACATATCTCTCTTGGAAAATCATAATGTCAATTTACATATGTGTGCTTCATGATGTCTTGACATGAAGTACTCCTTCAAGAGATTATTTGCTCATGCATGTATGGGTAAGGGGAGGGAATACATTGCATCTCCCCCTCCATAAAATTGCCCCTGGCACTGTCTAGAATTTTGTTTGCTCAGAGTGCTTTCTCTAAAGTGAGCATTTATAAGATGGCAAGCCTGCTATGTGTGCCAAATGTGTACAGAAACTGATCCAGATCATTCCTCTTGTGTGGGGGTAAAAGAGAAGTAACCTGATAGAATAACTAGGGTTTGTACACTGCAGTGTTTTCAAGGCAAAGCTAACACCGATGCAGAGACCCATCTATTGTGCTCAGGTATCTAGAGCTCAGGTACCTATTGGGCATGTAAATCCCCCTCCCCATGTTGCTAGGAGCCCAGCAGATTCTGAGGCCTTTCTGCATTGAGACTAAAGGCCTGTGGAGGTCTTTGTACCCACCTTAAGCCAGTCAGGAGCCTGGTCTTATCAAGATCCCTGATCATGGAAACTCTTTACTTGTGCTACACATGAACAGCATTGTAGAGCTCACTGAACAACACACAAAGATGGCTAAGTGCACAAAGGTGTGGGAAGCTGCTGGGCACTTGGTAGCATTTAGGAATGAGGACACAGCTTGCAAGCAAGACCTGAACACAGGTCCCCCCTCCTCCCCAAAAGGTTGCCATATCCCTGCCTTCACTTTTTTCCCCCACATGAGCAATTTAATATCTGCATAGGATTGGTGTCAGTGACATCTGAGAGTCCCAGTACACAAACTTACATAAGTGAAATGGCTGACATTCCAATTTTGGGTGCACAGGTAACAGAAGAGATTGGAAAATTTCCTTTTTGGACTACTGGTCTTAGAATTCTTACTGGCTGTGCAGGCTAGGGTGGGTGGGATCTGGGAGTTGTGGTCTAACAAATAGATTTTCCAAGCTCGAGGATTCAGAGGTAAGAACTAAACACCTTTTGTTAAAAGATCAGAGCAGAGAATATCATGGCCACTTACATATTGCCAAAAAAATCTACAAAACAATACAAATTGCTTTTGCTCATTTATATGTAGAGATGAAAATTTAGAAATAATTCCTGCCAAATATGTAGAAATACAATGTATTTCATTGTAATGGAGAACACTGTGGGCCGGTAATCTACATGTACTTGTTCAGTCTGCTGTCTTGTTGGCTGATGGGAAACTTGAAGGCTCCTGTCTTCCTTTCTTAGGGCTCTTAAACAAAACTAGGTCTGAACAGCTCTTTGGACTGAGGGCTTCTCCAAGGAGAGGATTGTTCTTTGACAGCCCTTCAAATATCGACAGAGTGGGAATCATGTATCTCTCCAGGTATTGTTGGACAGCAAATCTCAGGATTCACACCCACTATAGTCCATGGTGAGAAATGGCTGCACTTACAAGTCCAATGTGTAGAAGGCCTGATAATTCCCACCTCTTAAATAGAGGTTCTCTATAAAGCAGGAAACATGGCATCTCTGATTGGTGCCCCCACCAAAGGAAAAGAATCTAGCCTGAAATGCTGGAGAACTTACACTAGAATAAGTAGATTGAAAAAAGGGTGATTTGGTATGCTACATTTTCACAGATGTATGTTCTTAAATGAACAATTCATTTTACTAGTAAGTAACGACTTGATTTGGTGCTGTTTTAAGCTTATAAATAGATGACCGTGGCCTGTACATTCTTTTTTTTTTTTTTTTAAGAGCTTTGAAAGGTTACTTTTGGGGGCTACAGCTTCTAAAATTTCCCAACCAGCATGGACAGTAACATTTCCAAATAGAATTTGTTCTGAGTCCTGAAAACAAGACCTCAGTCTTAAAGTTCCAGGAGGTGGTGGTAGTTGTTTTTGTTTTACTGAAAAGAGAAGTTCTTTGGGCATTGATAAAATGGAGAACATTTTATATTCAATTCTTAAGAGAAGGAAAGTGTTTGGAGAGAGAAAAGGAAAGACAGCATGAGTCTATAAGAATCTGGCAATGGGGACATAAAAATCTGGCTGTGGGTAAGTGTTTGCGGCTTTCTTCAAATAATATTTAAATGACATTAATAAATGAGAACTGTAACAATGCACAGTACTCGAGTAAAAGTGTTCACTAAATATTTCTGCATATGAGAATGTTGTTTTCCAATATTTATAAAGCAGTGGAGAAAAACTTCTTGGATAACCCCCCCCTTTTTTTTTCTTTGTTGATGCTACTCTTCAGATAATTTTGGGGTTCAGAGAGCTCATCAGTCTGGCAAGTGTTTTTCTGCATCCACTTGGGATGTTGCATGCAGGGAACAGCTGTTCCCAATATAATCTGTTATAGGTTCCTGCTCTATGTGGAAAACAGGCACGCAAACCACTGTTGTGCTTTCTGCACGTCAAAACCAACAGAGGTTCTTGCTGTGCAGGGCTAACAACAAAGTACTATGCAGCTTGGCAAAGCATGTATCTCTGCTCTCAAACATGTGAAAGATGTTGCATGTGTAGAAACTGGCAAAAATGATGATAGAATGTGTGAAAGTGCCGGTTGACAACCCTAGACTTTTAATGGCAAAGCTTGGGAATGTTACTTTTGGCCTATTGTTCCCAAAATCTCCCAGCAAGTATGGCTTTTGACCTTGCCAACTGAAGGATTATGGGAGCTTCCTTCAGTATTTGTAATGAGTCGCCCGATATTAAACATTTTGTTCATTTTTGGGGGAGAACTGAAAATTATGTTAGACATAGTAGGACCCAGTTGTCTCTCCCCCATACACATTATTGTTCATAAAATGTTAGAAACAAATAATTTTTCAGTCAAAACAAAGCACCAAACATCCTTCTGAGTGCAGTGGGAAAGTATTAAGCACTTGCTTTGAGCTTGGAATGTAGCATGTATTGAACTTCCTTTCTGAAATAAATGACAGCTAGATGTGTTTAACTTTGGCTGGGTTTCACCTGATCTATTTAAGTTTGGTGGGGGTTTTTTTGACAGTTTAAGTCCTCTAGATACCTTATGTTTAATATATAACTGGAGCCTAAATGATCAGATTCCTGATCCAAATAAATCGTATTATGGATATCTTTTTTTTTTTTTAATGCTGACTGTGTTTCTTCTTTTCAGACTCTACTGTTAGGTAGAGTGTTTTCATTCTCTTATTACCTTTGTTTGAAATTGTTATTGTTGTGTGTCTTCAAGTTGTTTCTGACTTCTGGCAACTCTAAAGTGAAACTATCATAGGGTTGAGAGTGTATGACATGCCCAAGTTCACCAGGTAGGTTTCCACGGCCAAGTGGGAATCGAATCCTGGTCTCAAGGTTCATAGTCCAATGCTCAAACCACTACACCACTCTGGCTCTCGTTTGAAAATACTTGTATAAACTAAAAAAAATTCAGTCTTATTTTATGCTTTCAAAACCATTGAAATATCATAATTTTGAAGTACCATACTTCTGAGGACAATCTTAGAATAAACTGGTTTTTTTCCCCTTTCAAACATCATAGGCCAATTTTAGATCAACTTTACTAATGCTTATATATTACAATGAAAGATAACATTCAGAACAATGAGTACCTGCCTGATAAATAATCTTGACATGCAACAAAATACAAATTGAGGTATTTCAAACACTTCTTTCCCTCTCCTCTTCTACTTCTGTCAGTTTACTTATAGCAGACTCTAAAACAGGAATGGACAGCTGTGAAGGTTAGAAGGTCCTCTTGCAGGGGATCAAATCTAACCCCCATTGTGCAAAAACAACACTGGAAATTTTGGGTTTCATTTTTGTTTTTTTCCAACATGTTTTGTTTGGGACAGTATGGGGTGTACGTAAACTTTCCGCTACTCCTGAAGGCCTCCAGGAATTACAATTTACACTTTCTGGTGATTTTCAGCCTCTCAGTACAGTAGAGTCCCGTTCATCCGACGCTCAGTTATCCGACCATCCGGATTAACCGACGTCACGACGTCCTGGGGGCGTGGCTGTGTGCATTTCCGCACCCCAGACACGCCCCAACACACCCCGACACGCCCCCAGGCCCGCCCCGACACACCCCGACACGCCCCCCAACACGTCCCAAAATGGCGGCCGCCACGGGCGTCCGGGTAATCCGACCTTTCAGTTATCCGATGCTGCGGCCGCCTGTTTGGGTCGGATAACCAGGACTCTACAGTATATTCTTTTCTTTTGGTGGGGGGTGGTACTAGAGCTTTGAAGGGCCCATAGACTGGCCAGTCCTGCTTTAAAAAATGGGAACATCCATGTCTCCTCAGAAATAAGGCCTAGTCAGTTCCCTCCTTCTAAGAGCCCTTGTGGTGTAGTGGCCTGAGCTTTGAACTACGACTCTGGAGACGGGGGGCTGAATCCCCACTGGGTGACCCTGGGCAAATCTCGGCCTCAGAGGAAGGCAAAGACGAAGCCACTCTGAACAAACTTTGCCAAGAAAACCCTGTGATAGGTTTGCCTTAGGATCACCATAAATCAAATCAAATCACAAATTACTCAAAGGCAGACAGCTACAACAGGCCCCTCCTTAAGGTCCATTTGTGTCCTTTTAAGTCTGAATAGGAGCTTGGCCTTAATATTGTGACACACACAAAAACAGAGTGTGAATAATTGTGCTACATAAACTAAAGGTCACTTCCTAAGATGCCATGCTCCCCCCGCCCCCCGCTAGGAACAGGTTTCTAAATATGAAACTCACAACTGCGACAAAAGTAGTCATGTTGATCAGTCCATCAAGTCTGCGTCTTCTAGGACCCAGTTCTCTGCTGGATTCACATGTGTTTCCTAGATCACATGTAATTTGAAAGAAAGGGCTGCAGATTATGCACATTAGTGGTATTTCTAACTCATGTGCTATGCACCCATGTTGTATTTAGTAGTCAGTCACCCAGTACAGTATTACACGCGCCCTGTGAAAGAACCTCAACACAGATTCAGTGATTAAGTTCAAGATCTTAACAAGATGCTGTGAGAGACTTTCTGTCATGTAAAAGGCTAAGGCTAGAACCAGACTACAAGAGATTAATTAATATTATCTGTGACTGAGCCTGCCTCTTCTCCTCAAAGACTGATATGGTCGCTTCTCCTAGTCTGCTAAAGCACCCTGTCCACTTCACTCAGCTGTGCTTTCCCCTTTAAAGCACCACCTTTGTGTGAAAAGGGTGAAGCATTTCAATAATTATTTAGAACCCTTTTATAGTTCTATGGTAGTGTGGCTCTGTTTGGTTATAACTAATTCAGCTGAGTCAATGTTTACAAAAAATACTATAATCTTTATTAAAATAACAAGCAGAACAAAGACTTGGATTCCATATATATGTAAAAGCTCACATAGTTCTTCAGAAATCATTTAAAATTTCTTTTTAGCTTTATACCACCATATAATCAAAGATATCACAACCAGCCCCTTGGCTACCTTTTCACCCAAAGGTTCAATTCCCATATCTAAGCTACCTTTGCTGACCAGATTCCAAAATGGGCTGATTTCTCTTCTTTCTCTCTATCTAGGCTTCCCTGAGAAAACAAACCCTCCCATTCAACCCTCCCAGTTGACTGAGGCCATTTCCACACTACATTGTGATAGTGTTATTATTCTACTTTCAACCACCTGTGGAATTCTGGGGTTTGTAGTTTACTGAGGCCAAAGAGCTCCCTGGCTGAGAATTCTAAATGTCCTTCCCTCCACTGCAAACCCCAGGATTCCGTAGGATGCTGAAAGTGGAATAATAGCACTATAACAGTGGCCCTTTTTGCACCTTGCCTCTTTGCGGAAGTGGAGAGCGGCGCTCGCGCAAGCAGCTGCTTGCGCAAGCTGCTCACAACAGCCCTTCTTGCCTCCCGCATCAGCTTCCTCTAGCGCGACCATTGCACTAGCCCCCCACCCCTTCCTTCCATAGCACAGTCTGGGAGCTGTAGGCTGCACTGGGGAAAGGAAGTGTGACCTCCCCTGCTCACTGAAGCACCGCACACAGGTAAGTGTGCAAGGGCGCTGTGAGCATTGCGCGAGCGCGCAGTATTTTCGGCTTAAAGCCGAAAATCAAAAAATGCGTGTGCACCCCACTTTAGTCTCGTAAGCGTCGCGCGAGTGGGAGTGCGTCATATGGAGTGACGCTCCCATTCGCGTGACGCTCAAGGGGCACTCGCGCAAAAAAAAAAAGCATGCAAAAAGGGCCAGTGTAGTGTGGAAATGGCCTAAGAAACTTTAGTCCAGAATTCTCTGTATCTGAAAGACTGACTCTTAGCCCTTCCTCACTGAAAAGCTGCAGAACCAATTTAGTGTGCCTTTTATATATTCTCCCTCTCAGGCCACCCAACTTCTCCCTCTCACCAATGAGCTGGGCTGCTCTCTTGGAGAGCTGCTCAGCTTGCCTGGCAACCTTTTGCTGGGGCTTCTCAGCCACTCAGAGATATAGCCACACCCAGAGTCCATCACCGTATCCTTCTTCTGAACCTGCAAACATTCTTTATTGTCAATGACATCTTACCTGTTTTCCTATTATTTTTCTTAAAGAAATGTTAAGCAAAGCCATTATATAACCCACAGAAAGGAACACACATCTCACATATCATGGTATGTGGCATTGAATGAGTTCTGCGCCAAGTCTGTAGAATTTTAAATGTATAAACGGGAATGGGAGAGGTGGGTTGGCCACAGTGAGGGGGAACAACAAAACAGGCAGGAAAGAACAGACTTGTCTTTTTCAGAACCCTCACAAGCTGTATTTGAGAAGAATGAATATGTGAAGCAAGTATTGAGCTGCATCCACACAACCCAACCAGTCTTCCATATGTTCAAAAGAAAGTGAGAGTGGTTTATCTCTGTGCCAGGTCTTACCAGCGACTGGAAAGTTATCTTTAAGAAAAATAAACAAATAAACAAATAAATAATTATATAACTCTTTACTCCAGAGGTGCTTCATTAGCTGTTACTGTTGCAATTTTTTTTAAAATTAACTTACTGCATTACTTATCATTATGTTTGTTACACTTACATTCCTTTTTTTAAAAAATAGCCTTAGGACTGAAAAGAACATGGCATGCAGCTTGAAAAATTCCACCCAAAGGTTTCCAAAAAATAGCCTGAAATACTAATGGGGAAACACACTGCTCATTACACCAAAAAAAATAATATCATTCCCACTTAATATGTTACTTTGAAGTACAATTTTATTACACTTACATTAAAAGCCTCTCCCTAAAGGAAGGAGTTAGAGTACATGTACCTGTGTTACTTGTAACTTTTTGGGAAAAATCTAAGTGCCAGTGCCAACTTGGGTAGACTTATTAAATCAGCTGCTGAATAGTGAGTCAATACTGATGTCAGTTTGAATGGAATTACTATAGTTGGGACTAGCCATTAGAATAAGCCCATTACTCCCAAGCTCTAGTCTAAACTGGTTCTGATCAGGAACCTTGATCCTGCCAAAGTTCCTGGTTATGTGTTCACGCCTTAAATGTTCTCACTTTCTGTTGAATGTGTGAAGGTTGCAAGAGAAGCCAGTCTGGGGCAAAGTCAGAAGGTGTGAGCCTATTCACTTTCCCCATGTGAATATGAAGATGGGAACAGAATAGTAGAATTTCTGTCTCAGAGATGTACATTTTTATGGCCTTTGACTCCAAATGCAAGAATAGATAATTCCTGAAACATTTCCTCTGCTGAATGAAAACACAAAGATTTCTGTGCAGTAACCAATCGCTGTTCTTATAGAATCATAGAATCATAGAAATATAGAGTTGGAAGAGACCCCAGGGGCCATCCAGTCCAATCCCCTGCCATGCAGGAACACCCTCAAAACACTCTCAACAGATGGCCATCAAGCCTCTGCTTAAAAACCTCCAAAGAAGGAGGTTTTTTGGCCTCCTTCTTGCCCTGGGAAGTATTCATCCAAAGAGAAAGGCACCCTCCTTTTTTTTTCATATGCAGAAACATATTTTCTGTGTAGAACAATGCTTTCTGTGCAGAAGTACATGTGATTATTCTGCACAGACAACAGTTTGTAGACTTTCTGTGAAGAAATACACCTTTCTTTTAATGTAGGAATATTGTTTTCAGCACAAAGTTCTGTTTCCTGCACAGAAAATGTTGTAGTTGGGGACATATTCTGTGCAAAATTTGCAGATGGTTGTTTTGTGCAAAAAGAGCACTTTCTGCACAGATAACTGCATTTTCTGTGCAGAAAATAATATTTCTGTATATAAATGCTCTTTCTTGCATAGAAAAATTGTGCTTTCTGTGCAAAACAACCACATGCAAATTTTGCATGAAGAGGATTTGCGAATTGTCATCTGTCCAGGATACTTCTCATCAGGGTTTCTGGACATTTGAGAAATTTTCAAATATTCTTTCCATCCCTACTCCAAATTTACTCTTCTTTCCCCCACTGGCTTTATAAACTGCCTGTTCCATGATAGCTGGTGTTATGACAAACTGTATTTGGGTGCAATGAACGATGGAAGCTCCTACCTCCTACCAACCATTGCATCAAGATGATGAAATGCTTCAAAAAGATCAGCCTTTTGGTACAGATTTTAAAGTTTCTATGACTGAACCTTTTGCTGAGCCATGCTAAGAGTCTGGTGACGTGCAGCCTGTGTGACATGAAGACTTTATGAGTTTTGAGGGGGAAGCCATTTCAGAAACTAAAGTGATGGAATGTTCTCTCCAGGATCTATATGCAAGCTATAGATTGATTTTCCAGTACACGATGTACCTATCTTTGATGCCAAAAGTTTCTGGTGGATCTGCTGATGACATAAAACTGTCAAAAATGCAGTGTTTCTCATTTAGTAAAATTCAATATGTTTGGCTATAACCACTTCAGAGGATTGTAGGATAAGACTGTCGCAGCAGCACTTTATAGACTCTGAGAAGCATGTCAGATTTCAGAAGCTGTGCTACTTATGGTTTGTTAATCTTCAGATGTGCAGCAAGAGTACCATAAGCCATATTAACATCTCATGGCTGAAACTATCCTCCCACCACAAAGGCTTTATAAAATGCACGAAATAGACCGTGACACTTTATTGCTTGTTTACATATCTTTATATAAGGCAGGAACTTTTCAAGCAGAGTTGGGATAGAGGGAAGAATGCCACACCCAGGCAGCAAATGTTTAATTACTTTATTCCAAATGGTTCATTTTAGTTCAGTGGGTCTACTTTGGAAAAAGTAATTTAAGATTCACTTCCTAATTATTTAGGAAGTGAATCTTAAATTATTTTTTCCAAAGTAGACCCACTAGCTTGATGTGAAAGCTGCAGCCTTTCACATCAAGCTTGGGAACTTCTGGACTTCAAGAGCTATTGGACTCCAACTCCCATGAGTCTCAGGTAGCATACCCCATGTAAGGGATGGTAGATGTTGTATTACAATAACATATGAAGTGCAACAAATTCCCTATGCTTTCTTTATATCACATGAGTTTTGTGAGTTGGAATCCAGTAGCATCTGGATGTCCCCTGTTTTACATATTTACCTGGGTCCAGGAGTAAGTCTGTTAAACTTAAGGGGGCTGACTTCTGAACCGACATGTGTATTGGACTGCACTGCAAATTCCTAACATTTTAATTGCTCCATTTTTCTTGAGACAGTGTCATTCCCCACTGTGAAATGATTTTTGCATATTGTGTATAATATATATTTGGCCAAGGAAGACTGTCCCAAAAACTCCAGATGTTTTATCCATTTCAGTTTCTCAATCACAAAAATCAGTTGGCTTAGTTTTGTATATATAAATGGCCTCTTTTATCTCCTCTGCATTTTTATATATTTATTTATTGAATTTTTATCCCCCCTTTCTCCTAAATGGGATCAAAGATGACTTACAAGGTAGGTGAATCACAATTACAGTGAAATAATAGCATCTTTGACTGAAAATTATCACATGATGTTGTTCCTCTGCTGTTGTTCTCCCAGATAATTGGGAAAGCATTTCTTTTACAAAGGAGGTCATTTTTTTTAATTATTAATCTTTACAAACCAAAAAGCATAGGGACAATGTCATCCAAATTGGAAAAAAATTTTCTATCAAAAATTCTAATAAAATACCTATTTTCCTTCCATAAATACAATTTTTATATGCCCATATTGTGTCTTCCCCCTCCCTCCCCTACTTTTTGTATTCTCTAAATATCTGTATTCTGCATTTTATAAACCACCAATTGATTGCTTTCTCTCATTCTTTTTCCTCTTATTCCCTCCTCCTCCCTCCCTACCCTACGATCATTATTATGCATATTCCCCCAATCCAATCTCAGTCCTGTGTTTATCTTAGACTAAACCTCCTTGGTTTAAAATATCATTTTGTTAGTGTATTCATATTGTACTACTTGGTATCATATATTCCCATATAAATATTTTCTCATTCTACACTCTACATTCCGCCCCTAATATAGAAGATTAATTAATTAATTAATTAATTAAACCTTTGTACAAGAAACACTTTCCAAAGAGTTTCCCACTGGGAGAACAACAGAAGATGAATGACATCATGTGATAACTCCCAGTCAAAGATGATATTATCATGCTGCAATTGCAATTTACATACCTTATGTGACAAAGCCCTCAGTTTACAGAAGTAAAAATGAAATTAGCTTTGGTTTTGTCCTTAATCTTTAGTATCCATCAAGAACATACAGTATAAATCCCTCTATATCTCTCTGTGTGTGCGCACATGCATGTGTGCATGTATATGTGTTCATACTCTGGCACCCCCACCCATACATATACATACACAATTAGAAGATGGCATACCTGTTACCCTCTGAACAGTATAGCTCCTTCTCTGCTTGTTTTGTAGAACAGCATGAAGGACTTCAGATTGATCCTTGATATGCTTGTTTACAATGAACATTCACTCTTCTCTAGATATAGATATATATTCAAAGAAAAAATCCCCCATGGAGTGATATCATCTATCAATAGACAGATTATGTGGCTTGCTGATGATCTGTCTGGTGTCCAGCACAGGTTTCAAAGAGCTGCTAGCACTGGAACAAGAATTAATGGTCTACAAGTCATGGTTGTCTGCTTGGTTTGATTGGACAGAAGCATCTTCCTGGTCTCTTGGACCTCCAGTTTTGAGCAGACATTGGGGAGCAGGGGGGCAGGGACCTAGAGTTGTCAATCCATGAATCTGTCCATTTTAGAATTTTTAGAGAGGTAGGTGTGTTGATTGCTTTTAAAAAAACAGATGTGTGCACTTTAAAGGCCAATGGCTCAATCCTAATCATGTGTCCCCAGAAATGAATGTGGAATGGTATTAATTCCAGGTAACTGTGCATAGGGCTGGCAAAAGATAGATGTTTTATAGAAGAAGCTTTCATGGACTCAAAAGCTTAAAGCATGAAGATTTATCCTTAGTTGACATGAGAACATCCCCGTCTATATAGATCACGATATATGCTGCCAACCATCAACAATGCTCGTATGCATGTGTGTGTGTGTGTATCAAAGTTGCCTTTTTAAAGAACAAAAGAAATGCAAAAAAAATTTATATTCTAGCAGGAATTTCCTGGATTTAGAATTATGAAGAAGTTCTCAACAGCTTTGAATTTATTTGTTTGGCTTGATCAACACAATGATTTCCCACTCTATTAACTGGAGCTTATCCATTTTAACTACCACATTTCTTTTATTTTTCAAGGTATCACATTATGCACATACAACATTCCAGAAGATAGATGATGTTTTTGAAATTGTGAAAGGCCCAAGGTGGGATCAATGAACTAAGAATCTAATCTGGATGTTGAAATTACTAGTTATGGCAGTGAAGAACTGAATACTGCAAATACTCAGCAAAGCCACACAGAATCTTTGGACTATACAGCCCACAAGTATCAAAATGAAGCCAATATTGCAAAATCCACCTCTCAGCATTAAACTGGCAGCAGGAAACCATTATATTGGGACACAGATTTATTCCTTGGACATTGTCTCTTTTAAGATGTATCCAGTTACAATGTTTTGAAAATCCCAACATTTATAGGAAAACTGCTTAACAAAGTGGGGTTACTCAGAGTATCGCACTGCAAGCAATGAGTTCAGTGGTGTTCTAATAATAACCTTATTGGTAATTTAATAAAATAATGTAAATCTCAAGTCAGAATCTTTAAATGGTTGTGGCACCCACAAGAACCATTCTCCGCTGGCTAAGAGGTTGGTGTTTCCGCCTCAAAATCCCTATTTGAGAGAAGTTAATGCTTGCTCTAAGAATTCCACTAGCTTTGATATTTGGTGAGTCTTTGTGTGGTTTGCATCCGCAAAAGGCATGTTCACAATTAAAATTTCAATTTCTCTTTATATCTCCCTCTTTGGGCTAACATATTGCAGAACACATTGTGCCTCAGCAGTATGTGTGAGATCTCTACTTTGTAAGAGATGAAACCCTTCATAAAATATAATTATGCCTCTTGAGGATATTGAGTTCTACATTTGCAGAAATTTGATCTGCATCTCTGCAACTTCATACAAAAACCTGTAATAAAATGAGAAACTTAAGAACTTGTTCAGAGTAGTAGTTAATTAGTCTCTAAATGTGGTTGTGGAATTCAGGAGAAACAATTTGTTAAGTACATTTTGCAGCTATAAAAACAACGTCATGAAGAATTACAGTACAAATCATCAACCTATTTTAGGTTCAATTCCAAATCCAAACATGACTGGACTCTACTGGGAAATAGCCAGTGGAGTTTCTCATAAGCCCCTCATCCGCTCTTCAAGCACAAATTAAAGTTTAATTCTTCCAGATTTCAAAACAACCTTTTAAAATTGTCCAAATAATGTCACTTATGGAGTATATATTAAGGTTTAGCTTGATCTATGCTGGCCTAAACTCCCTTATAATGTACAACCTGCCAGCAACTGATACGATAATTTGATAAAACACATCTGCTCAATGAAAGCAGTTTAGTTCAGACTTGACTTGAAGTTCAAAGCCAACGATTTGCCAAGATTACATCTGGGCAAAAAATACCCTAGGGAGATGGGCAGGCAGAGTAAAATTCAAACATTTAGCTTTGAGTATACTAATCAGCATGTATATTAATTGTGTACATTGCCAGCACAGATGTCTCCCAGAGTTTTACTTCAACACTCAAACCACGATAGTTTGTCTAAAGGCAGCAAACAATGGCTCGGAGTACTTCTGTGTGTGTGTGTGTGTGTGTGTGTGTACTCAAAACGGGCAAGGAGAGGAAATAGAAACTACTGAGGTTTGATTTGTGGGTACATTGTCAAATTTGTTGTTGTCTGCTGTCATATGCCCTGAAGTCAACTTTGATTTATGATGACCACATCCCTATACACCCATCAACCATTTTACCTACTAAGTGCTATAAAGCTTCAGTGTGTTTCAGTGCTTCTTTATCTCACTTTTATAGATCACTAGTGTATATACCCGGTGTTGCCTGGGATTTTATTTTCTCATAGGTAATACTTAGAAAGATCTGAGATACTATGTCTGTAATTCCCCAAACTGTCTTGTCTAGTACCTGTAACTTCTTCCCATATTCCCCAATCCAATCTGTATTCAGAGTTATTAAGAGACAGAGGTTGAGTTCCTGAGGGAATATATTGCCCTCCTCTTTGCTGCTAGGGCTTAACTCCATAGCAGCCAGCCTACTCAAGACAAGCACAGTTGACTGAGGCCCAAAAGCTCTCTGGTTGAGAATTCTAAAGGCCCCTCCCTAAACTGCAAACCCCAGGATTCCATAGAATCTTCTTAGGCAGCCAATCATATAAGGTCTTCACTTGACATAGAGAAACAGACAAATTTTGATTTTTATATATTAGATGAGACTCTTAGGCCATTTTTGCATTGCACTGTTATAGTGCTATTATTCCACTTTCAACACCTGTGGAGTTCAGAGGTCTGGGGTTTACTGAGGCCAAAGAGCTCTCTGGCTGAGAATTCTAAAGGCCCCTCCCTCAACTACAAACCCCAGGATTCCACAGGAGGCTGAAAGTGGAAAATAGCATTATCACAATGTAGTGTGGAAATGACCTATTCACAGATGGGTGGCATACAAAGGTTTAAATAGTTCACAATTTCCCACCCATATGATTGCTTTTGCTACTTTCTTTTCCAGCTTAACATAATGAGTGAGGGTTGTGCCTATGGATGGCATCTGTTTAGTTCCTCCGACTTTGTGGAGTCTGAGGTGCAGATCATTTCAGTGTACTACTCTAGAGTAACTTCACTCCCATAGATGATGGCAAGAGGAAGAAAAATCCACAGTTACATCTATAAATGAAGCAAGGCCTCCATGAAATAGGCTGTTCATAGATGAGAGATTTTGTCTACTTGCCACTGCTGTACAGCCATGAAAAATGAGGGACTGCTAATACAGAAGTCCAGCCTGTATCTAGACTACATAGTTGAAGCAATTTCGTACCTCCTTAAGAGATTTGGCTCCTTCCTGTGTAATCTTGGATCTCCATTAGAATCTTTCCACACAGTACAGTTTCAGTGCTATATCCTATTTTATCTGCAATGGAAACATTCTATGGAATTGTGGGATTTATAGTTCAGGAAAGGGGGTTGACAATTCCCAGCCAGATAGCTCTAGTGCCTCAACACAAGATTGGCAGTTAAAGTGGAATCATAGTGCTCTGCTTAGTGTGAAAGAGTCACTGAACTATAGCACTAGAGATCCCTAGCAAAGAATTCTTATATATTTCACCAAACTACAAATCCCAGAAATCAATAAGATGAAGCCATTATAAAAGGGCTATAAATGCATAGTGACGATATGCTCTCAGTGAGAAATGAAATTGTCAGAATCCATGGTGGTTAGTTGAAGAAACTGGAAGGGTAAGGTTTTTTTAAAAAAAGTAGCACTTGACTGGACTGAAGACATGTTCGATAATGGATTGTGTTTTAAGTCCAAGCAGTGGTGGAACTTGGATTGTGTGTGTGGGGGGGAAGAGGCACAGGGCGGGGCTGCAGTGCATGGGGGCGAAGTTGAGGTGTGCGGAGATGTGGCCAGGGCACACGGGGAAGTGGCCAGGGCACGTGGGGGCATGGCTATGGGCCAGGATGCCCCAAAAACATTGCTGCCTGGGGCAAACCATACCATCTGCACCTCTGCCCCTACATGACTGAGTCCAATCACAGAATATCTGTGAGCCAGGGAGGGATGTAACACAAACTAGGGCCATCCCAAAATGTATCATTCCTTAAGATGAAGGATAAGGTGGTATCTTTTCTACAGTTTAAAAGGTGGCTTGATTGCCAGCTGAATCTCATTTCATTGTTTGTGATTGGCAAATATCCTCCACCATATTGGAGTGCAGTAGCCCAGGCTAATATGTGCAGAGGACTACAAAGGGTCAGGAGAAACAGCCAGAGAACTGTTACAGCTGTCCCTTTTCATTTGACATTGTGGGGAGATATTCTGCCTAATGGTACAACTAGCCAAGGATTAAAAAAATAACAATCTGAGAAGTGCAGATTTTTTTTTGGCACTAGACACTTGCCTTACACACTCCAATAGCCCTGCAATGCAGAGAGGGAGCGGACAGTTTATTTCCTCCCTTATGGCATTACAGATCTTCTGTTTCTTTCCTTGTATCATGTAAGATTTAAACTAAGGTGTCCATTAACACATCACCTCATCAAAAAAAAAATACATCACTAAAAAAAGCAGACAAAAGAAGATAGACATTTACATAAGCACTGCATGTGCTGATTTATATCTTATTGTATCTGTTTTTGTTATAAACAGCTTCATGGGCTTTTTTAAAAAAAATGAAAACAGTTCACAATGGTATGAATGGGAGAGAAGGAGGGAAAGGGGGGGAGAGAATGTATGTATAGGTGCCAATTCAGAAATAATTGCTGTAATTCTTCTCTTCATAAGGAAGAGATTTACTAGCAAGACAGTTCTATAGGTTCAGAAGCCTTGCTATATTTTAAGAAGAGTAGCAACAAAACTCCAAAACCTATAAAGAGATACACAAACACACACATCTATAGGGGTTAATGTTATTCAAATTGCTGAGGTGGACTTTGGAAAATTTTTGGCATCTTAAAAGAATGAATGAGACTTAAATTAATCTCTTTGGGTCCACCTGGCTTCCACCTTGATTGCTGAAATGGCATTGATGTCCCTTTCCTTCATAATCCTCAGCCTTTCTCCGAACTGTTTTTCAAGGCATATTGCCATCACAAGGGAGTGTACAAATTTCTTCACCCAAACAGAATTACACCTAAAGATATATAAGCTTAGCATTACATTGCATGTTCTAAAATGACGTCTTTTCCTTTATTACATAACACAATTGATAAAACACAAAGGGATTTTTTCCCCAAAAAATTCAAAATAGCCACCAGTGGTCTATACCTTAGGGGGAGATAATTCCACAGACTCGAGGCCACTGCTAGAAAAACCCCGCCTTTAGTACCAATCAGTTTAATATCTCTTTTTGATGAATCAAAGAGCAGAACTTGAGAAGCTAGATGTTCAAACTCTGTCAAGTTGGTAAGAAGTAAGGGTGGTCTTTCAGATAACTCAGTCTTTCCAAAGCCCTGGGATCAAAGCTGAGAAAGACTTAAGACTACCTGTTCAGTGGTCCTGAATGGCAATAAACCTGTAACAGAGGCAAAATTAAAATCTAGGACTCCCTCATCCATAGCTGAGGGTCAAACTAGAATGTGGTATATTCAACATGTATTTAAAGTAGGTGTTCCATCAAGAAGGTACACATGGATTCAATAGGCACATCTCATTGCTGAGGAAGGAACATCTAAGGAAATCTTGTTTGGGGAAGGAAACAATTCATTGGGTTTCTTGCAGAGAATTTATATTTCCATTATTCTCTAGTTCAACCTTTTATCTCCCAGCTGCTGTACTACAGCAGGTCTCTCTACAGCTAATCTTTATCTGGATTGGGCTTGCCAATTCATAATCAACCCAGGTCCTGTGGTTTATGAGCCACAACCTGAGACTTAGGGATGGCCCCTGGTGATGTGTGTTGCGCATTAAGTAGCAACCATTTAGTGTGTTGTGCATAAAGTAGCAACCACTGTTGCTCAGAACTTGTCAAGCCAGAAGGTGAACACAAGCTGAGGGTAAGCCCTGGCACCAGAATGGTTGGGGATCTTCCTATGATTGATTGGCAGTGGCTGTTAGTAGTACCTGGTATCCTGAGATAGCTGGCATTGCTCAGACAGGTCCTACTGCTGCTGCCTGTCCTTTTCTCCCTCTTGCATGTCTTAATTTGTTTTCTGGCCTGATACTAGGTGCAATGTGAAGAATATAAAGGCTGGTGAATCTTAGGTTCCCCGCACTGTTCTAAGTGTTGCCACTGCAGAGTATTCCCTGAAGAAGAGACAGCCCATTTGAAGATACTTCACTCAAAACTGGCTCAAACCCAAAGCTGCCTCAAAAGATTGAGAAAAAAGGTTGGCTGCTTTCCATTGATTCCAATGTTATCATCTTGTCCTAATCTGAAAAACAGAAAGTGTCCTGTAACAATATTCGGTATTTGTGCTAGGAGTGAGAAATGGGCCTGTGCTATGAACTTATCCTATAAAATGAGCAGTCTGGATGCTCCTCATAAAATAAAAAGAATCTTTTGTATTGTTTCAGGAAATCCATCAATGATAGTGTGCAGCATCTCTATGCCTGGTTACAGAAGCATATACTCCAGCTGTCTTGATTTTGCAAAGACAGTCCTGGTTAATCATCCCATTTTTTCAGCTTCTTCTTAAAATATCCCACTTTCTGCCTTTGTTCTCAGCTTACTTCCATTGCTGCAAAATATTAAAGTAGTTTATGCTCGATTAAGTCAGCAAGGGGGAGGCAAGAAGTGGGGCAGAATCTTACCCTTCTCTGTATCTTCTGACAAAAGCAAACTGCTGCAGTCTCTCCTAGTTCATCTGTTCATCCTCATTAATAGCTTTGATGTTGCTTGGCCACATGTGTTCTGCTTTTCATCTGTGAAATGTTGGAAGTTATGCAGAATCCCTCAAATATAGTTTCTACACATGCCAATCTGCTAGGCAGCTGTTATCAAAATGCTATGTACTGTCTATCTCTTTCTAGATGAAGAGAAGAAGCAGGACATGATCTCAGAGAATGGAGAAAGAAATAAAACCTAAGCATTGCAATCAACACATAAATCTAGAACAGATGAGAAGTGAAAAGACTTGGAGCTATTTTACTCCTACCCTGACACCTATTGATTCAGGTTACTTGCTAAAATTTTGATGTTTCAGTTTCCAATATGCCTATACTGAAAACAGGGTAGGTGCTTAATGCTGTACGGGAACGGATAATGTGTTAGTGGTTTTGAAAAACAAACCTGCGTGTGTGGCCAGCATTTTACTTCCATATGGTCAAAAGTGGAAACCATGCAACTGGTCTCGCCTAGAAAAATATTTAGTGTATCCTTTGACAACAAATGCTTTGCCACTGGGTGTAATAACAATAATTCATACAGGCACTGATTTAAAATTAGGGGGGAAATGTCAAGTTAGCACTAGATACACTCTGGTTCTATCCTGGCTTGTCTTCCTTCTTATTATATTCATGACAGGAAGTCCTGCCACTTCAAATTAAATCTTGAAGAAGTGCAGAGGAAAGAGCAGTGTTATTGAGAAACTAGAGACAGGAGGTGATGAATGGAACATTTAAAGCTCTACCTCTGCTGAAGTCAAACAGTTTTATCTGAACACACATGAAAAGCATCTGCTAGTTTTTTCCCCAGGTGGAGTCAGAACAGCAATATCAGCAGAAACACATATCACTGCAGAATGCAACCATTTTCAGACAAGCTTACACAGGCTAATGTTGTCTCCTGTTGCAGTTTTCACATCATCCTATATTCGGACTCTGTTCACAAGACACACATTTATTTTTCATCACTTATGTGATTGTATTTGTAATTAATTGGTAACTCAACACATATTTCTGGTTCACACTTTATCCAAGAGCTTAAATTCTTTTCAAACAGGCAAATGAATGACTCCTTTATAACAATGGAACTAACAATGCAGTTATAGCCCTTAAGCAAAACCTCCCTGTCACCAGCACATTTCAGGGAGTAGTTTTTCTAAGGGAAAAAGAAGACATTTGTCATAAATACACCACAACAAATGAGTGAGCTGTGAACCATTGTTTCCCTCCATTTCAGATTTTGTGAATCTCTGGCAATTTCCACCCAACACTGTTGTAGTGCTATTATTCCACTTCCAACATCCTGTGGAATTCTGAGATTTGTAGTTTACTGAGACCCAAGAGCTCTCTGTCTGAGAATTCTAAATGCCCCTCCCTCAACTGCAAATCCCAGGGTTCTATAGGCTGTTGAAAGTGGAATAATAGCACTATAACAGTGTAGTGTGGAAATGGCCTCTATCACTAGTTATTCAGTTAACAGCAACAAAACCCACTTCCATTTAGTTTGCTGCATTGCAAGCTTTCCATGTTCTCTCAAGCCCTGAAATGCTGCAAATTTTTCAGTTGTTAAGGTCATTACCAAGGGTGTTATTTAAGCAACAAGGAATACTATCCTATGCTATACTTATTTTCAGTTTCATTCCTACTGTGGAGTTGGATGACTGTCACTTGTAGACAAGTCCCAGGTTTGTCTACTCACTGGAACAGGCACATAAAGCAAAGGTATCAATATAGCGAAGTCATCTTTCATGTCACAAGATCCCAAGTGGCAACCAATGCAGTACTTAGAGAGACAGAGGCCATTTCCACATGGGGCGAGGGAATCGCCCCGCACAGCTACTTACTGGATCTTCTGACTCCCCAGTCCGGTCCAGGCTACTCTGGAGCAGTGCGTGGTCATAGATCCACACCGTTCCAGTGTCCAAAATAATGGCTTCCAGTTGGGTGTGGGTCCTGACCAACCGCTGAAGCTCACCAGCCTAAAGCCCACCCTCTGCAGATCGCAGGCTCGCATTGGTGCGAGCCTGCGAAACTGCACTGGAGAGCAGGCATGCAGTGGTGCGCTCCGGGCTTTTGAAAGACTGGAAAACTCAGGTCTTTCAAAAGCACACTGGAGGACCACTTGGGGTCGTTCCAGAGCGGACTGAGGTGTGGATCTACAGTAAGTAGTCCGGACCCAGTCCACTCCAAGATGCAGACTTCCTCTGTGGAGGACACACTGCACCGTTTTTATTACCCTGTGTGGAAATGGCCTCTTGGATAGGAATTTGATTACCATTTAAAAAATCTATGCCTGTTAACCCTCTGTGATATTGTAACTCAGTTTAAAGAGGGAGCTGACTTGATAGAATGAGAGGGAAGGGAGGGGTGTCTGAGAGGGAAGAAAATTCTTTTAAATAGGATTTTTTCCTCTAACAGTTGAAGTCAGTTATGGAGTCAGTTGAGAACAGACTGTTGGAAGAATCAGTTGTCTGAGGGGAGTTCTGAGCACTGGGTGTTTGAGTCCATCTGACATAACTTAATTCAAACATTGTTAATTGTTTACACCCAGTGCTTTGAACTCCCCTCAGACAACTGACTCTTCCAACAGTCTGTTCTGTTGGAAGTCTGCAGGTTGTAACTGGAAGCATTCATTTTGTCTGTTATTTAATAAAGTTAGACTGTTAGTTGGTTTGTAAATCTGACTCAGGGCAGCATTATTTTTTACCCTGAAGGAAGGATGAGGCATGCTTGCTATTGAGAATGTAAAACTAACTCACACCCTAGTCCATAGTAAGGTCACCTGAGGGCCTAGGAACCCAAATCCAAGGAGGGATTTTATAAAGGAGACTGAAACGGTGATAGTGACAGGTTTCCAGCTGCTAGGGAAAGCAGGGCCAGCCTGGAGGGAAATTTTCCTCTGATCAGGAAAATGTGAAACGGAATATGAGGAACTCAAAAGAAGTAATGAAGGGATATTACTGTTAATAAAGAAATCACACACCATATCAACAGATAAGAATTCATGTAGCACTGGTGAAAGGCTGAACAGTGCAACTCTTTGCTGTGGAAAAAATTGGGAAGTTTTCAAAGAGGGATTGCATATCAATATTAAAATGATTTTAATATTTGCCTGTTGATTATGTCAGCCTCTGAGGTCTTTTTCATGAGGCGTTTAAAAAGGAATGATAGTTGGATAGCATCAACCAAGTGTGTGTGTGGGGGGTGGTGGTGGTGGTGGTAGGGAGAGGCTTGCATAACATTGGCCCTTTCCACATGTGGTTTTTAAGGGGGGCCAATGTGTCTTGCCACAGAGTTCTTCGGCACGTTGGTATCTTTGTTCCGCACGTAATTCCAACTAAATGCGCCTCCATGTGGTGGTAAAGTGCGCTATTTGAAAACCAGAAGAAATTGGTTTTCCAATTTTCCAGATCATTCCGATTCGTACTTTCACAGTGGTGCAGACATGTACATTTGCACCAATGCAAATTGGTGGTCAGGGGAGGGCTCATGGGAGGAGCCACGGGGTAGTATGGACTTTCGCACGTACGCATGTACGCAATGACGTACTAAACCATGCAAAAAAAAAAATGGCCAATCACAGCCGACAGGGCAGGGTGAGGGGACTAGTGGGAGTGGCCACGGTAGAGGCAGTGTGGATTCATGAACTCACACTCCTCTGAATCAGAATGGAACATACGCAGTACCTGTGTGGAAGGAAATGAGGGAAAGTCCGCCTTTTTTCGAGCCCAGAAAATCCAGTAAGAAACAGCATGAACCAATTCACCAGCCTTGTGCAGAAAGGGCCATTGTTGCTATTCTGTTTTCTTCCTGTTGCAATTTCAGATGCTTTCCCCCTCTTTTAATCCATGTCATTCTTTCATGTGGTACTATTTTGTTTCTTTATCCTGGTGTGAAATTTCCCTTTTGCTTGTATCTTTGTCTGGGGGTCAAATGAAGATAGAGATGTGTGTTCTGGGCATAGGGTGGGTGTGGTTCTCAAGGGAATGCCTCAGGGCCCCAAGGGCCACCAAGGACAAAGCTTTCTTAGATGACTTCCTCTGGCTCTCCCTTTCTTCCTCTCAGCTTCTGCTTCATTGTAATTGCAGCATAGCAGCAAGGAAGACCATTTGAAGATTTTCTGCCATTTCAGACCCTCCCCATGTACTTTTGAGAAGTCTATGCCTATAATAATCTGTTTTTCCCCCTTAAACTTAGGGGAGCACAAGCACATTTACTGCTTTTGAAGTCTTTTTTTCTGTAACATGCCAGCACAATAGTGTTGACGTAGGGATAGGATTCCAGCCCTGGCAATAGACAGATAGAGGGATGGGGAACTGGAGAGATGTGGGGAAGACTGCTATTGAGAAATCCAAGGGGGAAGAAAAAAGGAAAATGGGCAGATAGTATGGAGAAGGAACAAAAGATGGAGGGAGAGGGAAGCCAGATCAACAGATAGGAGGGGGAAGGAGGGAGAGAAAACAGAAGAGAGAGGCAGCTATACGTATAGTATAATTTGCACCATTACTCTTCTTTTTCTTTGCTGCAGGAGCATGATTTCATGATTGTGATAATGCCATAAAAAACAGCATGAAGAACTATGGGATGGGGAAGGCTATTTGACTATAGCCAAAGGCAGATGAGGAGCAAAAAAATGTGTCGGGATGGTGATCAGGAAGTATTAAGCAAGCATCCCAAATAGCTCCCAGTGTGGCCAATCTAAAAGACAAACAATCTCTATGCCATGGCACTGAAACTGAAGTGTGAAAGATGACTTCACAGTCTGAGTAGCAAAATAAATGTTGCTTCTCTAGTGAGGCAAGGGAAAAGTGTGAAGAAATCTTAACTCTGTCACCATTTATGACTGGCGTTGTCCCTGGACTTCCATTTTGTGACTGGTGAGCCGCAATCATTTCAAGTCTTGATGTGGCAAGTTTCAGAGCTCCTGAACTAAATAAGAGAACCACTGATGTCTACCTTAGGGGCTGAACCACCTGAACCACTCAGATGCTGGCAGAAGAGTGAGGGCCCTTCCAACTACATAGTTATGATTCCACTTCAACTGTCATGGCAGCATCCTAGGAAATTCTGGGATTTGCAGTTTGGAGTGGCAGCAGAGCTCTCTGGTGGAAAATTCTATATACTCTTCTCTAAATTCTGAATCACTAGATTCCACAAAAAGTTGCCTAGGCAGTTAAACTGGAATCATAGCACTACAACTGTAGAATACAGAGTGTGTCAGTGGGATGTCCAACCCTGTCCACAGATGAAGGGAATTACTAATATGAACAGCTAAGTGGGGAAGAATTCTGAGGGAAAATTGTTGCACTGGTCATAACTCACTACCACCAATTAGAACTGAAGAGAGACACAGACACAGATAAGTTCACAGAAATTTGGTTTCATTAGCTATAGTAATCATCACAGGGACACATGGAAACAAAATCCTACAACCACAATTCACGGAAACATTTGGAACAATGCATTTGGATAAAGTAAATGACAATTCCAGATGATATTTTGGTTATGCATAAGTATTATGATATAGTCTATACACATTTGATATTGTTTCTATCCTGTTATTTATTGCTTAGTTTTTGTTTGTACTTCTTTCTTGTATTTCTAGTCTACTTCAAAATTTATTTTAAAAAAATACCAGTCACACATAGGTATGCAATGCTTCACTAATTTCATTCTCAGAGGAAATAACTCGTGATATGAACAATCTTCTTCCTGTTGTGTGAAAGTCTTTGCATGGTTTCTAGTAATTTGCAGTTTTTGACTTATTCTGTGCAAAATGAGCACATGTTTTTTAAACATAGAAGAAAGGATTTGCAATATGCAGAGACATATTTGTTCTGCACAGAACTGGTATTTTCTGCACAAAAATGTTTCCTGCAAAGATAATGATGACGTTAGGGTGTTATTCTGTGCAAATTCATATATGATCTTTTTTGTTGTTGTTGTTGTTGTTGCTCAGAAAACAACCTTTTTGCACAGAAAATAATAGTTCTGTGCAAAAATAAAAAAGTTCTGCATGGAAAATGCTGGTTTTTGTGCAAAATTGCCTGTGTGTGAATTTTGTGCAGTCCCAAACTGCTTAGATTCTTATCTAAAATTGTTCTCATCAAGGTTTCTTGAGAATTGAGAAAGAAATTTTTCAAGCATATTTCAAATATTATTTAATATTCTTCACATGTTTTACACTGTTTATAGAAAGCCAGTTTGCAGCTTAACCTGTTGAGCTGTTTTTTGGCTGCAAGCTACAGAACCTGCTCTCTCCACTGGCTGCTTCTGGTTATAATGGTAGAATGTAATTCATCTAACCCACCCTCGATGGAGATCCACTCCTGCAGTCCTACAGTCAATCCTTTATATAAATTCTCAGATTTAATCCATTGATCCAAGTGAAAAAACTGGCTGTAAGCAGGGCTTCTGGCCAAAGGGTCTATGCGTGTGGATTGTCACAGAGCTAAGTTTTGGTTTATGCCAAGAACAAGAGAAAAGATTGATCTGAAATCCAGACACTTAAAAGAGCAAGTGATTTAATGAAGACAGAAGATTTGGAGCTGGCTTTGGCAAGACATCTTGTTGCACAGAAGTCTAACAAGAACAGCAAAGGTGGACGTGTGTATTTGATTTACCTCTAAAATTTGAAATCCATTGACAGTGACAGATATAAATTGAATTGCATTTGTAGAAATAGAACAAGGCAAAAAACAGCATTTTCTGTACATTCTGGTGGGGAAGGTATATCCACATATATTTTAAATGTTTTTTATCACTTCTGATTATTCCAATTGCTGTTGTCAGGATCATTTTTGCTAACTGCACAACCATCGTTTCTGTTCCAGTACTGGATAATCTTGGTCCCTCCAGATGTTGGACCACAGTTCCTGTAATTCCTGAAAACAGGTCTTTCTGGTAGAGGCTGATGGGAGATGGAATGCAATTATGTTTGGAGAATCAGCAATTCCTCACCTCTGCTCTATGGTGAAGTTTATTTATTTACTTTATTTATTTCTTAACAAGAAATATAGGATGATAGTTCATATTCAATGTTATTACCATGCATCCGGTATTTTTTAGTCTCACTGATGGAGGAGGATTCCTTTAAAATACTGGAGAGACATTCTAAGACAAAAAAGGTAGAAATGGATGAAAATTTAGTTAGAGAATAGTCCATGCCAAGTCCATTTCAGTTCATTTTTTATAACAATTGACCAAAGTTCACGAATTTCTTCATATTTAGGATGGCAAGAACTTGAGATGAATAAGATTCAAATGTGGAGAAACATGCAGTTACAACATATTTCTCTCCATTACTAGCAAGAGTGGCACCTGTTATATTTGGCCAGTGGAAATGAAGGGGAGAATGAATTCATTTCAGTTTCTTTTGAAAAAATTTCTAAAATTTGAGAACTTTTTATTTAGGAGAAACTATGCCTGAGGATTTTTTTTAAAAAAATAATGAATATGCAAGAAAGTGAAATTGACAGATTTTCCCATCCTTATTCAGAAGTACACAAAGGAGTACACATGCTGTCCTTGCACATGTATATCTACCAATCCACTCTAAAAATAATGCACAATGGATAGGCTAATATTGCAAAGGACATCTGGAAAAAATAAATGTGACTCTGCAATCTTTTATATCTTTACTTTGATGCTTATTCAAAAGCATAGTTATAGCAGGACAATTTTCACTGGGAAGACAGATACAAAAAGGGGGCAGAAGGATTCAGGCATTGGTCACTACAAAAGAGATTTTCTGTGGAAAAATGTTTTCCTAGTTAATGAAAAAATAATCTTAACGAATGTATTTTATTTAGAAGTTGGAAGTTGCCCAGCTTCCAGAAAAGCAAATCAATTTTTTAAAAATATTTTTGACATGCAAAATAATTATGTAGTTTGGAAATCACTGTATAATAATGATGTGAACTGTTAATAAAGTCTAATGTGCTGTCTTCTTGAACTGTCCACTTGGAATTCCTTCAAATACATTACTTTCAGACTGCGTGATTACTAAATTTGTTTTTCTCTGATGAAGTATTGAATGCTTGTATGGTGTCAGCACAAGTGTCAAAGGAATGAATTTTCATACATAGTTATAGATGCGCCAAAGGTGAATCCTGCAGCTTTACAGAGTATACATGCAAAGAAAGGCTAGCTTGCACGTGTACAATGTTTTAGTAAATTTGTGAACTGTTGGTGTTGACATTTGTAGGATTCTACTATCTCCTTTATTTTGGTGCCTAAAATATAGTCATAAAGGTTCACGTGAAATTGTAAGTTACTGAAATGGAAGAAATTTGGGAATGAAAATTTCATGCATTTCTTATTGTGAGCAAGAAGTGCCCTGACTCCCCTTCATTGCTACACATTTGCTATAAAGTCTTCAGGATTTCAGTTTGGGATAGTGTAAAAAATGCAAATACTGTATTCCCACTTTCCAAGAAAATCTAGTACCAGTTTCCCTTTCTCCTGCCTTTTCAACACTGAAGGCTTTGGAAAGTATATAATAAAATCTGAAAACATGCAAGAGCATATTATTTATTTTATAACAACAGAAAGAATTACATTTGCAACATTTTGGAAATCCTGATATAACTTCCTCCAAAGAGAATAGTTAAATAGTGTTCCTGATGTAGTAACAGTTGCTAAATTAACTGCATGTAAGAAAGACACAAGCATCTATGAATGGATTTATAAAATCTAGAAACTTGTGATAAAATGTATGAATCACAACAAAAAAAATCTCATGATTGATTATTTAAATTCAGCATAACAATGCTGGTATAACGATTGAATAGACAGTGAAAAAAGTGACAAAACAAAAAAGTTTGAGTGACTATTTGTCATGATTACAATTAGGTGCTGATGGTTAGATTTAAAACAGACTGTGAATCATTTAATGTATGTATAGTTTTTATGAATATATAGCCTTGTGAATACCTAATACTTCATATATACTTGTACAGTTCTGAATTTTTTAAAAAATGTCACTGTGATGTAGTGGTTAGGATGGTGCCTTAGCCTTCAAAGTTTCGAGTTTAAGTCTCAACTGAGCCATGAAACTCAATGACCATAGACTAGTCATTCTCTCTCAGTCTGATCTACTTTATACGGACATTTTCAGGTAAAATTAGAGAGGAGATTCACATATGCCATTCTGAGCAGTTTGAGGAAAATAAGCATGCATACATCTGAAGATAATAAATAGAATAGGGCTGGTGTGTGATCTGCTTCTGGCAAACTGAAGAAAAAGAGTAAGCAAACCAGTCTTATTTTCCTTATGCCCCAAGGAATGTGGGTTTCTCATTCACTAGAAACAGTGATGAGGAGGTAGGGATGGTAGGAAGATTTTGTGCGTGTGTGTGTGTGTGTGGAGAGAGAGAGAGAGAGAGAGAGAGATTGATTTATTGAAAGGAGGTGTCAGTTTTGTTTTGGATGTGGGGGTTTTCTACCAAGATTTTCTTGAAAATCTACCAATTCTCCATTTTTCAAATAGCACAGGGATTAAGGTGATCAGAGCTTGATAATTTATCTGTTGATTTGACATACCTCCTGCATTTCTCCCCAAAGTGGGACTCAAGAGAGGTCACAATAAAATTTAAAAAGGGATATAAAACACAAAAAGTGATATTGTAAGACCACAATTAAATGAATTAGGGCATAATTTTAAAGCACTATTGAAGGTTTTTTTTAATGAAGCAGTAAAAAGAAAAAAAAAACAATACTTGGTCTACGCCAGATGCTCATCAGCAAGTCCATTACCAAGAGCATACGTGAATTCAAAGGTCTTTGCCTTTATCTTGAAATGGCATTGGTAAGTTAAACGTATAGCTATACCTAGCACATTGATTCTAAACTAATTAACATGGGGTGTCTTTCTTTTAGGATCCAAATCTCAGATGACATAACAGCCTTGCCCTCATCACCCCCTGTACGTAGATTAGGTGCAGGGAATGGGCAAGAATTTTATATTTCCTATACCTTGGTTTTTCTGATTGTGGAATTGGAACATGTACAGTCACTGCCCACAGACTTTAAGAGGAGGCTTTCCAGTGAGCATTTTCCATTTTTACAGTTAACTTGGGTACCTAAAGCTCCACATTCTGAAAACTGTAATAAAATGCCAGGCTGTTCTTATAGATTTTTTTTTTTTATCTATGATGTCAGTTTTTTTCCACATTATTCCACAGTAAAGATATCGGGCTTCAGTTCAGATTGTGACAAAATCTAATGCCTTTTCCACATTCACTTTCTGGTTAGAAGAAGATTTCCCCTCTTGTTTTCATGGGAATTTTGTGAATTTTGATATGTATATTTTTTCCAGCAGTAGCATTTTATTTTCAGTTGGAAATCATAAACTGCAATATCACTTTTCCTATAAGAAAGCCGCTAATACTAAATCTTAGCAGTTAAAGTTGATCTCAGGTGCTCAGGTTTGACGGTTTCTTATGCATAAAGCAGAATACTCCTCTAGTATCCTGAAGTGATTTATGATGGGCAGATCTGGAATTTATTTATAGTCAGATGCAACATTCTTCTGATTAATAAAACACTTACGTTATGTACTGGCTTAAGGTTATTTGAGGTACATTTTTGTAGTCAAGAATGGCACTGCTGAAGCAGGCACCTGGGTCTTTTCTTCAGCACATAAATGTGGATCAGCATTCTGTGAATATAATTTGCTTCCCATGTGTTTTGCTGGGAGCAAATCTTTAAACTCATCTCCAGAACTTCACTGGCAAAACAATCTATTCGATCTCTTTAAGTCAATTGCCAGCTGTTACCCGCATTGTGCAAAGGTGGCTGGAGAAACTGATGATGGACTTTCACAGCTATGGTTCAGCTATATGTTTGTACAATCTCTTATTCCACTCTGCTCCCCATTCTCAGGACTTCTGCAGTATCACTTTTTTTTTTCATATTTAGCAGGGCAGTTCTGTGGATTCTTTTTAAACTTTCTATTCTAGCTTTGTCACTATGGTTTTGTTTAAATAACACACTAAGACAGTGATCTACAGCTCTATGCAGCATTAAAGAATGGTAGTCCATGATTTTAACCACAGTGTTGAAATTTTTGGAAGATCTCAAAAATAAATTAATTTTAACCCACCAAAAATCACTGTAGACTGCAGAATCAACATGCCATGTTGGTTTTGAAATGGAGTCCAAAAGTATTTCAGTGTTTAAATGATGAGACCTACCATGGCCTGTGTCAATGCATCCATGAAATCATTGGCTAGGGCTTGAAGCCCTGTAAAGGATTTGGACCATGAGCAGTGAGCTGAGTTAAGGATATCACCAATCTCATGCAATAGTCTGCACACTCAGGCAGGGCTAGAATGCCACTGATTCACTCTGGGCATCAACATTTCAGGTAATGCTTGAACAATAACAGAACATTTAAGTCATGGTGAATGCCATAGAATTAGAGAGCATTGTCATTTATTAGCAGGCAGTATGGTGGCAATACACCATACAATACACATATGGTGGCAATACATATAGAAAGTCTTTTCACTAGCACTTTTGACATAATTTATGGTAATACCGTCAATGTATTTGGCAATGCAAATTTGTCTGCAAATGATACAAAGATGTGGACAACATGATTCGTTGGTCCTTGTCATACTGCTTGTAATGATTCCAGTCAAACAAATATCTGAGTTTCAGTCTGCTGGCATTGAACAATATGTTAGTAATCTTACAAGAATAAGACAATGACTTTAAAAAAAAATTCATGATCTCCTTATTTCTAAAATTTTCTTCACATTAAAAAAAAAAGAGGGCAATTACATTTTGTTTAAAACCTTACACATTTTTAGAAACCAAGCTCCTAGGACTCATATTCTACCTGCAAGTATCTGCCACCAGACACCCCCTCCCCAGTCCCAGTATTAAGGTCTGGGCTGTGGAAGGTGGAATGTCTCTTCGACAGAAAAATCCATTTCCTGTAAAGGACACATTGGCAATGTCCTTTGCCAGTTACTTACATTTAAATGCTTTTTCTTTAAATCTTTGTGGGCTATATATTAAATCCTCAAATACTTTCCTGTCACACATTTTCTAGATGATGGGATTTTGTTGAGGGATTCTTTTTTTGATGCATTGTATTATATTAGTTCTATTGCAACAATCCCAATTGTTATTGTTTTGAATCCAGTATATCAGCACTGAATGAATGTCTCCACATTTTAGTGGATGTGTTCCAAGTCTTTGGAGTCAGTAGCTGCTGGTACAGTAATTTTAGTACAAAAATCACTTTTCTATGAATGAATAGTGCTGTATTTATGATCTTCACTTGAATGAACAGTTAAATCCATGGGTGCAAGAGGCCCCACTAACTGATGTTATGTTAACATCAGAAACTGACACCACGTAGCAAAGGTGCTATTCTAGCACTTTAATTTTTTAGAAACTCACACAGACGCACACAGAGACACAGACACATGTATGCAGCAACTATTCTATGATAAAATCAAGCTCAAGGCAGAGAGAGAAACAGGTCACACCAAATGAAACACAATTCTAGCACAATATGCAGACTTATCTCAGAAATAAGTGGAAGTACTACATTGTTTGCCATACTAAAAACGTCATTCCTCTCTTCTTGGTCATTAATGGCAGAAAAAATATATAATTATGACTACTCCACAAAACAGAGGTGTTAACACCAGCGAATGTAATGTGTGCACATTATACTGATGGTCACTCTATACCATCTTAGTAAGATTTTCAGTATGTGTTCCTGCTTGCCTGCAGTGTATTAAAGGTTCAGGTACTTGGATGTGTAACAGCCACATTATGTTTTCTGAAGCAATTTTAATCTCTAGAGATGCCATAAGTGTTCAGGTTCAGAATGCTAGGGGAACATCTATTTAATGCCTCCAAAAAAGCAGCTGTCACTGGAACTGAAATTATTATTTCCCCTCCTTTGTGCACTTCCTGATTCCCCCGAATCTGCTCTGGAGAATTGGGAATGTTCCAGAGCAGATCTTTTGAGGATGAAGTCTACCGCAAGAAGCAGGAAAAGAAGAAGGGGGAAATCCCATGGCATGAAAGGAATCTGCTCATTGGATGTTGAGTTTTACGCCTATACCTGAACCCAACTGCTTATTTCAACTAGAGTAGATCCAATGGATCAGTGGGATTTATCTTAGGTCATTTCTGCAGTAGATTGTTATAGTGCTATTATTCCACTTTCAACATCCTGTGAACTTCTGGGGCTTCTAGTTTACTGAGGCCGATGAGCTCTCTGGCTGAGAATTCTACGTGCCCCTCCCTAAACTGCAAGCCCCAGGATTCCATAGCATGTTGACAGTAGAATGATAGCACTATAACAGTGTAGCACAGAAATCAGTGTAGTGCGGAAATGACCTTAGTATTGATTTACCACTGAGCATTTGATTTAGTGGGCTGACTATAAATGGACTTTTAAAATAGATTTAGTCTGTGAGTGATTTTAGTCTTTCATTTGAAGTCTGTCACTTGTTGAAGGGTCTTTAATTTTGAATTATTGATGACATAACAATAAAGACAACAGCAAACTTTTCAAATAATTAGCTGTTTTAAAAGGGATGCAGTGATTTTGTAGAAAATAAAGGCACCAGATTCTGTCTGATCTTGGAAGCTAAAGCAGGATCAGCCCTGATTAATACTTGAATGGGAGACTGCTAATGAATCCCAGGTGCTGAAGGCTATATTTCAGAGTAAGGAACTGGCAAAACCACCTCAGAGTATTCCTGGCCTAAGAAAACCCTACGAAGTTCATGTGGTCACCATAAGATGACTGGTGAATTGAAAGCACATATATAAAAGGACCTACATTTAAAAAAAATATTTGTAATTATAATAAAAATACAGGATTACACCAAGAAAAGATATTGTTAAGTTAATAATTAATATATTATTACCTGCAACTAATATCGGCTTTTAAATTCCTTTTCTGTTCCAGGAATAAACTTAAACTGGAGTTTATTAGTTTTGAGTGATCCCAAGTGACTGATTTTAGTTAGTATTTTTTTTTTCCTGAACTTAATTGTGATAGGTGCTAGATTTATATTTTGATGGCTCTGAACGGAATAAGTGAGAAGCCGGAGAAGGAAAGGAACAGCATTACTAGTAAGCTAGCTAGTTGCCATGTTATGAATGCTTAGCAAATGCTCACACACTCATTTGTGTTCCCCTTAACTACCTGTAAAAGGTGCCATTTCTAACAACAGAGTGTTAATTAGCCACCTGCATCTTTTGCTTAATAGATAGCTTCAAAAAACTTTTGCAGAACCACTGCTGTGTTGTTTAATAGATGCACATTAAGTTTATGGAAATTCTGAAGATGCAATAATTTAAAAGTGATCTATTCATCAATAACTTAACATTTTTGCCATAGATACAGACAGAAAGACAGGTGCATCAGCTATACTCTTGTAGCTGGTTTTCAGCTTAGCATTCAAAAAAAAAAAAAAAGTGCTTTGCTTATGCTTTCTTGGGCCCAGGAGTCAATATATACGAGCAACAGCTTTTTAAATTCAACTTGTATTCTCTCTGCTTTGTGCATCATTACCAAGGATGAAAAGTTCAGAGCTGGTTTGTTGTTAGTGACAGAGCATGAGGCAAAAACACTGAATGTACATAACCTCTTTTTTAAAAGGTCCACTGTGCCTTCTTTGCTTTATTTTGAAAATCTCAAAGAGACTAGAGGTCAGATCTGAGAAGCATACTGTATTCACATTCCTTCTCTCTGTTTTAGCAGTGAACTGTTAGTATTATCAAGGGCCTTAATTCTGCACTTTTTTTTTATTAAATGAAAGATGGTATTCTCCAGGAATCTTGGAATCTAGGCATCTCTACTATTCTATTACTAAATGCAATTTCTCATAACAAGACACCAAGTATCATAGCAAAATTGAATTAAAATGATCAAACAAGAATCTCATAGTTCATGTGAGTTCTTGCTGCTCCCTCATCTCTTCATTAATTCACATTACAAGAAGGAAAATAAAGATACTTAGGTGAAAGATAAAAATCGTATTTCAGGTCTGTGTTGACCTATTTTCTACTTTTTTTCTAATAGAAAAAGAAAGCAACCAGATATGAAGTCCAGTACCTTTTGTGTGCATGTGTTTGTACACTTATTTTTTTATTCTTCTTAATTCTTTCATTAGGTGTGTTGATGAGAATTGGGGTTTTCAAAAATTCATGCAGATCTTTCTTTCTGTCTCAAGCTCAAAACAGGAACAAAAAGCTGAGGGAAATAATAAAATCATCGATGGGATTTTCCAACTTCATTCCAGCAAGCTTTTTAGTATAGTAATGTCACATAAATTGAAGTGTCAGCTTGGAATTAAATGAAGTGTAATAAAATCCTATTTTCATCATAAATACAATTTACATTAAGGTATTCAATTGCAATCTACTAACTTTCCTGTCATTGGAATAACTATGGAACCACTGTATCCTCTATCCACTATCAGATGAGTATGTGAAGCAACCATGTCAAATGGACTCCCATCCTACCTGTGAATTAGGCCACACAATTCTCTCCACAGAAAATAAGTGGAAGGGTATTGAACTATAGCATTCAACATTCTTTGGTCCAGACTATAGCAGCACATGCTGCTACTAACTGTATGAGATGGTGGCAAAATCTATATCCATCATGGCTTACACTGCCATATCTTGAGTTTTTTGCTCTGAAGTCTGCATGCATTAATAAATAAAGCCACTTAAAATTTTCTCTGATTAATGTTGTGTGATTGCTGTTTACTATCATTGCCTGACCCCTTCTTCTTCTTTTCTGAAACCATAAAATAAAAATCACAAACTGAACTTAAATGCATACCACTATATGCCTGTTACCTTTCTTCCAAATTTCTTTTAAGTAGAAAACAATGATAGAACAGCCACTTCACAATCTTATCTCAAGATGTCTTTTTTCCTCCACAGGAAATTCATCAAATTTATTAGAATGTATGGGGATACTCAAATATCATGTCAGTATATAAAAAAATGATAATTTCTAAAATCCTCCTACTTTACCTTTTAATACAGAACCAAGCTTGTTTCTTGATGCATTCTATAAAAGCAACAAGAAAGCTGCTGGGGTTGCATATGAAATACACAAGGGTTGTTGTCAGAACCATCTGTGGATTCAAAATAAAATAAAGCTCAATGTGACAAGGTCAAGTCATAGTGATCCTTCTTTGGAATGCCCCACAATCTGGGATATAGCAGGTAGCTATTGGGACAAAACACTTTAAAGATACATGTCCTGGCTTTAGAATGCTCTCCCCAGAGATTGTTCAGTTGATACCCACTCTGATTAGACTGTCTGTACTACGTCCATAAATATGGTGTCACCTACCAGCCAGTTGTTGAATGTTCCATTGCCTCCCTTTTCTCATATTTATTTTTCTTTTTATCAGACTTAGGCATGTGCACTTCTTCACTGTATGGCCTGAGAAGCAAGAAAATATCTACATAATAACCGTTCAAAATACACTTCCTGGTCCTTTTGTCCAAATGGATGTCCACTGGGTCATTGTGATCACCAAAAGTGGCATACAATGCTGCTGTTCCCACCTTCTCTTCCCCTTCCCATGTAGATCTGGGCCCCCTGGCTGCCTTATCCTCCTTTTTCCTTCTCCTAATGGCCCATGCTGGGAGCCTAGGGACATATGCTGCAGACTTTCCTTTCACATTTCCCTCCCCCCAAGACCTCATCTGCTGTTCTCTCACTGTCTGAGTCCTCTCTGCTGCTGCATTTTCTATGTTTCTTGATCCTACTCCTTTCTTCTGCTACCTTGTCCTACCCTCCCTCGACGACCCTCTCATCTGACCTCAGAAGTGCTCCTGATGCTACTACTTGATGGAAGTGTTGCCTGTGCCTACACCCTAACTTGTTTCCTGACAGTTGTTGCTGCACTGTTGTCTCACTTGCTTATGCCAGGATAGATGCTGCTGCCTGGGATTCCAAACACTCAGTCTTTTCCACCAATTTGTCAAGTGTCTGCAAGAGACCCTCCAGAACTGCTGTGCTGCTGGGTTCTGTCCTGGGTCTCACCATATGTGCTATGGCCTCACTAGTTGTGGCCTTCCTCTGACCTTTAGCTGGAGCCAGCTCAGCCCAGGATTTCCTGTCTTGCTCTAACTGGTCCTAGGATGCGATTCCTGTAATGATTTCTGCCCTTTCTTGGGTGGCTTTGCCTACTCCTTGAAAAATACCACAACAAACTTCCAACCACTAATAATCTTCCCGCCTTGTGACAAAATGTGTCCCACCTGTGAACACAGTTCTTTTAAAATGTGTTATAACAGGGGATCAGAGTTCTAGAAACATGCACCCCGTGCAACACTGGAATCTTGATCCTACAGATGGTGGGCAAACACCAATGTATGCAGATGCCCAAACTTTTCCCAAGGTGGAGGCATAAGTTGCAGCTCTGCCCCTTCAGCAAGCCACATGTGTGCCCAAAGGAGTGGCAGTAATTGGAAATGCCCCTGCAGGTGAGATGGGGAGGCAAGACGGAGGAGCAGGGTGATAAGAGGGGCTCAAACCCACAAAGCCCCCAAGTTTACAAGAGCTGGACAGCCCCACACATGGAAATGATCCCTCAGCTGATGGGCCCTAAGATGGAAAAAATGGGGGTTGGTAGTGATTTTAGCTCTGACAGTGATGGTCGCTGCTTAGTGCAGCTGCCACCCACAAGGAGATGGACCTCTGCTCTGATGGCCCTTGAAAGAGCTGTTGGTAGTGATTTAGTTCTGCAGCAATGAAGGACCACTTCTTGGTGCTCTCCTGCTGCCTCCAGCTGCCTTCCTGGTTGCCACTTGTCTCTCGCTGTTTGCCACATGCCACACACTGCATGCCACTCTTCCCATCTTCTCTTTTTCCAGAGGTCTGCTTCCAATGACTCTCTGAAAGAAATGTATAGTGTCTTGGAAATGGCCCTCTAAATGCCTCCCCTAACCCAACTCGAATGAAGCCTACATCCTGATCACTCTGGTCAGGTCCCAACAGCCAATGAGTTCAAATCAAGGTTTGAATTCATTGGTTTCCCTTATTACTTTCTCTCAGGGCCATGCTGCACTGTGCAGGGAACCCTGGAAAGAAGGGAACCTAGTGGCCCAACATGAAGGTGAAGGTCCATCTCGTGTCGTTCCTGCCCTGCCCCAGAAGTTTGTTTGGCAGTCATGCAGCTCAATTAGTCATGCAATTAACTAGTTGTATAAATTGCACTTTGGCAATTCAGCTTGGAAGTTCAACATGGGCAACTGAGCTTCAACACAGATATTTCTGCTCTCTTCTTTATTGTTAACATAAGTTATTTTATGGTATTTGTAATTATTTGTTCTATGACACTCCTGTAACAAGGATAGGGGATAAACCTAATAGTAGGTAAGTAGGTAGATAGATGGATAGATAAATAGATGGCTAGACAGACAGACACATAGAAGGATAGATGCCTTTATAACCCAGGGCTCTCTGTTCTAATGGAAAGCAGTTCTCCAGTTTTTCTGCATAGGAAAAGGTGTTTCACCTCACTTGCTATTCAGTCCTTTTAATTGGAGATGCTAGGTGAACCCTCAGCCTTCCATGTACAACATATGTGCTGTAGCATTGACCTGTAGCCTTTTCCATGGTGAAACACTCTCCATTTGAGAGAGATTATGTTCCCACAAATGTGGCTGTGCTATACAATTTGAAACCTGGCAATTTTTAACCACAACCTTTTAAAATCTACTTCAAAGGTCAACAGCGAGTATCACCACAAGTTCAGAGTTCTTATGAACTCACATTCAGTAGCCACTGTATTGTCTTCATTAAATGATTACGGCACATAACGCAGACCATTCAGAGTGCTGTATGTCATAGTCAATATAAGTTGGGGAAAATGTAGCTGTTTGACTTTTTGGTGACGGGTTTGTTATAATAGTTTACACAGAAAGCTCCAGGGCTCAGGAAGATTTGGATTTAAATTTACGCTTTCCTAATCTGTCTCTAAACAACCAAGCTAAGAACATTTATGCATGCAAATTTGTATGTTAAATAAGAAAAAGCTCTGTATTAGTCATAATGAAAGTTGTCAGATAAAACATGCCCTCTGCAAAATGAATACACGCAGTTGGCACCTAATGCTTTATTGAACTATGCAAAAGTCAGTTTAGCTTCAGGCAAAACTAAACCCTACTGCTTAGTTCTTCTGTAAAAGCAACTACCATCACCTATTAACAATGCATGCACACACTCACTGTTTCCTGTGCGCGCGCACACAAATCTCGCATGCCAGGGAGGTTGGAGAACTGCTGGGCCAAAGCACAGCAACTAGTAGTGCTCTCAGAGAGGAATGCCTCATCAAATCAGGATCTTATATAACAAAGTAAATAGGTGTTATATAAGATATGGTAGATATATAAAGGATCTGATCACCAGGCAGTCAGAATGAAAGTGAACATTTTGTACTGAGTATGCTCCACAAAATCTATGCCATTATTACTCCTTTGAAAAACTGAGATCCTATCTAGTTATAAATGGGGTAAGTTGGGCTCCTCTGTTCAGCCACCCTATTGCTCAAGTTTGCCCCGTGTGCCACTCTTCCTGATTTCCCATTTAATTAGGAGAATTTAAAGTATTAACATTCCAGACATATGAAGGGCTGCTGTAGCTGCTCAGTTTCTTCAGGTTATTTGTATGTCTTTTTCTCTCATCACATGAGTAACAATGATAAGTACATTAAACAGAACACTGAAAAAAATCTACAGTCGGCCCTCCATGTTCACTGGGAGCAATTAGGGGCACGAGACTCCCACAAAAGTGGAAAAAAATGCAAAGATCAAAATGTGTGTGTGTGTTTGTGAGAAGGAGGGGTGAGATATGGTGGGCAGAGTAAGCACCCAGGGCCCAAACTAGGGCCATTTCCGCACTAGCCTGTTATAGCACAATGATTCCATTTTCAACATCCTCTGGAATCCTGGGGTTTGCAGTTTCGGGAGGGGCCAGCTGGCCCCTCCTGAAACTGCAAATCCCAGGATTCCAGAGGATGTTGAAAATGGAATCATTGTGCTATAACAGGCTCGTGCGGAAATGGTCATATACCCATACACCCACATGCACGCATTTTTATCATTATTATATCTTAACTGCATTTTAGCAGTTTTAAATTAATGTGATGTAGGCTATATTTAGATGAAGAAACTAGCAAAATGACCTCTGAGTATTCCTTGCCTAAAAAAACTTTATGAAATTCATAGGGCCACCATCAGTCAACAGGTGGCTGGAAGGCATGTATAAGCACAGGAAGAAGTATGCCAATCTTTCTGAAGCAGTGTGGAATAGAAACATAGAGCTGGAAGGGGCCCCAGGTTAGGGAAAGGAGAGGGAAAGGGAGTGAGTTGGCATGGTGACCCTATACTACCTCTCTCACACCCATTTCTTCCACTGGGGTGGGGACATCAAGAGAGGATTCATGGTTTTGAGACATCAGGGTGGAAGCTGTCTTTAGTTGGCCAGGCAACAGCTGGTGGAGGAGGAAGAGGAAGAGGGGGAGGAGAAGGAGGACTAGAGGTAGGTTTTTAAAAGGATGTGTGAACTGATCAGGGCAGCTGAAATGGAAGTTTCCCTCAGATCAAAAGGGTTTGAAGTGGGGGCAGGGGTTAAATGTGCAAATGTGCAGGGGTGACTATAAGTTAATATGATTCATGTAAGATTGTACTGAGTCTTTTTTGATGTGTGTGTGTGTGGGGGGGCAGTTTACTGATGTGCCCATGCCTTCCTGCACATTGGTAAAGCAAAGAACAGCAATGATGATATGATTGCTGCTTTTGCTGTGCATTTTGTCCATATTTATTTATTCACCAGTGAAGCTAAGATGGAGGGAAGACTAAATGAATCGAAGAAACTGAATAGTGCGCGTGCATGCTGTTCTGTACAAAATCCTGATTTTTTTTTTTTTAATGGAAGATATCTGAAGTATCAAATCCACTCCAGGCACAAGGGCAAATAATCTGGAACTCTACAAACTGGGATAGAATTTGAATGAAAATAATTTTTGAAAATCTACATTGCAAATAGGCTCTCAAATGTGCCCTGTATTGATGTTGCGTAGTTTGGATTCTGGTTAGTTCTTCCAATAAATGCATTCTTGTTTTATCTGGCTTGAGTCAAGAACCCACCATGCTTACATGTTGGTGGATGGCAGAGCCATATGTGGGGAAGGGAGGAGTACTTCTACAGTCATAACGGGAACCAACTGGCACAACTAAGTACAGAATCTGGCATTGCAACAAACATCAATGAAACAGCAGTATTTGGGTATGGTGACATAATCCAGAACAAATACATCATATTCTGGAATGATAGATGGCTATGTGATTGGGGGTGGAGAACTACATATTTCTTTGGGGATTATGCATCAAAATTAATCAGGTGTTGACCAGAAGTAGCAGTTACTCCATTGCCAGACACTGACTCATAAAGTTATGTTGCTTTGTTGTGCTGTCTTGTCTACATACTACTAATGTGAAATACAAGTGAGGCTCTTTACCATTGCTTATTTTAACAGTACAAGCTCTTTCACTCTTTAGAAGACACGAATTGCTTGGGTGGGCAATCTGTGTTTCTCTAGATCTTCTTGGTCTGAACTCCCATTGCCCTTACCATAGCTATTCCAGCTGGGATGGTGTGTGTTTGTTCAACAAGACTAGGAAGGCCATAAGTTTTCCACCCTTGGAAATGTTAGTCCTTATTCATAGCTCATAATAAAGAGCAGAAGAAGGAGTGGCACATAATACCTGTATAGACAGGCCCAGTGGGGATTTCCTTGTATTTCTATTGCTCTCGCAAGCTTTCAGACTGCATTGTCTGCACTTGCAACTTGATTTGGTAAACTCTGTTGGTGATAGCAATAGGCACATGATTACTACAGAATGCAAGAACTGGCTCATTTACAAAGGGCAACTGTTGCAGGTAAACGCAGGGCATACAGTAAGAAATCATATAGACTCAGATGGTTGCTGAAACCCAATCTACATGTTCAGAAAATGTAGTACAGCTGTCATAGCAACTTATTAGTGTATCACTCAGAAATACAGGCAGGGAACTAGATGTCTCATGCTCCAGCACCAGAATAAACAGACACCATCAATATATTTAGGGGAGATCATATAGTACAATTTGGCTGGAAGTTTCATATTAGAATACTGGTAGAAGAACATACCTTGGAATGATTCCTTCCTTGAAATAAAACAAAAATCCACATAGATAGAAAGCTAGCATATTCAAGCTAGTGTTCATCACACCATGCTGTGTTTCTACGGCCCTTTCCACAGCATCTCCTATTAGTGCATTCTTCTGTTACAATCCCAGCACTGCCATTTGCACCATGATAGCAGGTTAGAAATGCTCTCTTCCACACCCTTCTGCCTTAAGCGGATGAGTAGTGATATTACCACTGGTGCTCCTTCCACACTACAGTGTCCTTGGCCACTCTCTTCCCCTGCTTTCCCCTGCCCCACTGCCCCTGATTAGTTGGGGTGGGTGGGTTTGGAAGCCATACTAGCACAGCAATGTTGTAATGGTATGACATGGCAGTACACTATTGCACTTTTGCACTATAATGCTAAAAATGTATTTAAAAAGTAAAAAGTTTTAACTTAAAGGAGAAATTTAAAATGAACATGGAGAGGTGATTGATTTTTGAAGTTACCACACCATGGGAGTATCTGAGGGAGGGACAGCCTGTGAACACCCACAGCCCTCTCACTCATGGATTTGGGAGGACAGGAAGCACTATTAAGCACTATTATGGTTCTACACTGAGCTGGATGATGGGCTTGAAGTGCTAAAGGAGACTCTTAATGGATTTTTTCTGGAAATTGTGTAAGGCAGTTTTGCAATGCTTGAGGACCAAATAGCAGCTGGATAGCAACAATGTCATGCAGTAGCAACTCTCTTGGATTGCAAACAACCCGCGGCTGTTGCAGGATAGTGATGTTGTTTGGTTATGGCCTGTGTGTTTTGCTCCACATGCTATGGACAAGCATTCATAACTGCAAATTTTCACCAGCATAATGGTTAATACAATGATGTTAAGCATCCCTCCTCATTCTATAGGAAAATAATACACATACAAGAAGGTCCTAACAATGTCTTAGACTTCAGGGACCAAAGCTCTTAGTATTTATATAATCTGTACCAGGAGTATCTTATGTGTGTTACCTTCCATTTTCTTTCCAAGTTACTGCAAATGAAAATAAATGCTTGTACTAATTCCTGGCCTCAGTTACAAAGCTTTCACAATAAGAGATCTTGCTCCTAAAGGAAATTAGAAAGGAAAAATTAAAATAAATAATTTTAAAAGCCTTTAAACTGTGTATTAAAACAAACTGTGAAAGCAAAGCTAAAAGAAATATCTCAATTTCATGAAAAAAAGTTTGTTGAAATTCACCCAAAAACAAGAACAGACATTTCCAAAAAAAAAAAAAATTGCCAGTGGGGTGAGTTAAATTTGTGACTGTCTGAAAGACCTCATTCATTAAAAAGACACTTAGGTAGATGTTGATGTGTTTTATGTCTTAAATCCTTTACACTTGATTCCACGGGGGTGGAGGTCTGCAGTGATAAATAAAATGGGAAATGAAATTATTTGGAACAACATATGGGCCTATGTTGGAAATGAATTCATTTTAGGTATTAACTGATGGTTCCATTACAAAAGACTGAGAATGGTGCATGCAAAGCTGTATTCCTGCAAAAAGTTAAAAACTTAGCATTGTTTTTATTATTCTTTGTAACCTCAGTAGTGAGTCAGAGACCTCGCATATCATAGGATCTTCATGATGAGTTTATTCTCAGTCACTTGTTGATTTATTCTAAATGATGTAGCTGGAAGGATGGAAAATATACCTTGAGAACATCAAATCATGAAGATCTAGTTTTGCAGTGGGGGGTTTGATGTGTCTTTTCATGCTAGACAAAAACTAGGTTTTCCATTCCATTTTTAGTGCATTTCAGGACTCTATCCTGACACTTAAAATATTTTTGGTGTGTGTGTGTGTGTGTGTGTGTGTGCATTCTTGCAAAATTCTGTTTCAGTTCAAGTCATCATTATCTTTATTTAGCATAGTGAAAGTTCTGAGTGCCATTGGAGTGGGGAGGATCCTGGAAAACAATTAATAAGACAGGCCATATAACAACTTGTGGAAGGAAGAAAGGGGAGGGAATTTTGGCTTTTGAGATGTTTTGTATCTCTACTCCCCAAAGCCCTGGCTAACACGGCCAATAGTAAGGGATCATGGGAACTGCTGTCCAAAACATATGGAGGCCCCAATTTCCTCCCACCACAGAGTCAGAGAAAGAAGAGGAAGAGGACTGTAATATTTATACTGATGTGTATTAGTACATAATTATAGGTCTCAGCTCCAAAGGACTTATAATGTCTGGCAAGGGGAAACAACAGAGGAAATGAAGAGAAGTAGAAGTAGGGGTTAAAGCATTGTTAGATAAACATAAAGGATGGGTGAAGAGACTGGGCTTTTTCAAATAATGAATGAGGGTGGTAAAAAGAACAGCTTCAGCATGCCAAGTGAGGACAAGGAACAAATCAATCATCATGATTTGGGCTGGATTTCAGAAAGAGAAATATAGGTCAAATAGTTGGATGCTTTTCATAAAAATGTAGAACAGCCCAGCAACAGAATAATCAGCCTAAATTTATACATTTTTAAAGGTGCTAAACAGGGACTGGTAGACACTTTCTAGGAAAGGGATTAATTTAATTGGGATTAATTTCATAAGCATTCCCAGGGCTTGTAAAAGTTACTTTTTTTGAAGTAAAATTCTCAGAGTCTCCCAGCCAGCATGGCCAGTGGAAATACCAAGGGGCATCTTAACTGTTGCCTAATTCAGTGGATGCAAACCAGCCAAGTTATAGGGGAAAAAGTGCAGATTATCTTTAAGTATTCTGAGGATTTGGTGTGCAGTTCCATAGATGTGTATCTCAAAGCAGTATAATTGTTTTCAGAAGAGTTTAGCCCCAGGTAATTGCAAGCCTGTGTAGTTTGAGCGTTGGACTAGGAGTCTTTCCATACTACACTGTTATAGTGCTATTATCCCACTTTCAAAATTCTGAGGAATTCTGGGGTTTGTAGTTTACTGAGGCCAAAGAGCTCTCTGGCTGAGAATTCTAAAAGCCCCTCCCTAATCTAAAAACCCCAGGATTCCATAGGATGCTGAAAGTGGAATAATAGCACTATAACAGTGTAGTGTAGGAAGGTCTTTACTTAGACACTGGGAGACCAGGGTTTGAACCTCTACTGAGCCATGGAAACACATTGGGTAATCCTGGGCAAATTACTTGCTCTGAGCCTCAGGCCATTTCTGATGAAGATGGAGACTTCTTCCACTCAGGCCTTTTCCACACTAAACTATTACAGTGCTATTATTCCACTTTAAACATCCTGTGGAATTTGGAGTTTGTAGTTTATTGAGGCCAAAGAGCTCTTTGGCTGAGAATTTTAAATGTCCCTCCCTAAACTACAAAGCCCAGGATTCCACATGATGTTGAAAGTGAAATAATAGCACTGTAACAGTTTAGTGAGGAAATGGCGTCAGTGAGCCAATGTGGATTCCATCTATATGATAAGGCTGTATATGTGTCCAGTGGTGTATATATACACACCAAGCATCATTGTTAGGGCTAGCCTGCATGGCTCCATGATCCATTTCATGGAAGTTATATAGTGGCATTCTTAACCCCCACAGTCTTGCCCTGCTACAGACATCCAAAAAGGCTTCAGACTGGTCATTTTTTCTTAGCCTAAATCCCCATCTGCAATGTAGAGATAAGAATAGTGAACTGAGGCCCTTTCCACACATGGATGTTAAAATGGACCAAGACGTCCTGGCATGGAGGTCGTCCGCACCTTGGATTGGACTAGGTTCAGACTATTTAACTTAGTTCTACATCTTAGTCCATTCCAAACCACCCCCAAGTGGTCCTCCAGCGTGTTAAGTAAAGACTGGAAAAATCCGGTCTTTCAATTTTCTGGAGCGCGCCATTGTGTTCCTGCTTACCTGTGCAGATGCGCAGGCTCGCACCAATGCGACCCTGCGATCAGCGGAGGGCAGGCTGTGGGTGTGGCCAGCATTAGCGGTTGGTCCGGACCCACGAAGACACAGGGAGCCCCCATTTTCAGCCGGAGCAGTGCAGATCTAAAGACCTCACCCTGCTCCAGTTCTCCCTGCACCAGTGGAGGAGCCCTGAGGAAGGGCTCAAGGGAGAGTCCATGTTACTTCAGACCCAAGAAGAACCGGTAAGTAACGGCATGGTGCGATTCACTCACCTCATGTGGAAAGGGCCTCAATCGAGGGCATCACATCTCTGAGCTTGCAGGCCCTGAGGAGGGCTGCCAGTGACTAAGCTCTTAGAGGGCTTTAATATCTCATTCTCTGTAAGTCAAAGCTGACTTGACAGCACATAACAATGAAATACCAAACTGCAGCACAGTGTTTTTGGTAAGGAGCAGAGCCAGACAAAATATGCCAAGTGCTCTGAACACAATATTCCCAGTTTGCTACATTTCTTATTATGTGCTTTCAAGTAGATGCAGATTTATGGTGACCCTCCCACAGGGTGTTCTTGCCAAGATTTCTTCCGAGGAATTTGGCTTTGCCTTCCTCTATGGTTGAGAGTGTGTGACTTGCCCAACATCTCCCAGTGGGTTACATTACAAGACTGAAATCATAATACTATGCTGGCTCTCAAAAAGCTATTTACAGGTTGCTTTAAACAAAACTGTGAAGGAGCTCAATTTAACAAAAATTATCAGAAATCAAACTAAGATCTCAAAACACAACTTAAACCCTGCCTAGCATGAGCCATCCCAGACTGCCTATGATATTACAGCAGCTAATCGAGAAGCAGCCAGAGGAACACCTTTTGCTGCAAAAGCCTCACTATAACATGCAAGCAGGACTGCAGCAGTTGACAAAGAGGCTGCAAGAGTCAAGAGGTAAAAGGGTAAAGTGTAGAATTCATAGTTATTGGGGAAATCTTGGCAACAGTATTATATTTTACTTTTTGATCTTCAAGAAAGCTGGAGGCTTACCTTTTTTTCACTTGAACGTTCATGCCTCTGAATATATTTCTGGGGAAAATTGATCTACGTAACAGGCAGCAGGTATTAAAACAGTGGAAGTGCATGTAACTCATCTGTCTTTCATAGCAACAATTCATAACCTTTTATTCTTGACTCTCATATGTTAACTCAATAATCTGAAGGCTTAGAAACACCCCAGAACTCCAGCAAAATGGTGATTTGTTTCTGTTATGAGTTGTTATTGAATAGGATCAAGTGTTACATCTGTTTTTGCAAAGGGTGACATTTTCTTCCTGGCGGTAGATAGATAAATATATAAATCAGAGACATGAAATGCATGTACACATTTTTTAAGCAATAAAAAAACCTAGGACTTTCCTACTTGCATCTTGTAAAAACAACAACACACCAATCTTTTTAAAAGAAGCATTTCTTAGTGAATGCAGCTGGAACTTCCAATCTATGTGAAATACACAGTATGCATTCATAGGAACTGGACCATGCTGACAGGTTTCTGTGAAAAGGGAGGTGATACTGCTGACTAGAATGGAAGGATTCAAAAGAAAATATTTTTCCAGTCCCTCAATATTTTAATAACTTCTTTTTTTGCTCATGGCTGCTTGCTTTATGACAGCAATGGGTTGCATCTTGTCTGTGAATGAATATTTGGTCTTGGAAAGATGTCAGAATGAAATATATATATTTCTCTTCTAGGTCATAATAGAGATGGTTTGAAATTAGAACCCAAAGACATTAGTGTAGCTGGGTAATCTTGAATGATATATTTTAGGATAACCTATGATTATTAAATCCCATGGAAGCATTTGTCTAAAATTTATTCTATTGGCTCATAAAGGGACTATGATCTGTTTTCAACTTATTTTTAAGCATTTGTTTAACATTAAGGATCTCAGAATTTATGGAACAGTAGTAATAGATGCATAGCTGCAGTTATCATCTCTGGAACAAAATACGATTTCTTCCTGCAACTAGAAAATTTATGCCACACAAATGTATTCTCTTTCTGATCTAATATTGGTAGAACACCTACATTATGTTCGTATAAGCTTTAAATGGAGTGATCCAATGCTTTAAAGTCTGTTCTGCCAAATAGACTTTTTTAGTTTATAGAAGCTATAGTTATTTTATAGGTATCTGTCTATCCCAGGAGGGTTGCCAGATTGAAAGCTGCAGAGGGTGTCTGTCCCTTTAATAGTTACATAGAAGGGGGAATTTCAGCATGTGTTGCTTGTTACCTATTTGTGTGACAAGCAAACCTGGTGAAATTCTCTCTTTTACACAGTCATTAAAGGGACAGGAGCCCTCTTCATTTTTCACTCTGGCAACCCTAATCCCTGTGGAGGCTGGTGGCTCTAATGTCCATGGGGCAGTGAATCCATTTCAGGATTTAGTCTGAACTTTAAAGAAGCTGTCCAAAGTGCTGAACATTAATGACAAAAGAAGCTCACCATCTTGGATGACTGCTTTGAAATTTGTACTAAAATTCAGAGCAGTTCCATCATTCCACTGGCGTCAGAACCTCCAGTCTCTGCTGATCCATGGCTCACACTTCCCCACAACATCAAAAGGACTTTTCAAAGCTTAAGTTTGGCTAGATGCCCTTTGTGCTACAGACTTTTGTCTTCTGTGTTGAATTCTATGTCATGTAAAAATAATTTCAGCGTGCATTATTTAGATTTGGCATATGGGGAAAAAAATTCTTTTATGACTGGAACTAAAGGCTGGCACACAGCTGGTGTGCCAGTATTCATACTTGAATTAAGTTGCTGTTTTGTAGAGAAATGTTTTCAGCTGAAAATCTTATGTCATCTCCTTAGGGATTTAATCTCCGTTTGAGGCATACATAGAAATGATCATCTGTAATGCTGGTCCAAACCCCAATTCTATACTGTTTCATCTTTCTGTTCTAGAGTTTTGAGGCTTTTCAGAGTTGTTGGATGGCAAGGAGGTAAAGTTCAAGAAACAATTTAGAGAATATAACCAACACAGCTTTTGAATATATTTTCCCCTATTTATTTTTTGGTCTGCAAACGCAAATGTGAAGACATAGTTTGTACAGGATGACACCATCCAGAGAGTATCAGTATTAAAAAATTGTTAACAAATGGTTAGGAACACAGTGATGTGTTGATGACAAGAGAATGTACCTGTAACTTCAGGAATGAGGTGAATAAAAATCCCTCCATCTCTTAAAAATACTACTTAAGTGCAGATGGGGGAAAATGCTAACTTACTGTCAGAGATAAAAGAAAGGTGGATACAAGAGAACAGTCATTGCTCCTAATATTCCTGATAGATACAGTTCATATGCTCAACTCATCTTTAGTGGAACTAATTTTGCATGATAAGCCATAGGCAGAGTTAAGTCTGTTAGTATTGATTTGCTTCAATAGTAAACGGGAGAGAGCCATAGCTCAGTGGTGGAACAGAAGTTTTGCGTGTGGAAGGCCACAGAGTTCAATCTCAAACATAAAAATATTGAGTAGTAGGTCATGGGGAATGAAGAGACTGCTAGCAATCAGGATAGGCAATTGGCTGACACTAGCAAACAATTTGACTTGCTCTATGGGGCAGTTTCACATGTTCCCATGCCTTTCCCATCTTTCCACACCTGCTGCTGTTGCTCCCATGCTCTTCCTCTGCTCTACACACTTAATAATGTTATTAACCTGCTAGGAGATGTAACTCCCTGGGGAAAACAATCAGGGACCATGTATAAGTGTTATCAAGAATAATGAGTTAATTGTAGTCTACCTCTGGAGCAGTTGTGGCCAGCCACCTTACTTTTAGGTACCATTCTGTGCTTCTGACAATGGTTTGAGGGTCAGCAATATTGCCACATTTTTAAAAAAAATCTTCACAATGCAATCACCTCATATATGTTCAGATGGCCATCTAGCACTGGGGTTCTATTATAAGAAGGCAATTGTTCTTGGACGTAGCTGAACTGTTATGCTCCAATTCCAAGTGAATGTGTAACAACAGTGGAGACTATCTCAGTCCATTATAATTTGATGTAAAAGAAAAAATAATCCTCTCCCTTAGAGTTGCAACTGGGTAAACCATATTTATTTATAATTGTCAGGGAGAAAATTGACAGGCCAGCCTTGCCTCATTTCTACTTGCTTCTTTTTCTGTTGTCAGAATTCCTGAATTGGCATTTTGTCAGCACAAAACTAATAGCTCAGTGCAATCACTCATGATATCCAGTCCTTTAGCCTTGAAAAGACTATTTTGCAAAGGTTTATACCTTTTCAAGTTTGGAGCACTCTCTGAGAAACTGGAGTTATTTTAATATTTGACCATTTAGGGTGTACATGAATTGAAAAAATAGTTTGAAAAAGATTATGATTCAGACTTTTAAACATACACACATACACACACTAACCACATCCTGGACTAACTTCTTTTTTTGAGGGGGAAGGGAAAACCTGGCATATGCTTACATTTTAATTTTATGTCACTCATTTAAACCATATTTCATTGAATTAGGTAATGATCATGTGAATTTTTGGCTGTTCCAGCTTGCTGAATTCATGTATTCCCAGACAAGGAGACAGAGCAGCAGAACATGCACTCTCCAAAGTGAAGCATCTTGTGGTCAGGTTTTTAGAAACTGGCCTACCCAACAAAACAACAACAAAAACAAAGCAGGGCAAGTTCATCAGTGTGAAACACAGCTGCCATAACCTGTCAGTCCTGAGAGGATGAGCTTTGACAGGACTCCACAGAGGCTTAAGTGGTTTAAGAGCCAAATGGCTCTGTGTTCAAGAGACGTAAATCTCTCCTATCTCTTCCAGATGACTTTGAAAATATTAGGGTGGAGTGGCTTTCTCCATTAGAGTCTGCCTACTAACTTTGGAACAGGGCTGTAAATATTAGTTGCACATTTCAGGAGAGAGGATTGTATTCCAAATATGCTGTGCTGAAATCATGCTATAACTGGGGATGCAAACCAATTTTCCTCCCTGTTATGAAAACAAGATAGGCAGAGACAGAGTATAACACACTTGCCAAAGTGCGACACAGTTACCAAAGTATGAGAGTGTGTCCTCTATTCTGGGGTCCTCTACTTCTCACCGTACATTTCTGTTCTGGGACATGCTCCACATGTGAAGCTAGGAGACCTATGGCCTTCTGTAGCTCAGAGTTAAAAACTTGCTGTGCCTGATACTTGATGCTTATTGGTCTGTCCCAACTAGAACAGGCTCACTGACTCAATTATTGAATGCTGAATCAATACGTAGGTAAATTTCACTGATTCAATGTATCTATTTTAGTTGGGATTAACAATAAAATTCAAACCAATTGTTCCAAATGTAGTATGCAGCTAACACTTTGTTTCTTCCTCAGGATGGCAGGAATATTTGAAAATAATGTTTTTGAGTGTTGAGAAATCCTGATGAGAAAGATTCTGGACTGACAAGAATCTTCATAGTTTGGGACTTTATGCAAAATTTCCACATGGTTATTCTATGCAGAAAAAGAATTTTCCTGCACAGAAAAATGTGTAATTGGAGACTGTGGCCATTTCTGCACTAGACTATTATAGTGCTATTATTCCACTTTCAACATCCTATGGAATCCTGGGGTTTGCAGTTTAGGGAGGGGCCTAAACTGCAAACCCCAGGATTCCATAGTATGTTGAAAGTGGAATAGTTGGACTATAACAGTGTAGGGCAGAAATGGCCTTACTCTGCACAAAATTCTCATGTGGGCAATTTGCATGGTAAGCAATATTTTCTGCACAAGAACTTGCATTTTACACACAGAAAACAATATTTCCACCTACAGAAAATGTTGTTTCTGTTGCAGAAACTGTTGCTTTCTGTACAAAACAGCCAGATGTGAATTTTCTGCAGAACAGGTTCTGAATTGTGAATAGGCACCAAAACTGTGGTTTTATGCTTTGGAGTTGGCCCAATAAAGGTAACACTGCTTGTGTTTTTTGTTGTTGTAGGTTTCAAAGTCTTTCTTGCAGTAGGAAAAAAATGCTAAAATTACTTATTGCTTCCTTTGAGAAGAAACATGACCTTTTCTGCACTACGCTGTTATAGTGCTATTATCCCATTTTCAACATCCTATGGAATTCTGGGGTTTTCAGTTTAGAGAAGGGCCTTTAGAATTTTCATCCAGAGAACTCTTTGGCCTCAATAAGCTATAAACTCCAGAATTCCATAGGATATTGAAAGTGCAATAACAGTACTATGATAATGTAGTGTGGTAATGGCCTTAGTGAAGAATTACATCCCTGTTTCCTTCTTACAAGCACAATCTGGAAAGCTGTTTTATTATTCCTAATTACAGGGCATGAAGAAGGAAAATGTGGCCTTGCAGTTGCATGTGACCTCCTATTGCATTTTTTTCCATCTGATTTTCCTATCTTTAATTTTTTTTTGCTTCTATTTTTTTAACTAAGTAAAAGTTAAAAACCCCCACACACAAATCAAACATTCAAAACAACAAAGCAACAACAAAAATTACATCCAAAGATATCCCAATCTAATTTACACCTATTAAGGCATTTATTTGATCTCATAATTATTAATTGTCATTTATCACTTACCATTTTAATTATTTACTTACTTAGTTTCTCAAGTTCACAATTCACAATTCTAGATAACTTTATACTAATGATCAGTCATTGTAAGATAACAACCATCTATATAAAAAAATTAAAAACAACAAACAGAATACATCTTCTAAATCCACTTTTACACTTCTCATACAGTAATATAAATTTTAATTATCAAAACCTATTGTCATTAGATCACCATTCTTTTTTAAGAAATCAATCAACCACTTCCATTCAGACAAAAATTCATTTTGTGTTCTGCCTTTTATCCTGTGCATAATCTTGTCTAATTTGATAATTCTACCCTCCATGGTATTTTTGAAGCCCCCAGTTTCCAAAGTCTCCCAAGAACCACCTCTCCTGGAAGCCTCCTGTTGCAGCAATTCACCCTTTAAATAGGTTGAAAGATTCTCCCCTCCTGTACTGTTCAATGTGAAAAACCCATCTTTTTACATCCAATGTAAAATAAACATTAAAAAAAACCCCACCAAAAGTCTGTTTAAAGAATAGATAAACCTCTAGGGTTGTTTATTTATTTAGACAGCTTGAGGAAGTCCTGAAGGGTTCTAAGAGCAGAAAACTGACCCTTGGACCTACCAAAGTTTCTCATTCCGAATTATCTATAAGTAGTTCAGTACTGTTAGCCTGTTACAATGTTTAAAGGGCTTCCTTTCTGCTGTTTGTTTCACAGCATGGTAAAGAATCACAAATTTAGATGGAATAGAGATCCTAAGTCAAAAGTGGTCACTTCCTTTAGTCAACAGACTCCATTGGATCTCTTAGAATCTACATCCGCCATGAGATTTCTTTTGAAACTGCAACAACTGCAGCTTCACTCTATGGCACCAAAGGATCCTCTAGCACTTTCTTGTGCCTTAAGTGACAGAGGAAGCTGCCATGACATTGTTGTGCACCATAAAGCCCTGTCAGTCTGAAGAGAAGCAAGAGGAACACCATATTTTGTGTTAATGGTAGCACAATTTGTGGATATACCATTTTTTTTCTTGGACAAAGCAATGCCTTTCAGACTTTCAGACAGGAAGATAGCCATATTAGTCTGTGGCAGCAAAAGAATAGACTCTTGTGGTGCTAAGGTGACTAGCAAGTTTTATTTGGCATAGGGCCTGTGTGCATCATGGGATTCACAGATCTTCCACTGCCTGAGGTGGTGGACATACCACTGCTACCCTACCATGATTGGAATATCACAACTGAAAAAAAGAGTAGATGTGGCAGAAAAGCAAAAGGAGTAGCATTATATGTCAATTATATATACAATGTCAATGGCATTATATGTCAAAGACAAATTCAGTTGTACAGAAATTCATGAGAATGATCATAGTGGACCATCTGAGAGCATTTAGGTAAAAATAATTAGAGAAATAAATAATTGCAACATTGGAGAAGGAGCTTACTGCAGGCCACCAAATCAAGAAAAAGTGGTAGATGGTGGTGGTAACAAATCTCAGGAATCTCAAAGATGCAAGAATTAGTAGTTATGGGGGACTTCAATTACCCTGCTATCTGCTGGGAGACTGAGGCCCTTTTTGCATGGCATTTGCCATGCGAAAGAGGGCCTGGAGTCTTGCGCGATTGTGAGGAGCAATCTGCATGATGCCCTCACAATCGTGCAAGGCTCCAGGGGCCAGCAGGCAACGATCAAGCACTTTTGCATTTTCGGCTTTCAGCAGAAAATGCTGTGTGATTGCGTATTGCTCCCAGGCCCCGCGCACACTTACGTGGTGTGCAGAGCCTTGGGAGCTCGGCCAGTCACGCTTCCTGTCTCAGTGCAGCCTGGGAAGGTCCCAGGCTGCACTGCAGAAGGAAGAGGTGGGGCTCTCGCACGAGCAGGAAGCTCATGCACAGCAGAAGAAACCTGGAGGTGAGGGCCTCTCACAAGAGGCTGCTTGCGTGAGCACCGCACTCCAGCGCCGAGAAAAGGTAGAATGAATTCCAGACTTGAGATTTTGGTCACTGGAATCAAGTAGTTAGTACTTCAGGGGTAAGTGACTATGTAATGCTAGAATTCACAATTGTGGGACAGGGCAAAGAGGATAATAGTCAAATACTGACCTTGGATTTCAAGAAAGCTGATTTTAACAAGCTCTGAGAGTTACTGGGTGGTATCTTATGGCTAGAGATGCTAAAGGAAAAAAAATACCCAGCAAAGATGAGCGTTCTTGAAAAAAGAGTTTCAAAAAGCACTATTGCAAATAATTCCATGGAAGAAGACACTGGAAAAATCTGGAAAAGTCAATGTAGCTGCCCAGCAAACTCAAGGAAGAAGTTAAAAGGAAAAGGAGTATGTACACAGAGTGGAAAGAATAACAAATCATCAAGGACTGTGTAGCCCAGTTGTGTAGCCCATGTTGGCAGGAATAGTATAAGGAAAGCTAAAACTCAGGATGAGCAGAGACTGGTTAGGAAAGAAAGGACTTTTTCCAGATACATTAAAGGAAGGAAGGAAACAGTGGGGCCACTGTTCAATAAGGATGGCAAAATACTAACAGATCACAATGAAAAGGGAGAACTATTCAATACTATTTTGCCTCAGTATTCCCTCCCCCTTTGTGCTTCCATGCAGCAGCAAAGACCTTGGCAAGGGATCTGGATTATAAATCAAGATTGACAAGAAGTTAGGAATCACTTAGCTAACCAAAGTGAGTTCAGATCTTCAGAGCCAGATGAACTGTATTCCATGCTGATGTACTCTCTGAATCTCTTGCCATCATTTTTGAGGAATCTTGGAGAAAGGTGAGGTCCTAAAGGGCTGGAGAAGGGAAAATATTGTCTCCCACTGTCATAGTTTAATAGATAGTGGGAAGGCTGTAGATGTCATTTATCTGGATTTCAACAAAGCATTTGATAAGGTCTGCCATGATATTTTAATTACAAACCAATAAAATGTGGAAAAGTTGGAAGCATTGTCAGAGAGACCAATAACTGGTTGGAAAATTGTGCTCAAAGAGTTGTCATCAATGGCTGTGCTTTACACTGGAAGAAGATCTCAAGTGGAGTGCTTCAGAGTTCTATCCTAGGACCATTACTGTTCAACATTTTTATCAATGACTGAGGTGATGGGGTAGTAGGTATTCTTATCAAGTTTGCAGATGACATAAAACTGGGAGGGGTGGCTAAGCCACTGGGGGAAAGGAACAGAATTAATATGATCAAGATACATTTGGAAGTTGGGCAGAAATTAATAAAATGAAATTCAATAAAAACAAATGCAAATTTCTACATTTAGGCTACAAAAACCAAATGCACATGTATAGGATGGGAGCTATATGGCTCAGCATGTACTACATATGAAAAGGGCCTTGGAATTATTGTTGATCATGAGTTGACCTTGAGGCAGCAGTGTGATGCTGCAGCAAAGAAGGCTAATACTTTTTTAGCCTGCATTAAGAGAAGCATAGCTTCCAAGTCAAGAGAAATAATAGTCCCACCATATTTTGCAGAGGTTGGGCCTCATCTGAAATACCACATTCAGTTCTGGGAACTTCATTTGATAAGTTGGAGCAGGTTCAGAGAACAGCAACAAGGATGACAAGAAGTATGAAGAACAAAACCTATGAGGAAAGATTGAAGGAACTGGGGATGCTCAGTTTGCTGAATAGAAGACTGAGGGGTGACAGAATTGTACTCTTTAATACCTCAAGGGCTGTCACAGAGAGGAGGATGCAGGCCTGTTCTCTGTTCCCTGTAGGATAGGACCAGGTTTCATGGTTTGAAGTAACAAGAGTAGATTTCAATTAAACATTAAACTTCTTGACAGTAAGGCCCTTTTCACATGCAGTTTCTTATGCGAGAGGGCCCCTTGAGTGTCGCGTAAACAGGAGGAGCAGTCCATACAACGCACTCCCATTTACGTGACGCTCAAGAACCTAAAGTGGACCGCGCACACACCTTTTCATTTTCGGCTTCAAGCCGAAAATGCTGCGCAGTTGCGCAAGGCTCCCAGGGCCCTCGCGCACTTACCTGCCCTGTAGTGCGTCAGATGAGTGGGCCAGTCGCGCTTCCTCCCCCAGTGCAGCCTACAGCTCCCAGGCTGCACTGTGGAAGGAAGGGGCGGTCGCTCGCACAACGGTCACGCGACCAGGAAGCCAGCTGCAGGAGGAGCGATGCGAGTGCCTTGCGCAAGAGACTGCTTGCGTGAACGGCACCCCTACCTCCGCGAGCAGGTAACATGCGGAAAGGGTCTTAGAGCAGTTTTACAGTGGAACCAATTGCCTGGAGAGGTGGTAGGGTCTCCTTCTCTCGACATCTTCAAAAACAGGATGAATAGCTACTTGTCAGGGATGTTCTAGATGGAGATCCTGCACTGGGCAGGTGGGCAGGGGGCTGGACCATGAGGGTCCTTCTAATTCTATAATTCTTTAATTTCATGGCTCTGTTTTGAATTCTATGACTTTACTCCCACTTACTATTTCCCATTAGTTGAAAATATGCTGTCTTGCTCCTATCAGCTCTGTGCAGGCAAAAGTGGAAAGGCAGTGGAGGATCAGCAAGAAGGAGTAGCATAGGTAAGATCACAAGCTATTGCTGCACTAGTGAACAGGAAGTGGAGGAGGCAGCAAGAAAGATATCAGCTCCTCATACCACAGCAAGTAAGGTGAGCAGGAAATGGACACCACAGTGAGGAACAGTAATGAGCAAGCAGTTCAATGGGAAATGTAGAGGGCAAGAGATGGAGGGCCAGAGGGCGACTGAATAGCAGTGAATGGAGCAGCAAGGAGGAGGAGGAGGAGTAGCAGCACTTTATGACTGAGACCCTTTCAACACTACAGTGTTATAGTGCCATTATTAGACTTTCAGAATCCTATGGAATCCTGGGGTTTGTAGTTTAGGGAGGGGCCTTTAGAATTCTAAGCCAGAGAGCTGTTTGGCCTCAGTAAACTATAAGCCTCAGAATTCCACAAGACGTTGGAAGTGGAATAATATCACTGTAACAGTGTAGGGAGGAAATGACCTGAGCATGAGATGGAGGCAAAGGGGATTAGGAAGAAGGTGCATTGAGGTAGCAGAAGTGGGACCCTCTCAATGAGGTGAATAGTGCAGTCATCAGTTCCTGGCCTCTTGTGCCTGAGGCAGTTTCCTTACTTGCCAGATGAGATGGAGAGTCCTGTTCATGAACTGTGTCTCATGTCAAATGCATGAAGTGTTGCCTCAGATTATTTGCAGATTATTATTTATCAGCCTGGGTGGAAATATGGAATGCACAAAAAGTGCAAATGTTAGTAATTACCTTTACTATGGTCATTACCAAACTGTACGTGGGTGGTAGCATAGACATCCTAGCATAGATGATTGTGATGAAAAATTGAATAAAAGTCAAACTAGACTATAGTCTGGTTAAAATAAAATATTTGAGCAATATCTCTGAAGAAAACCATGCCTTGCTTTCCCCCTGCAATCCTCATTGTTGCCCTCACTTTATTCTGCATTTCTTCCTGCTGATCAGTGTTCAATGCCCTCGGTACCCACTAGGGTTTGGTTCCAGGGTCTCCAGTAGATACCAGAATTTGTGGATGCTCAGGTCCCATTAAGTACAATGGTGGAGTAAAATGGTGTCTGTTATACAAAATGGCAAAATCAAAGTTTGCTTGTTGTGACTTTTAAAAAATATTTTCAAGCCATGGTTGGTTTAATCTGTGGATACAGAATCCACAGAAATGGAGAACTGACTATATGTCATTTGTGGAGCTTCTTTGTGGTGTTCGCATAGCTGTGCAAATTTCTCCAATCTACTTAAAAAACAAACAATGGCAAAAAAAATAAAATGATACCACTGGAAAATGATGCATATGACCAAATATCAATGTCATCTTCATAATCAGCAGCAGCAATCTCTGCTACACCAGTAATATACTAGGCTGCTTTACTTGCCCTTTCCCCATTTATCCATGCAGAAACCCTGTAATGAAAGTTTGGTATAGAGAGATGGTGATGAGTCAATGACACTGTAAGCTTGGTGACTGAGCAGGATTTTGAACCTCAGTTTCTCTGTTCCCAATCTAGAACTCCAAATCTCTCAAATCAGTACATGCTATGTAAATGGCATCAAGCCTAAACCTATTCAGAACAGGTTTAGTCCCATTCCTAGGTTGATTTATCTAGTGACCACTAAACTAGGCACAAATATAATGGAATAAATAATAAATGCTACTGTTATTGATATGCCAGAATTATAAGATGGAAATTCTATGAGATCCTTCTCTCTAATATCCAAATCAATTCTTTTTTATATATTAAAAACTCTATTAAATATATCATTAAAACATGTAATAACAAGAGATTTCATCTTCAGTTTTAGGCTTTGGGTATTCTATTTTAAATTAGAAATAAAGGCAACATTGGCTGGTTGAGAGAATTGGTTTAGTCATACTTTCAACTATTCCTGCTCTGTTTTATTGGTACTGAAAATTTTATAATATATTTGGGATTCATTTATATACTTACCATGGGAATTTTTATGGGTTTGGAGCTGAAAACCTCCAAGAGTTCATTGAAGAGTGTGATTGCAATAGGCAAATTTTCCGACTATATTTTTTCTGATAAATTATATTTTGCTTCTCTGGAATTCTAACCAGAAAGTAATTTTTTTCTGATGTGTGTGAGCTATAAAATATATGAAAAGTATGGGATGTTATCACTTTTTCAAAAACCAATTGCACGATATGTGTTAACAGGTCCAAGCCAACTTTAATATCTCAGGAGCCAATCAATTTGTAACTGAAATTGCAGCCCACTGTGGGAATTTAACAGTGTATGTGAGACATACGGTTATGGAACATAATAAATTACACTGTCCAAGAAATATTGCAGAGTTTGGCTTAGATGCAATGCAAAAGTCCAGTGATGACCTGAAGAATTTGGCTTGCCTCAGCTGGCCAATAACAGAATCCTGTAGCTAGATATAAAAATATTACCTGTGTAATCTGTACTTTTTGCTGGTGTTATGTTCACTTCTCCTTCTTGAATTGAAAGTCCAGATCACCATAGGTTCAGTTCTACATGACTGAGAAGATCCAGGCTGATCACCAGAGCTTGCAAAGGAGCCCAAAGTTTGCAAGACCAGCAAATGTTCTATATCAACCTAACAATTATGTGTTCCCTGCAGAGCCTACCAAGAAGATTCAAGATTGCCACATTTGGAAAATCATATCTCAGTTTAATAAGTCAAGATATGAATGAACTTCATTCACTTACAGCAGAAGTAGAAGACATGGGAAGTGACATAGTCCTAGATGGTTCAGAATTCATGCAGAGGAAGCAGTTGTATGCAAATAGGATCACAATCAGGAATAGGCAGGGAACACAGTTATATCCAGTACTAGCTACAAGGAGACATTTTCTGTATACAGGTAGCAAGCAACAAGGTAAAGGTACACAAGGGAGGCAAGAGAAGGACAGGAAGGAGATCTTTTTGAAAGGCAACTCAGGAACACAGGAAGAATACAGAAGATGAGTTTTTCTCTTATAGCACTCCCACATCTCCTTCTGGTCCAAGTACAGGATCATACAACAGAGGAAGAAGCTAATCAGTGGTGGTAGTGGTCAGGGGAATAAGCATTTTCATCAGTCTCTCATTAGTCTCCAGGTTATGCATGTAGGATAGTAAACAAACTCCAAAAGGCTTCTAATAACACCTTTAGGATATTAAGGAAGTGGGACAGTAAACCATCAACTCTGAATCATGTTTGGAGAAAGACAGAGAGGTAATTAGGGGTTTGGTGGATGGGTTTCAAAAGAGAGGGATTGCTGGGCAAGTAAGCTACTCCTTGAATGTTATGGAGCAGGGAGTGAGAGGGAGACTAAAAAACATTCCAACAAAAAATACAATTCAGATCTCCTAAAATGAATGGAAGTTTCTTGCCCTCCTTCAGCTGATACCAACAGAATACAGATGCAATGGGCAGTTGCTTACAGAGGCATAAACTGGGATGTCTCTTAAGTGCATGAAACAAAAAGCAATGAGCAAGTGAATGGCTGTCAAGAAGGGGCACAGAAGGAAACTGTGAGTGGGAAGGGTGCAAAGAACTTTTCAGTACTTTCAGGAATTAATAACACCAACATAGGTGAGAGTGTGTCAAAACAAAACTTTGCCTAATGTATCCAAAGTGTGCTTTATGTGTCCTTATGTGCAGGGGCACAAGTTTTGTTCATAGCTAAGATTATCTCCTCCTCATAAAGACCTTCCTTTTCTGTGATGTCATTTGACCAAACCCCTTACTAGTCCCTCATTTTCTTTATGCAGAAAGAGACATGGTGCTCCATGCTTCTTTCTATTGAAGAAAGTCCCCTTTGTGCATCCCTTACCATCCTATTGGGTGATGAAGGAAATGACATTTACCTCCAGTCTCAACCCCATTTGGGAACACAAGCAGGATGTGAGGAAAGTAAATCCCACTGGCATCTTCAAGCAGGCACTGAACATAATGATAGACCTCTACCTGGCACATATTCCCTGTGGGGAAGATGAGTAGAGTGGGATGAATCCAATGGCTGTTTCTGAGATAGCACAATTTTTCCCTGAGCCTGCTTGCCTTTGCCATTAAAAACATGAGCATGGTGGGAAGGGAATTGCTATGAAATCTCTAATCAGAGGCTGGATTCCATCCTGCTGTGTTACCTTGCTTGGAGTTGGGACTTCAAGAAGAGGGAGAGATTTGTAAAAGAGATACCACTCATACTTTTTGTAGTCAGATTTGGGACCTTTGTAGGCTGGTTGGAAGTTCCCTTTATCTGTTATTAAGCTAAGATACAATGGTCAGAAGGTGACCTCTCTAATGTAGTCCTTGTAGGAGAATACCAGGTTGTTTTCCCAGACTTTCTGTTCAGTTTTGTAGATGGTGTTGGTGAGATAATGAAAACCTGACATAAACACACTCCCACTTAGCTGAAACTAAATGCTGGATAATATACATTGGTTAGTCAGAGGTGTTAGGACAGTGATTCTCAATCTATGATCCTGTAGACCTTTTCATCTTCAGTTCCCACAAGCCCCAGCCAGCATAGATGATGACTAGGAATTCTGGGAATTAAGTTAATGCCCAAAACATCTGGGCAGAGGGGAAGGTTGAGAATGATTATGGTATCATAAGAACAAATTAAAGACAGGTAACTTGAACCACAGAGGAGGCAGCTTATGAACAGCATGGAAATGTCTTGTTTTAATTGACAGCCTATCAACCCAAGACATCTTTCTCTTATAATATGTAGGAGTGCAGTACACGGATCTCTCACTCCACCTTCACCCCTTTCTCTCACACATAATTAAAATAATATGGTTCCAAATATTATATAGATTCATTACCTAGAGGATAATATATAATATTTTATGTGTACTTTTTAATGAGAGAAATAAGGTATGTTTAACCCCACTGTGGGGTAGTTACACTGGCATCTGCTTTTATATATATATATAACTCTTATTTTTCCATGATCATATTAAAAATGGAAAGAACTCATGTGTATTAATTTGGGAATAAATAAGACATTTTTAATTAACAGCATATATATATATATATATATATATATATATATATATATATCTGAATCTAATTTCTTTTTGGCTGGTATAAACAATATGGAACAGAAGTTAAATTTCATTAGAAAAAGGAAGGAAGGAAGGAAGGAAGGAAGGAAGGAAGGAAGGAAGGAAGGAAGGAAGGAAGGATAGGCTGTCAGACATTAGAAATACGCAAAGGCCTGGTAATTCCAAAACTTACTTACTTACTTCCTTTCTTGATCAGTAGAGCAAACAGACATTTTCAGTCTGTTGTATGTGTGACTGCCTACCAAGAGGGCCTGGCTTTTTGATTGGCAAGCCAACGTGGAAAAGCTAGGTTCATGTGAACCAAAATAAAGATACATTTTGGTAGTGATTATGAACTGTGCTTAAATAAAGTTGACTGCTAGGATGAAGCATTACTTTTAAATAGGCACTATAAAAAGAGGACTCCCTGCACCTTTCCACCAGCTTTATGGGTCAATGAACAGAAGTGTATACAAGCACACTGAATCCTGGTATGTCAGCCTTGGCCTGTCCAGCTTTCCAGTCTGACTATCTCCTATCACCGCTAATGCTATTGTTCCTCCTCCTCTTTCTTCTCAGCTGCCTGGTAAAAGTTAACAAGACATTACACTGGTGGGTGGTTAAAATGGAAAGTGTCAGCTCTGCTCAGAGTGAGGTAATTGGGTGCACAAACCATTCTTGGTTTCAGCTCTCTAAAAGGCTGGAGACTGGGCTGAAGGGGGTAGAAAATAGGATATTTCACTCCACTGGCTTTTCCCATCTCTAGTATTTGAGTTCAGGGAACTTTGCTAAATATACCTGATCAGATGCCGGAAGAGAAGATGACAGTAATGGACAAGTGAAACACACCAAGAGAGTCCAACATGCAAGAATAGGGCCAACCAAAGATATTTGACTGCCTGAAGGTTGACATCCTTCCCAACATTCAACATTTTGAAGCTAAATGGGTTGGCAGGTGAATGTTGCTTCAGTACTGACAACAGGACAATGCTTTCCTGAATACCTTAGGTCAAGAGGCTGTCTTAAAGGACATGGGGGAAGATTATGATCTCTCTTTGCCAAAACAGAGAAAAGGCCAGTTCTCACTGTTTATAGTGCAAGAAATGAATGCCAAACTAACAAAAGAATTTTGAATTTGCAAATAAATTGAGGAAGTGGCTTATAAACAGGAAAGGATAAAGAAATCTGTCACAAAGATCAGGAAGAAAGATCAGTATGTAATGGACAATTTGAAAATATTAAAAACCTTTGAGAAATATTATAGACGTGTATGTGACCATAAATAAAAAGTAAAGTTTAGGTGGGCCTATTACAACTATAGAGATTCTGGAAGCAGTCAAAAAGACGAAGGCTGGGAAAGCTCCAGGCCCAGATGGACTATTTGCAGTATATTAGAAGAAATTTGAATGTGAATTACTTCAAACACTAAAGATGGTATGTAATGAATTATTGGGAAAAGAACGAATATCACACTCCTGGAGAAACATCTATACTATAGTGATTCATGAACAAGATAAGATGAGATATTAACACAGAATTGTAGACCTCTTTGATTATTAAACAATGACTATGGCCCTTTCCGCACCTTATTTTTTTTCCGGCGCTGGGGTGTGGGGGTCGCACAAGCAGCCTCCAGCGAGAGGCTGTCGTGTCCGGGGTGCTTTGGCTCCACATGAGCTACCTGCTCACACGAGAGCCCTGTCTCTTCCTTCCACAGTGTAGCCTGGGACTTTCCCAGGCTGCGCTGGGGCAGGAAGTGTGACTGGGGTGGCTCCAGAGGCTCGGCACCCCAGGTAACTGTGTGCAGGGTCCGGGAGCAATGCACGATTGCTCACCATTTTTGGCTTCTAGGCAAAAATGAAAAGATGTGTGCGATCAGTGCCTGCTGGCCCCTGGAGCATCGTGTGATTGTGAGTGCATCATGCAGATCGCTCCTCACAATCGCGCAATGCTCCAGGTCCTCTTTCACATGGAAAATCCAGTGCAAAAAGGGCTTATGAGATTTTTATTTCTATTTTGGGAAGCAGATTGAGGAAACATATTTCTCAGTACTTCATTCAGGATCAGAACAGATTTTTGCCACAAAAAGACAATTTAGGAGTCCTGTAAGAACTGTTCTTAATATTATCAAATATTTAGAACATCATAATGACAAAAAAAGCTGTTTTGATTTTTTTTTTTAGACGTAGAGAAAGTGTTTGATAATTTTTCTTGGAATTACTTATTTGAAGTATAGGAGAGGATGGACTTTGGTGAAAATATTATTCAGGCAATAAAGACAACATATTAAGTTCAAAAAGCTCAGATTTTTTGAAAATCCAATGCAACAACACCTATTGAGATATAAAAAGGAATTAGTAAACTTGTCCTCTATCATCTTTGCAGTTTATTTTTTACTGAGACTTTACTGAGAGATATCAGACAAAATAACAGAATTTGTGGACTGAGGGTAAAAAAAAGGACTAGTATAAGTAGAGGGTTTATGCAGATGATTGTATGACAGTGACTCAAAATCCATGGGAAATCCATTTTGGAAAAAAGTTGTTTGGGACATGCTCTGGGTTTAAAGTGAATTATGATAAAACAAAAGCATTGACTTAAAAAATGATTTCAGAAGAGGAAAATGTATTAAACATTTTTTTAAAATTTTAAAGTAAAAAGGGGGATTAAATATCTTGGAGTTACAATTATGAAGAATATTGTTTCAAAACAATCATGAAAAAATCTGAGGAAAGAAATTAAAAGAGACTTTGAAAAATGAGGAAAGTTAAATGTATCACTTTTGGAAAGAACTGTAGCAATAAAAGTAAATGTTTTGCCAAGATCTTTATTCTACTTCCAAATAATTTCTATCAAAAGAAATGGAATAAGCTTTAAACAATGGAAGAAAGAAATTTTCAGATTTGTTTAACAGGCAAGGAATAAAATTTAAAATATATTATGATGTTAAATAAAGGAATGATCTGGGAATTCCTGATATTAAATTGTATTATTACACCAGTTGTTTTGTTTGGTTGAAGGAATGGACAGTGCTTAGAGATGAGAGACTTTAGGAAGTTGAAAGTCATGATTTAAGATTTGCGTGGCATGGTTATGTATGGTATGATAAATTTAACACATGCTGAATTTAAAATCATTGTACCAGAAAGACTCTTCTATTTGTTTGGTATAAATACAAGCAGAAACTTTTCCCTAAGATACCACTAGCCACCTCACTGCAAGAAGGCATTTTCAGGAAAGAATAAGTTAAAAAATAGAGATGGTTGTTTTATAGTAACTTTTGTACTTTGGACAAGAAAACTGGAAGTTTAAATCAAGTGAGATACTTCTTAAGGGAGGCAAAGATCTTAACTGGTTTGCTTATGTGCAACTCAAGAATATAGTTAATCGAGATACGAGAAATCTAGCCATAGTGGTTTGATAAAATTAGTTTTATTTAGAGTTGTCTAAAGATGATGACCATGTAACTTAAATTTATGCAAATGGCTTTTGAAACTAGAGATAGAAGATGTAAAAGAGCAGATGATAAGTTGGGCCCCAAATTTTGGGCACAATGGCCACATGGATGTATAGGGAAAATGTGGTCTAAAGATATAAAATTTACTTTATGTAGTAATTTACAAGAGAACATGTATAAGATAATGGTATTCAACCCCAAATAAGCTGTCAAAAATGTCTGAGAATGTTTCAAATCAATGCTGGGGATGTCAAGATAAAGAGGGCTCTTTTTTCCATATATAGTGGATGTGTAAGAAGACAAAAAGTTATTCTAGTCTAAGAGTTATGTATTAATAAAAAAAAATTAGGGGCTGGTGTTGTGATGTCATCAGAAATGTTTTTGCTGGTTATCATGGATAAAGCACTGCATAGTAAATATAGATTACTTCTTCAATATATGATAACAGCAACAAGAACACTGCTTGCTCAAACCTGAAAATGGATTGAAGCACCGATGATGGAAGAATGGATTGTTAAGGTTGGTGATTTAGCTTAAATTAACAAACTAACATGGACTTTAAAGGATAAGCCAACTGAAGATTTTTTGAAAGACTGGGAACCATTTATGGTTTGAGAAGTAAAAAATCTAATGATTCAATAATCTGTTGGTGTGGTTACTAATAATTCTAGCAGAATTATTTACTTGGATCTGTAATGGTAAAACAATATACTTTCTTTTCTTTCTTTCTTTGTTTTATTAAAGTTGGGCTTTGGGTGAATCAGAGTCCTTTGGTGTTTCAATAAGTTAGTGTTCGGTGTTTTAGTATTGTGTTTTAATTGATTTTTCTTTCTTTTTTTTTCTTATTACTTTTTTTCTCCCTTCTGAATGTATTTTTCTTTGTGAATTAGGTTGTTTGAGTTAAAATAAAGAAATAAATAAATAATTTAAAAAAGAATTCTCATTTCACTATTTTATTCCTACTGTATTATGGTTCTTCTTTTCTTTCCCTGAAGTTTCTGGGCAGTTCCACTGATGTTGTTCCAAATGGTTGTATGACCTTTGTTGTGGAAGTTTTTCTGTGGATCTTCATGCCCTAATTATATTTCCGGTAACCAAACTGAATAATTTCCCCCTTTCTTTTTAGAGCTATAATGCTACAGTGGCATGCCTTTTATCTCATTAGCACTACACAAAATAAAACCCTAAAAAATTAGAAAGTTAGAAATAGACAAAATAAAGATTATGTAGGGTTTTGTGGGTTTTCCGGGCTTTGAGTCCGTGTTCTATTAGTATTTTCTTCTGACATTTCTTCTGCTTCTTTGGATGGCATCTTCAGAGGATCAGGTGGCATGGAAGAGAGACAGAGTATATATACTTGTATAGTCCCCAGGTGGGAAGAAGCAATTTGCATATGTTACAGTGGGCTGGTGTGATGGCCTATTGTTAAATGGGACCCAAGGTTGATTGTTAGTCAGGGGATATGCATAACAGTGCATTAAGTACGTTAGCAATCTATTGTATTGTTCCCTGTAGAGGGACCTCCAGAGTCTGGGTGGTGTTCATTGGCATATTTTGAGTTGATTTTAGTGTTCTTCAGTACTGGTAGCCAGATTTTGTTTACTTTCCGAGTTTCTTCTTTCCTGTTCAAATTGTCCATGTGTTTATGGATTTCAATGGCCATGAACGCCTTCGACTTTACATAAAATAGAGAATATGTGCTAAACAGGAACCTGGAAGGTCCAGTTACAAGAGTGAAATTTTAGAGTTTTCTGCTGCTTCTTAGAGTCATAGTAGTATGCCCTTATACCACTTTAACACTATGACTGTACTCCACCTCAAAAAACAAAAACAAAAACAAAAACAAAAAAAAAAAACACCCTGAAGGAAAAAAAATACAGAAAATAGAAATAACATGCCAGACGAAAATATGTTATTTCCAGTTACCAGATTGATGCTTTATTTCTCCTCATCTTTTAAATATTATAATACTAAAGTTGTGTGGCCTTATATTATTTTATTGTTATGACAGAAAATGAAAAAATGGAAACAATATATGAAATGGGAAAAGGGTATTCTGGCAGAAGAGCATACAGAGAGAAGTATGTGCCACTTCTCCACAGAGGTGGAAGTGGGAACGACAGCGAATCATGTCCATACTATTCCACAAACACATCTCAAGGGAGAGAAAAGAATGGTTCAAAAAAGAAAACACATGAAGAATTGGGTACAGTACTACAATCAGCAGGAAATGAAGGCCCTTTTCGCACGGGCTTTCTGTCACGCGACAGCCCCGTGAGCCTCGCGGGAGTGGGAGCATCGTTCTGCATGACGCACTCCCATTTCCTCCGAGCTCACGGGGCTGCAGCGGCGCGATCGCGGGTTTTTTGATTTTCACCTCAAAGTGAAAATCACCCGCGCTCGCGCGACACTCCCAGCGCCCACGCGCACTTACCTCTTGTGCGGAGCGTCGGGAAGGCGGCCGGATCGCGCTTCCTTCCCTCCACCCCTGCGGAAGGAAGGGGAGGGGCGCTAGCGCGACGGACACAACAGCCTCCTGCTTCGCGCAAGCAGGGGGGGCAGACGCGACAGCCTCCTGCTTCGCCCAGGGGGGAGGGCGGCTCGTGCGAGGCTGCCGCTTCCCCCTCGTTCTTTCGCCTGCGGAAGGAAGGAGGGGGGAAACAGCAGCCTCCCGGAGGAGCCTTCTCGCGAGAGCCGCCCTCCCCCGCTCGCGCAAGAAGCCTCAATGCGAAAAGGGCCGAAGGCCAAAACCCCTGCAATTTAAGGGGATGACCAGATGTTGGAGTGGAAAAGCTGTTACCAGGCATGAATACTCAAAAGAGAATGCTCCAACTTTTCCTGTAGTCCAAAGGAGCCCTAATGTTCTGTGTAAACCCTGTGTGCTGTCAAGCTGAAAAGCTGTTTTATTTCCCCAAGGTTTATATAAACAAACAAACAAACAAAAATCAGACTATGAACAGAATTAAGACTTGGTTTTGGTCCAGTCTTGGCAGTTGGCACCTACCTTTGTGGTAAGCAAACCATCTGGGACTAAATATCTTTGGACTTTCGGGAATTCCTACTCAGGATCTAATTTTGTGCGTGTGTGTGATGATTATGAATGATGCAGTTTATGCAACATGACAAATGCCTAACTGGACTGTCAAACTATCATCAGTGGTTGTATACACATTTGACCACTTATTTATTAAGTTAAAAAAACTCTGATTCCTTTGTCTCTTGTCAAGGCAGTACTTCTGAGAAGTATTTATGCATGTTGCCATTTGGCAAGCAGACTCCATTGCTCAGATGTCTCAAAATAAAGTAGATCAGTAAACCAAATCAGCAGGGGTTTTTTTATTCCTAACCCTCTTCCTCAATTCTATAAGTGTTTTTCTCAGCATCTTTGTGTCAAAAGGAGAGAGAGGGAGGTGTAGTGGGGAAAAGAGAAACTTAGGTATCATTCTGTTTTTTAAAAAATTATGAACGAAATATTTGTGGTTCTGTAATTGGGAGGGACATATGTGTACCATTTAACCTTTCAAACTGAAGCTAAGAACCACATCCTAGTGAACTAACAGTGAATTTATTTTCTGACCATGGATCCTTATGTAGCAAAAGCTAGGAAGGTGCAAATCTCTCTGCCTTAATTTAACTGAGTTTTTCTAAATCCCACTAGCATTTACTTTCCTGTCCTTTTTTAAAAAAAATTCTGGGTAATGACACTTCCTGATTTTTTTTCTTCCTCTATTGAAATTAAAGCTAATTTTAAAATGCATTTTTCCTGAAAATTTATTTGTACAATCTACTTAATTTACACAGCTGTTCTGCACTGACCAAAGCATGTCTTTTAGTGTTTTTAAATTATGTGAATTTTAGCTATTTGCCTATTGAAATGGACACATTATTTTGTATAGGGTTGATTGTTCTGAAATGTCTGCTCAGCTTCATAACACACCACTCAGGTTCATCTTTTGACACCACAAGTCTCAAGGAGGTGTGAAAATGCTACTTTTGTCAAGAGGTCAGGTCCAGGCTATGGCCATTTCCACATGAGCCTGTTATAGCGCAATGATTCCACTTTCAAGCTCCTATGGAATCCTGGGGTTTGCAGTTTTGGGAGGGGCCGGTTGGTCCCTCCCGAAACTGCAAACCCTAGGATTCCATAGGAGGTTGAATCATCGCGCTATAACAGGCTCGTGCAGAAATGGCCTATGTGAAGGACAATATTTTCCCATATAACCATCCCAACATCTGAGATCTTCAGGGGAAGCACATCTCTCAGTCTCATCACCCTCACAGGCATGTTTGGTGGGAATATGGGAAAGCACTTTCTCTGTGACTGCTCCAAGACTCCGAAACTCCCTTCCTTGGGAAGCTAGGCTGACTCCCTGTTGCTTTTCTGCCATCAAGCAATCCTTGTACAAGGAGAAGGGTGGGATATACATTAAATAAGTAATAAATACATTCATAAACCAGGCCTAATCCACAGGATGAGTTTTTCTGAGTCTGGCTCAGAGGTTTTAGCTGATGGTCTCTAATGCAGAATTATGCACATCTGACTGGTTAGACTTCAAGTTCTATGTGGATGAATGATATGGAGTTAATTTTCCTAAGTAAAATAGTCTTTTCTGTTTCAGTTCATCATGCTTTGCTGTTAATTTTGCTTTGTACTGGAGCTGGTATTATTAAAAACTCATTGGGTGTGGAGCCTTCCATTAAAACCTCTTCCTTCTTAAATTGGTGATCTTAAATTTTTTAACAGGGAACATCTGAGGTTAAAAGAGAAAAAGACTGTTAAACCTTGCTTGGCCTTGGAGTCCCTGAAGTTGGGTATAATAATAAGATTCTCTCTGTTACTTTTACCGTGTAACCCCAATTACCTATTTACATTCTAGCACTCAAGCCCATTAACACAGTAGCTCCTTTGACAGCATTCACAGCTTACATCAAGTCATGACCTCTGTTAAAATATTTAACATAACAAAGTATCAGATATCTGTTCAGAATTGTTTGTATTTTCTTTCTTTGTGTGTCAAGATACGAACTACAAGAAAGCAGATTTTTCCAAAAACATCAATAATATAAAAAATGTTGACAATTTTATAAGATTCCCCCTGCCATACACTCAACCATTGAAATAGCAGTGATGTTTGGTTGGTATTTTAACAGTGATCCATTAACTTTCGCGGTTCTTCAAAAGTGTACTGAGGCACTCCTATAACATTGCTTACAGCTGTTTATTGGAGGAAAGAATATGAAAAGAGGTTAGGACTGCTCATCGCTGACCTTTATGCAGGGATGTAATTCTTCACTATTTTTGTTCAGAAAGAAAGTAGTGAGTAATTTTAGACATTTTCTTTCTGCTGCAATTCAGACCTACTCTGTACAAAACTGAAATGTTTTGTGTAAAAGACTGCATTTTCTCTGCAGGAAACAGAATTTTCCATGATGAAAAACAATAAAATTCTGTTTCCTGTGCAGAAAATGCTGTTTTTTACACAAAAGCCACATGCTGAATTTTGCACAGAAGTTGTTCCAGGGTGCAAAAATTCTCAGCAATCTAGGATTCTCATTGTCAGAATTTCCAACACTTGAAAAGCATATTTTAAAACCATTTTCAAATATTTTTGAGTATGCTTTCCATTTCTACTTTGAAGACACTTTAATATCTCTGTTCTGCCCAACTCTTTTCTTTATTATAAAGCCAGAGGTTGAAAAAAGTAGGGTTAAAATCATACAACAACACAGACTATTTCCGCACCTTTGAGGTCCCTTCCTTAACTGCAAATCCCAGGATTCCATAGGATGTTGAAAGTAGAATAATAGCACTAGTGTGGAAATGGGCATGAACTGCACATGGAACGTGTGAAAAAGCTTCTTTTCCCTACTGAGTTGAATTGAGTACTAGTCTCATGTTGTCAATGTTCAAGGAACAAAGGCTGCATGACCTTATTTCAGAGGATTGTCAGCCATGCATAATTCAAGAAAGACAATGACTGCATAATTGGAAGTCAAAAGGCCACAACTTTATTGGCTACGGATACAGATAGGGTTGGTGTATGCATGGGTATGAATCTGGGTCTTGATCAACCTGCTTGTTGATCAATGAGCTCAAGCCTCCATCCCAGAGCCAGAATTCACTGAATGATAGGAGGGAAGCACATGGACCTTCCTGCCGCTGGGAGCGCATAGCGTATGCCCCCCTGAGCTGGGCAAGCCTGCTACTCCCATGCACCCTCTGAATCCCATTGGGACTCCCGTCCTACCAATGCCACGTGGCACTTGGTACCCACTGTCCTGGATCTAAGACTCACATAAGTTGTGACAAAGATTCAGAAGAACCTTGAACATCCCACAATGAAAAAGGGGTGAATGGGCAGGATGCTACTATGAAGAGACTGGCCAGCTCCTTGGGCATAGCTACTTAAATGCCCTGGAGTCAGATCTGAGTGAAGCCTACAAGCTTTCACTCAGGCCTGGTTCCAATAGCCAATGAATTCAAAGCAGCTTTGAATTCACTGACTGTCATAGACCAGGTTTTTCAGGGCCATGCAAGGTTGCCCTGTCCTGGAAATGGCAATCTCTCTTCCAGCAAGCTAGAAGAGGCTGCTGGCTGCATACTTGCATTCTAACTCACAATGACACTGCACAATAAGTTGCATAGCACACTTTGTGTAAGAAGAAAGACCTCGTATTTTATGCAAAATATCTCTGGGGAAAAAAAAGACTCTGCTTTTGCATAAACAAAATTTATGTGGTCATACAAGGCAAGAAACAACTGGAAATGTACAAACAGTCTCCTAATTTCACTCAGTAGCAAAAATAGTTTGCTTTTTTTTTTATTCTTACATGCCAGACTGAGAATTTTTTTAAAATGCTAATTACCTTGCAGAGAGTCTAAGGGGAAGAAAATATTTATTGAAAGAAAATCTTTCAGTAAGCCATTATGAAACTAACCTACCACTGCTGGTGTTGATTTTGATAGTTCTGTTTATGATTTCAATAAAATCAAATAATTAATTGTAGTGCCTAGCCTGCTTAAAATTTGTTTCAAGAAAATTCCATGTAAAATGGACTGAAATGAATTTTTTCCAGAAATTCCAGTGTTTGCACATTGGCCTCAAATACACATAAGTGTTCAGGGTAAATAAACAAAACAAAACAAATAAACTAATAAATAAAGTAAAATGCGATTAGTAAACAAATTGCTAATAATTTTGAACTGAATAATATTGGAAATATTTGAAAACACTCTGTGGAATGATTCAAGGTGGTTATAAAAGCAAAATGTTTAGGTATGGAGACTAGAATTTTTAAAAAAGAAAAATTAATAGAGGCAAAATTTGATAAAAGTAGTGGAAATGTTGCAAAAACTATAATAAATATAAAGCTATAACAATAAAGGTGCAATGGGAAAGAAAGAAAAAGAAGAAGAAAAAAAGAATTAGATCAAGAAACAATATTAAGAAGTCAAATAAAAGTGAGGAATGAATTTAGTGCATGGAACACTAAAAGCATGAAGAGCTGGGCTAGATTTTTTTTAAAGGGCAGAACATGAATAACAGAATAAAAGGGCATAAAGGAGAAAATGTAACCGAGAAGGAGAAAATAAGGGAAGTCTTGGCTAAATTTTATGAGAAATTATATGAAGAGAGAGTAGATCAGAAAATGAATATAAAGACCAATTTAGCAGAAATTCATAGAAATTGTATAAATTCTCCTATAACCAAAGATGAGGTAGAAACAGTAATGAGGTAGAAAGAGTAATAAATTCATCTTGGCTTGGATAGATTTATGCCAATTTTTTACCAGACATTTAAGGGTGAATTGAACAGCCATATAGTTAAAATTTATAATGAAATATTAGATAATAAAAAGATTCTAGAAACATGGAAATTGGCTGAAATTATGTTAATTATTTTAATACTCAAAGCTAATAAGGAACCAGTAATCCCTGAATCTTATCAACCCATTACACTAAGCAACCAAGATTATATGTTGTTGTTTTTTTTACAAAAATCTTAGCTAATAGATTAGAAAATATTTCTCTAATTTAATGCATGAAGATCAGTATGGATTTCTAAAAGGGAGGTATATTCAAGAACCAATAAGGAATGTTATTAATGTGTTGTATCATGCCAAACACATATGGTGGCAGTGTCCATTTATTCAAAAAATTTAGAAAGAAGTTAAGAAACAGGTAAGTATATTTACAGAGACAGAAGTACAACAAAGTAAAGAAAATTGTTTAACTCTCAATTTAGAGAAAATGGGCCTGAACAGGAATTAAGTTTATGTGATTAAAAATTTTTTTAAAGCTTCTCATGTAGTTATTGCTTTAGGGTGGAAAAGGAAATTAAATTGAAATAAGCTGTATTTGTTAAAATATTTAAAGAAAACTATATTATTCGATTTCCTTAGGGAAAGAAAGTTGAAGTACTGTGGCCAAAGTATTAAAGAACCATGGAGAAATAAATGGAGAACTGTGATGAAGAAAATAAAAGAAAAATCAGGGCAGGAAGATGTGATAAATTTGATTCAGGGTTTATCTCATATCTCTGAAAATGATTTTTTACTTAAATTGGGTGTTTGATCCTTTCGTTGGCCATTTGGAGGAGAAAGCATTGTAATAACCTATTACTTTGCAACAAATAATCTACAAGACTTGCCGGGTGGAGGACTTGTGACTTGGGGTGGCAGCATCTCTCCCCATTGTTTGGCGGGCAGTGTGGCCACTCAAATAGCAGCTTCTGTATTCTGGATATGTCCTGTGCTGGCTGGAAGGCTCTCCTCCTCTGATGGCAGCAGCCAATGAGCTGCTCTCTTGACAGAGGCTCATTGGCTGCCTCATGTGCACATCTCCTCCAGGGAGCCTCCTCTTCCTCACAAGGAGATTTCTTTGTTTGGGCTTCGCGCTATTTCCAGGGGGCATGAGACATCGTCCTTCCCACCTCCCCTGCAGCCGTGGCCCTGGTGGTCTGTTGTGGTCGTTTATCTGCCACAACTTTAAAGGCAGCAGCATGGGTCAGATTTAGTAGTTCTGGGGTGGCAGGAGTGCAAGGGGATCAGGGTGTGAGGCACATCCTCTGCACTCCTGGAGGGACAGGCAATCATTGAACCTGTTGCTGAGTGGCAACAGTCTGGATGGGTTTATTCATCGACCAACTGGCTGATTTGACAATGCCTGGCTTTGGACCCATGCACACGTCAACCCTGTAACATCTATAGCCAATAAGGTTGTGGTCTTTGTTTTCCCGAAGACATTGGTGCTTGTGTGTTTTTTTTGGGTGCAGCTAACTTGCCCCTGAATTTTGTGCTATAGTATATATTAATGTCTATTATGTACATAAATATAGTAAAGGAGTGAAGAGAAAAATCAGGATATCAAACTAAGCTTAAATAACAGGTTTAGTTGTTAATGTACATCCAGAACAAAAAATTAAAAAGATTTGAAGTGTATAATTCCTGCACTACAGTGTTACAGTGCTATTATTCTACTTTCAGCATCCTGAAGAATTCTGGGGTTTGTAGCTTACTGAGGCCCAAGAGCTCTCTGGCTAAGAATTCTAAATGCCCCTCTCTAAATTGCAAAACCCAGGATTTCATAGGATGTTGAAAGTGGAATAATAGCACTATAACAATGTAGTGCAGAAATGTCCTAAGACTTGAGCCAGACTTACATAAAGGTTATCTTTCATTCTTTTTTCTATGATACTAGAACAGTTGATAAGCCTCCAAATATTCTTTAGTGTGACAAAGAGTACAGGCAATTCATCTTTTCTCTCTCTCTCTCTCTTTTTTTTTTTGCTAGAAACAAGGGCAGTCTGTAGGACTGGGGGCCACATGCAGTTCACTTTCCTTTCCCTTGGTGTAAACAGAAGATTGCAGTCACATCATTGAATCCAGACCAAATTGGTCTCCTTCTCTTTAACAGAAATAGAGTGTGTGCCATTGAACATGAATGTGTGACCTTTTGTTTTTGCTTATGGCATATCCATAGTCTAAAATATTTACTCCACAGAGCACTGTAAAATATCCTTGTAGGTCTTGCTGTCACTTCAGTTTTCTTGCTTTCATTGCCTTTTAGTTTCTTGGTTTCAGAAAGGTACTCTTAAAGTTCATTGGGGATGCAAGTGTTTAATCAATCTTTATCACAGCAGTCATCAGTTTTATATTAGATTTATCAAAATTATTACTTTCAATGTTTCAGTACAGATGTTTTATTGCTCTTTACCACCCTTTTATTGCTATTTATTATCCTGTTATTGGTATTTACCATCCTTTGATGTGCCTTGATATCTTTCCCACAAAGATGAAATGGTAACAGATAGCAACGTTATATTATGAAAACAGCACATTGTTACAGTTTGTGCAAAGATCTATTTGGCAGTTCTCTGGGGAGCATTATAATCATCTTCATTTGAGACATTTGAATTCTGGGTTTGTATCATAAAGTCAACAGGTAACCCGTTTCTAAAGATAGCACTGGTGTACCTGATCATAAAAGTCCTATTATTATGTCTAGAATACAACATTTTGGCCTGAGCATTTAATCACCAGAGCATGTAGGCTTCATAAATCAGCTGTAAATTCAAAGGAGGTCTCACTTCTTTTTCCTTGGGGATATTCAACTTGTTTCTACTTCAAACTGCAGGGACATAGTTAGCATGCTACAATAAACAGTTTGAAGTGTATACTAAAAACATAAAAAAAATAAAAGCCACTTCTTCATCTCCCATTTAAGATCCATTTCATGTATATCATTTCATTATATCAAAGTCACCTAGATACATTTTTCACCCATGAAAATATAAAAGATGAAATGGTAGGAGATCAACCATGTGCTCACATGCACATTTTTGGACTCCTTCAGCTTATGTCAGTCTCTTACCAGTAGGCCCACAACATATATGTTTGCCTCATTCATAGACGGCATTTTCAGAAGTTCTCATTATTAGACTTTTAAAAAATCAGTTGGTATACACTTATAAAATGTCATGTGTGAACTAGCAGAGTAATTATTGTATCTAGTCAAACATTGGAGTTCCAGGACATTTAAAGTCTGTTATCATGACAGCTACAAAGAATGAACTTGAAGGAAGACAAAATCTTCTCAGGAATTGTCCTACAGAAAGATAATAGTAATAAATCAGTAATTTCAGCTTCTGTTGAATTAGATTATTCCACTAAATAGTTAATCTACCTTTAAAAATTACTTCAGCAGATTAGCAGTACAGACAAGCCTTCCACAGCTTGGCACCCTCCTGATATATTTGAATATGATTCTCATCATTCCCAGGCCATGCTATCTATGGTTGAGTAGAAGTTAGTTGAACAGATCCAGAGATCAGGGAAAGATGACAGAAACAGAACAAATTTGTTTTTTTAATTAGTTAGGTTTGTTTTATATCCTGCCTTCCCCCTGCCCCTGCCCTAACTGGGATGGGACAGGGGGAGAGAAAGGTCACTCCTTTGAAATATAAGTTGCTTCACAGATTGAAAACCACATATGTCATTATAGTGTTCTCAAGTCATATAAGTTTTTATGTAGCTAAAATGGCAACTTGCACATACAATAGTGAAGTGTCAGCAGCATTGGGGAAAGTACCTTAACTACAATTATAATACAACTGCTGGCTGAGGTCAGAGACCTCCAAGTCACCATACATCAACAGCCCTGCTCAGGTTTTACAGACTCAGTGCTGTGGCTCCCTTGATTGAATCTATCCACCTGTAATGCAGTCTTCCTCTTTTCCTACTGCTTTCTACCTTGCTGAACATCATTGTCTTTTCTAGTGAGTCATATCTTCTCTTGATACATCCAAAGTATGACAGTCTCAGTTTAGTCATCTTGGTTTCTAGGAAGCATATAGGCTTTGATTTGTCTTTTTAGCAGTCCACAATACCCACAGAAATCTTATCCAGAACCACTTTTCAAATGAGTTGATTTCGCTCTTATCAGTTTTCTTTGCTGTCCACCGTACATAGAAACTGCAAATACAATAGCATGCAAAATCCTAACGGTAATATTCAATTATATATCTTTACACTTCATGATTTTGTCTAGATCTTCCATAGCTATCTTTCCAAATCCTAGTCTTCTTAATTTCTTGATGCTGATTAATTAACCATTCTGATTAATGACTGAGCTGAGGTAGGGAAAATACTGAACTATTTTAATGTTAGATAAATCATCCGTGGTCGTTATGTTTGTTTTCTTAATGTTCAACTGTAAATGTGCCCTTTCTCTGTCTGACTTGACTTTCTTCAGTAATTGTTCCAGTCTTTGCCATTTTCTGATAGTAGAAGAAATACTACTCCAGATTTCATACCTCCTTCCTTAGAGTCTAATTCTGCTTTGTGTATGATACATTCAATATACATATTACACATATGAAGTGATAAAAGGCAGTCTTGCCTGACTCCCTTGGCAATTGGAAACCATTCTGTTTTTCCATATTCTGTCCTAATGATGGTCTCAATCCTGAGTACAGTTTATGCACTAGGATAATCAAATGTTTGATATATCCATTTCTTTAAGAGTGATCTCTAGTTTTTTATGATCTACACAGTCTAAGGCTTTGCTATAATCTATAAAGCATGACTGACTTTCTTCTGAAATTCTTTGGTGGATTGCAATTTCCCACGTATGTTTGCAATATGATCCCTTGTGCTCTTCCTCTTCTAAAACCAGCTCGATATGTGGCATTTCTTACTGCATATATGGTAAAAGTCTTTGTTGTGGAATGTTGAACCTCCCTTTGCTTGCCTCAGAGATTAATGCAATGGCCCTATGGTTACTGCAATCCCTGGTGTCTCCTTTTCTTGGGAGTTGGAATGTATATTAAGTGTTTCCAACCTGTGGGCCATTGTTTCGTTTTTCACATTTGCTAGAGCCAGAGTAGATTCTGTCTCTGTAGCCTGAGGAAGCTTTATTGGTATGCCATCTGTTCATGGTGATTTATTTCTCCCAAACACTTTGAATGCAGCTTTCAAATCACTTTCTAAAATTGTAGATTAACCTTCAAGTGGTACTTCCTTTAATTAATCTGTCATCCTTTCCTCTCTTTGCTAAAGAACTATATAAAAGATGCTATCCATGCTTTTGGTTTAAATTTCAATTTGATTTTTGGGATCTTGAGGAAGAGGTCTCTTGATCTATCTTTTTTCCTTTTTTTATTTTTTGGTAGTCTTCCATTTCCCTGCATTGTTTGTTATAGTACCTCTCTTTGTCCTCGTACATACGTCATTGAATAGTTGCATTTAGGGCTCTGATTCCATTTCTGTCTCCTTTTACTTTTGCTTCTCATTTGTGGTTAACTGTTTGAAGAATTTCATCTGTTGTCCTGTGGGGATTTTATTTCTTTTTGGCAGGATATATTGCCTTCTTCTGTTTTCCCTCCATAGTGTCCCTGGTTTCAGACCAGAGTTCTTCTGTCTTCTGGTCATTTAGGCTTAATAGTGCAAATCTATTTTTTACATTATCTTTAAATTCTACAAATATTTTCTTCAGGTTGTATTTTGGCATGATGATCAATGTAGTGTTCTTCGTTAGCTTTACTCTAATTTTTGATATTAACAATTGATGGTTTGTGCCACAATCTGTTCCTAGTCTTGTTTTTGCAGAGAGTGATGCTTCTCCATTTTCTGCTTCCAATTAGTAGTCTATCTTATTTCTTTGTTGACCATAAGGTGATGTCCATGTACATAGTTGACTCTTTCTATGTTTGAAGAATGTGTTTAGGATGAATGAACCGTTGGCTTCACAAAATTCAGCCAGTTGCTCTCCTGCTTCATTTCTTGATTCTGGTCCAAATTTTCCTACAATGTTTGTTTCTGCTCTGTTTTCTGCTTTTGCATTCCAATCACCTATGATTACCAATGTGTACTGTTTTGGTGTGTGATCAATTTACTCTTGGACTCAGAAACACAGAAACTTTCAATTTTTTTCTTCTCCTACTTCTATAGTTGGAGCACTAAATTGGACTATGGTTATATTGATGGGTTTGCCCTGAAGTCTTATTAATATTATTCAGTTGGATTTTGCATTATATTTCTTGACTGCTTCTGCTATGTCTCTCCTCACTATTAATGCCACCCACTTTCTTCTTAGATTTTAATTTCCTAGGTAAACAACTGTATAATTGACTGAAAATGTCCCACTCCTGTCCATTTAGATCACTCACTTTGAGTACTGCAGTGCTCATACATTCAAATTTCTTGTTTCAAAATATCTAGATTCTCTCAAATTCCATGTTCATATAATATGTATTGTGGAGCTTCAGACTTTCCTTTCACTGCTGGGAACATTAACAGTTGAACATCCTTTCACTTTGAGTTCAAATGTGTCATTAGCCATCACATTAATCATATTTATTCTCTGTTCTTCTCCAATATCTTGTTGAGTGCCTTCTGACCTGGGAGTCTCATCTTCTGACACTAGTTCTTGTTTCTTTTTGGACTGTCTCATCATAGGATTTTCAAGGTAGAAGGCTTCAGGAATGGTTTACCATTGCCATCTTCCATGCAGTACTTAACAAGTGTTAGCTGTGATGCCACTTCCTTTCTCTCTGAGAGATGTTCCACCAGTGTCACCCTGTACTTCTACTATTACCCAGAAGCTATTTGGCACATTTAGTCTGGCTCTTCAAAAAAAAAGTCTGTATGATGTGGGGGATCCTGTTAGCAGCACTGCTATCATTAGCACAGCCTCTCACCTCACATAATCCTACCACCACTAGCCCCTATTAATCCCTATCAAGAAGAGTGGTAGTACAGTGGTTAAATGCCAGTATTTCAGCCACAACGTTGTGAGTTTGAGCCTACAGAGCTCCAGGTTGACTCAGCCTTCCATCCTTCTGCAGGCCGGTAAAATGAGTACCCAGCTTGTTGGGAGCAATTAGCTTACGACATTGTAAACCACTTAGGGAGGGCTTAGTACTGATAAGCAGTATAGATATGTAACTGCTATTGCTATTGCTATTGCTATTGTTAAAGACCAGTACTGGCGTGTATGTATTGCTAACTTAATTCTGTGAGATTGAGTTATGATTAGAGGTGTTTTTTGTTTTGTTTCTTAAGAAAGATATACAGTCAGGAAGGTATAAATTTAGTCAGGTTTATCTTTTGGCTCTAAACCTTATCTAACCTTCAAAGTGTAGGATCAACTGAAGAAGGGAGTGGCTAAAAAGGAGAATGGTCAGGGTGTGGAGACAGAGGAAGGGAAAAGGAGAGGAAAATTCTCCTATTATTTTGCAGGTGTTCAGCCCTATGTGTTCTGTAATACTAAACATTTATAAAACAGTTCAATGGGACTTAATTCTGATTAGACGTGGTGTGGGCATGAGTTTAGACAAATTAATTTTTAGGCTCCAAACAAATAGCTTAAACTTTTCTAAATGGCTCAAACTGTGGGATTCACTGAGCATGAGTGGAAAGCAGAATGTGGGTGTGTATGTGCAGAAATAGAGAATAACTAAGGCTCTTTCTGCAGCTTACCTTTTTGTGGAGCTGGGGTGGGGGGATCGTGCGAGCAGCCTCCAGTGAGAGGCTCTCGCATCCTGGTTCCTTCAGCTCTGCAGCTGCCGCCCACTCACGTGAGAGCCCCGCCTCTTCCTTCCACAGTGCAGCCTGGGAGTTTCCCAGGCTGTGCTGAGGCAGGAAGCGTGAGTGCTGCAGCTCCGGAGCTCTGTATGCACGGCAAGTGCATGTGGGAGCTTGAAGCAATGCACGATCATGCACCATTTTTGGCTCAAAGCCAAAAACGAAAGAGTGCATGAGTGGTGCCTGCCAGACCCTGGAGTGTTGCACGATTATGAGTGCGTCATGTGGACCTCTCCTCACATGGAGGGGCCCTTCCGCATGGCAAATGCCATGCAGAAAGGGCCTAAGAGAGGAAGATGCTGTGGATGGAATATAGGATAATTTTCATCTAATTATCTTAGCACTGGGCATGTCTTAGCACCAATAAACACAGTAAAGAGACTCACATAATATGATATATTATGCTATAATTCCCAATAGAAACTGGAATAGAGAAGAAAAGTGAACAGAATTATAACAGACATGTATCCAGAAGGCACAAATGTCAATAGGAGTGTGTGTATGTGAGTACATGTGTGGGAAATCATGCCCAAAGTGCCTGACAAAACAGACTCTGCGACCGATGGTTACTTAAGGGCCAAACAAACAAATCAGTCCCCATTTCTTCAAAACTCTCTTTGTTGGTCACTGGATAACATATCTCAAATCAATGTCAGCCAAACATCTGAACTATTTCCATAAAAAAGTGCCTTAAAGTACCATTGTGGTGATTAGATTGCAATAGCTCATGCACATTTTAAGTGTAGCCTCAAGTGTCATCACTCAATGCTGCATCTCTCCATGAGTAAGGAATATGTCTGTGTGAAATGGCCTCCACTTGCTGTGATTGTGAGAGAAGGTAGTCAAATACTGTATTCCCAATGTTTTATTTTGCCATAAACTAAAAAGTTATTTTTGAAGAGGAAAAAAAAAAAAAGGAACTGTGGGCAGGGGACAGATTGAGAATAATTCAGCTAGCTCGATTTGTTTGCATTTTTGTGGCTTTGTGGGTGGTAGGCAGATGGGCATGTGTGAGTGAGGAAGGCAAAAAAAAAAAGGGGGGGGAAATGACAAAAAAGTCATCTTCTCCCTGTGAAAAGTTCAAAAATATCTCTGTATGTAATACAAGTGGGTTGTTTCTAGACTCCAGACTAAAGCTTCAGCTGTTTCTGTTTAAAGCTCTACGACTGTATTCCTAAAAAGTCAGTGCACGTTTTACATTTTCATTCTCCATCAGTGACTCATTGAATTTTTTTGAGTCTCTTTTGTGAAGTGCAGAGCAGTTTAGAGCAGTTCTTCTTTAAAAAGAGTCATAGGCTTGACTTCATGATCTGGGACTACAGTTTCCAGCTATGTTTCACAAAAACACACACATGCACCCACACACAAATGTAAAAATGTAGACTTCAACCTTCTTCTGAAAATGCAAAACTTTGCTTCTTTTTCTCCAGACTTACAGACTTATCCTACCCCATCATTTATTCCCAATTGTTTGTCCTAAAAACATCCTGAGGCACCAGAAGAATCCACATCACTTAGGTCATATAACTCTTCTTTATTTATTGTATTTGGTTTTATCTTTAACACTCCTGTCCACTGAACAGAAGTCTTCTGGGCAAGTTGCAAAATTTAAGACCATAAACTAGATGTAAATGTAAAACCATAAATGTGAAACCATAAACTAGATTAAACCCCCACATCATATGCACATTGAAATTGGCCCTGGTTGAGATGGCAGCCAGGGGAAAAAATGTTATTACCATAATCTTATTTCCTCACACACACATGACTCTATGTAATGTTTTTCTGTGCCTTGATCTCTAGCCTGCCAACAACCATGTATCAGGAACTGCAGGCCTCAGACTGAGCCACTACCATTGTTCAGATGAGAAGAAGGCAAAATTGAGCCTTCTGGTGTTGGATTTCAGTTCTCAGCAGCCCCACTGGGCAACATAGCCAACCAGGAGGATTACTCGGAGTTCCTGCCCAACAACAAACGTTAATCCCTCCTAGCTAAAAAGAACTGTGAGCTGTTTAACATGGGGCATTAACACTGTAGATCAGAATCATCATCCTACAGATCAACCTGAGAAGACAGTCCCATGATACTGCCTGCTACAATGCTCCAAAGTCTCTGATTGTCTCATCTCTATGCAACCTGTCTGTTCTCCTTCCTTTGCTGCAGGTCCTTGCTGCCAACTTTCAAGCCATTGATGGATGAAGCTTGCCAGCACTTGACACCCTATAGTTGGCAACAAAGTGAGATATATCTGAACACCATCTGCCTTCCCAGTGATATCCATACTAGATTTAAATATCCAAAATATTTGTGAATGCTTTGCAGGGTTAGCGTACATTTCTGTGTGGATACTTGGCTTATTTTAACCAAGCAGTCTTTCTTTTCTTCTCATGGGGTCAAGGAGTGTCTTCTGTGGTTGTCCATCTGAAAATAATCTTGGGACAGAATCAAGATCAGGGAATGGCCATCACTTACATGCCATATGTGGAAATTTGAAGAAGCATCCGCCTCATCACTTTGGATGCTGAGTTAGATAGGCCTTTAGTCTGTTCTGGCAAGGCAATTCTTATTTCTTTGCTCAGTCTGAAGTGAAGGCTGCTGAAATCACGTTAACAAGGGTGAGTTGATACACGATATGCTTGACACCACTGTGTTTGTGTGTCTATCTATCTATCTATCTATCTATCTATCTATCTATCTATCTATCCATCCATTTGCTAAAGAGAGCATTGCATATCCATTACAGAACAGTGACAGCACTGAGAAGCAGGTTAGTTTGTTTATTTTTATAATCATATGTGACAAATTGGCATTACTACCACCAAGCTAACCACCTGGTATCTAATTTCATTTCATGCTCTGATGGGTATGAGTCTGGGCTCACTGACTTGATGCTGGGGCCATTAAACCACTTTGCCTGTCATAAAGCTATGTAATACTTTTGATAAACTACCTGCTGAAAATGTTACAAGACATGAGAATGCATGCACAGATTAGAGGCAGATGTCTTGTTCTGAATGCTGTCTATATCAGGGCTATACAGTTCATTCTGAGTTGGAAGCCCACTGGAATTCTCCTGCTGTGTGACTTGTCTCACCTGATTAAATGGATGATATGAATCTATGTGGAGGACACTTCTGCCATATTTTGATGAATGAAAAACCACATGACTGTCCTCAAACATATATATTCTGAGATGACATGCTTTGGCATATCATCTCTCCGGAAGCCATTGTATTAATGAGTTCCCTGGGAGCATTCAAATGTTTTAAAACATCATAGGGGTTAGTGTGTGTGTTTGTGAGTTTGAAGTGAATTGCTTACAGAATTAGCAGTCACTTTACTGTTGTCAGTTTCCTTCTCCAGACTGCTCTCTGGCAAGTGAGCTTGAATGTTTTCACTGGTAGGATGCCCAGTCCTGTCTGGTGATAAAAACTAATTTCGACGGTGATCTCTTGGATGACTCCCAATCTCTGCAGCAAGTTGATAAATGCCACAACATCTGAAAGTGAGCAAAGACTTAGCTAGAGGACATTCCTGCAATTTTATTTTAGAAAAACCTAACTGGGTTTCAGTTTAATTATCTGGGGCAAGTAACATAATAAATAAGAGAAGAATGACAGCATAACTTTTATAACTTTACAGGTATAACTTTTTAAATCAAAAGAGGCCTAATTTCAAGCTGTATTAATCTGACCACCTTTTCCTGATGTGCAATCTCTCTTCCATCTTCACCTCATGGGAAAAAAAGTTAAATTCTGCTTGGCCCAGATTAAAAGAAATATTCATTTTGTTCTCTAAACCTCCTTTTACAGCTCAGGAGAACAGCACACCAACATTCCTCATATCAAAGGACATACACTGGATTGCTCCTCTTAGTCATAAACACGAAATCCGAGGAACTGTTCACTTCCAACATATGGTGTCCCAAGACAATGTGCTTTGGAAATATGCAAGGACCAGATCCAACATTACTGAGGTTGAATGAATGTGAAAAGAAATGAATAAAAGAGGTGGCAAGGAAAGGACAAGCTGTCTTTATAATTAACTGATCTTCAGGCATACCCCTTATCTGTAAAGGTCACTTTGCAAAGCACAGTTTTTAATCACAGTAAGTCCACATGTTTTTTTAGTTTGAATCCTAAAACTCTTACTACAGCAAATTTTGCCCTGAGCACCACTATTCATCCTTTGAAAAGCTGCCTAACGTCATGCTGCAAGACCAATTCACCATGATCTCATTTGAAACTTAGGGTCTTTCCTGTTAGAGTGCTCTTATTCCTCTTTCAACATCCTATGGAATCCTGGGGTTTGCAGTTTATGGAGAGGCCTTTAGAATTCTCAGCCAGAGAGCTCTTGGCCCTGGCTGGTTGCTATGAAGATGAGATTTTGCAGCAAGGAGAAGGGCAGTGTATCCTCTCAGGAACCTAACTCTGAATACAGATTGGATTGCAGACTATGAGGAAAAGTTACAGGTACTGGACAAGACAGTTTGGGGAATTAGAGACACAGTATCTCAAATCTTTCTAACAAGATTTATTACCTATGAGAAAATAAAATTCCAGGCAGCCTAGTTCTAAATAAAAGGCTAGTAAGGCATCATACATGTTGGACATCAAATGATTTAGGGAAAAGGAGCAAATAGTTGACCATGGCCGACCTATAGTGTACATACATTCACACCCTCAATCATTCCCACTTGAGAGAAGTGAAGCAGTTTTGAGAATAAGGAGACCTTTTCCAAGAAGTGAATTGGTAAAGTGGGTTAGAATTTTTAAAAATGTAGCAGAAATAATAAAAATGGGAACATTCATAACCAAGAGAAGTATCTATCTGCATGTGAATTCACCCAGCAAAAAATACAGAAGACACTTAGCTGTAGTGAAAATTGGAGATGAACTATGATGTTTGCGCTAGTGCAGGGCTTGGAAAGGCTCCTTTTGGGGATTACAACTGGCTATGCTAGCTGTGGGATTCTGGCAGCCAAATGTTGTATGTTTATCATTCAAGAATTTCTTATTATCACCCACCTACCCTCCACAGTGCTTATTTAAAAACACACACATACACATAGATTAAAAAAAAATGGTTTACTTCATGTGATCTTTAGCATACAGAAGAGATTTGGAAGTTAAATATAGGCATTTCCATTCTGCCTTCCCCTTTAGCCCTTTGAAATGCATAGGTTTGTTTGGTCCGACTTTCCACTAATTCATGCAAAACATGCCTTGGAAACTTCAGGCTCCCATCTACAGAACACTGGTTCTGTGCCAGAGGAAGCCTCTGGCCATTCCCAGACATTGTTTATGACCAGAGTTCAAAGGGAACTCAGCCAGCTGTCTTAGCTGTTTGTACTATTTATCTCCCCTACCCCCATCTGATTTTTCACATTTTCCACTCTTTTCAGAAACACATCCTTCAGGCATACTGCAATGCAAAGTCTCTAGACAGTCTAGGTTTTTTTTTCCCAAGTGAGCACTCCCTACCCAGAGCATTGAAAAGTTACTTTTTGGACTACATTCTGGCTCAGGAACTCTGAGAGTTGTAGTCTGAAAGTAACTTTTTCAAATTCTGCCATCACACTTCCACACACCCACCTCTGTGACAAATAGAACAGATGAAGCTTTTCATGTATGGGGTTGTTTAAACCAAAGTTTAGATTCACATTTTCCTTTCCTTTCCGCTATCTATCTATCTATCTATCTATCTATCTATCTATCTATCTATCTATCTATCTACTGTGTTATTCTTGGATCATTCAAGATAGAAATCCTCTGGGATGTGTCATCTTGGCATTAACTGGACTGCACTGTAGAACTCAACTCTGGGGCCCATAATAAATAAAAAGATAAATTTAGCAGTTAATTAGATTTATCATTATTGACAAATAACCATTTCTGGTTTCTCCACTTTACCTCCTGAAGGAGCCTCTATTGGTTCAGTCTTCAGAGAATGTTCAGTGTTTGTAGAGTATACATCCTTGAGGGCAAAGGGTCTCATGTACATTATTCCAAAAATCCATAGAACAGCTCTGAAAAACCAGCCAGAGTAGTTGCTGTTGTGATTATTTTGCAGATGGAATGCTAATGCTAAGCCATAATGACTTTTCCATGGCTTAGGCAATATCAGGAAAGGTGAGTGGTTCTAATGTCAGTGGAGTGGTGATTCTCCTCTAGGTTTTAGCATGACACTTGAAAAGACTAGCCAATGTTTTTCCCTTAATAGCTTCAGCAATTGGACAGCTCCTTTACTTTTCAGACTAAAACTCTGAGTGGATCCATCTCCTCCTTCCACCATTCATTTTCCACCTAACTCCCCTGGGGAAATTTGAACTGGTAACTTCCTATGCAATACTGTGTCAGTTGTTATAAATGACATTGCTCAAAGTATTTGTTTCATTTTGAAAAAAGATCACCCTCTGTAAATAATATTTCAATGGATATGGATATAGATATGGATATGGATATGGATATGGATATGGATATGGATATGGATATGGATATGATGTGCCCAAAGTCACCCAGCGGGTTTCCAGGTTTCAGTTCCCTGTTTGGCCATGGAAACCCACTAGGTGATCTTGGGCACACTGCACGCTCTCAGCCCCAGAAAACTCCTTCATAGGTTCACCCTAGGGTTGCCATAAATTGGAAACAAGTTGAAGGCACACAGCAACAACAACAACAACAACAACAACATATGGTGTTAGATATTCCAGGCATCATAATAGGAAACAGAATGTTAAAACTAATTGGTCTGCTCTAGCAAGATGTTTATTTAGTCATTATTTATGTACATTTCCTTGTACTTGTTAGCAATCTACTTAACTCAGTATATGTTCTTTGTATTTTGGAAATGGTGTGGGATGTTGGCAGTTCAAATCTCGCCTGATCAATGACATCATTGGCTGAACATATGAAAGCCATTATATCTCAGCCTCAGCATCCCATTTCAAAATGATGATCTGTAAAAAATGTATACCTCTACAATAATGTGTTTATTTATGAAGACCCTGCCTTGTAACGATCATTTCTCTCACTCCACTTGCATTGGTGTGTTTTGAATAATTTATTATTTTAAAACATTTAAAACATTTTGTATGGTCTTTAAATATTGTAGCAAGGTGCAGTGGTTTGAACGTTGGACCACAACCCTAGAGACTAGGATTTGATTCTTTGTTTGGCTGTGGAAACCCACTCTCCCACATACTCTCAGCTCCAGAAAACCCCATAGTAGGTTCGTTTTAGAGTCACCATAAGTTGGAAATGACTTGAAAGCACACAACAGCTGTATGTGTATGTGTGTGCGTAAAGTGGCTAGAGATTCTATATATTAAACAGTGTATGTATGTATGTATATATATATATATATATATATGCCATAAATAAGTATATGAAGACCTTATTAGACACATATGGAGCTCACAGAGATCTCCCATCCATAGAAGTGCACTGAGTCAAAGCTGACTAGACAGGAAATAACAACATCAAATTAAGAAGCATTTAGATCCTGCCTTTTGCTTTAGAAAGAGACCCAGGGAAGCTAAAAAATCATAACAGTACCTTTAAAGAGATCACATATTTTCCATAATAATTATCAGAACTAGATAAAACCAGCCAGGACATCCTATCCTATGCCTTCCCTTAAAAAAAAAAAGGGTATATTAGGCTTAAATAAATATGAAGGGAGCAGTCTTGACCCTTTGAAAAATGATGCTGCCTAGTGTCTAGTGGAAGAGTTTATTATGTATTCTGTGGTTGCTTTCATTCTTCTAACTATGCTAATTCTTTTAAAGATACATGGCAATGAAATGTGGAAGGGGACTAAAGTGACTGTTGTGTATGGTCCTCCACCTACAAAGTAGAATCTATGGCCATTTCCACACGGGGTATTTAAAACGGTGCAGTGCGCCCTCCACGGAGGGTGTCTGCACCTTGGAGTGGACTGGGTTCGGACTACTTACCGTAGATCCGCACCTCAGTCCGCTCCGGAATGACCCAAGTGGTTGTCCAGCGTGCTTTTGAAAGACCGCTTGAAACAGGTCTTTCAAAAGCATGGAGCACGCCACTGTGAGCCTACTCTCTTGTGCAGATTCTCAGGCTCGCACCAATGCGAGCCTGTGGTCTGCTGAGGGTGGGCTTTACGCTGGCAAGCTTCACCGGTTGATCGAAACCCACGACCGACAGGAAGCCGCCATTTTGGATGCTGGAGCAGTGCGGAGCGATGACCATGCACTGCTCCTCCTCACCCCAGACCGGACTGCCAGAAGATCCGGTAAGTAGCAGTGTGGGGCGATTCCCTCGCCCCGTGTGGAAATGGCCTATGATCAGGATCCATTCCACCAGCAGAAAAGGAAGGGAAGTGATCCCTATCCCTCATCCATTATGCAAAACACAGCTCTTTTCTGTTAAAATATGTTACTTTCACATAAACAGGTTTTTTTTCTTGCACAAATGACTTTTTCACACAAAAAATTCCCAAATGTGAAAAATCTCAAAATATGTATCCATTTTCTTGATGGAGTGTTTCCTTGTATCAACATTCTTTCTCAATCAAGATGAGAACATCTTACAGTATTCATCTCATCTTTGCATCCAATAGATTTGAAAACAGAGGTCTAAATTGTCAAAAAGACCCCTCCCTAAACTGCAAACCCCAGGATTCCATAGGATGTTGAAAGTGGAAAAATAGCACTATAACAGTCTAGCGTGGAAATGGCCAAGGAATTATCTCAGTTCCTCCCATTTCTGTTCTTTGACTTTTTAGTGAGTCTCTTTTTTTGCAGAACGAATGAGAAATCTTCTCACACATCAATTAGGTAAGGCACAGCCTACTTAGTTTATGATCCTGATATCTATCTTTTGTTAGAAAAGACATGTTTTGGGAAAGGTTAAGGATTAAGGGAGTTCAGTATTCTTTACAGGATTTGACATCATTGCTGTGTAACTACTAGAAAAACAAGGTTTGAGTTTATTTTATTTTTTTTAATCAGTCTGGTAACAGTGTGATCATCTGACATAAAAGGAGATCTCACCACCTGGATTCAGCTGACAAGCATTATGACTTTATACTATAGCCTTAACAGTGAGAAAGGTCTTGGTGTATTTATTATACAGCAGAAAACCAATTCAAAAGAAGCATGAAAGGTTTTAATGCAACAGCCCTCGATGAACTAAGAATAAGCAATGCTAAACTCAGTTGGACATTTCTGAGTGGACAATAAATGGCTTCATTCTATAGTGTTGTTCCCATCAGACCTTTCTGTGGTACAGAAATCTGATGGGTCATTGACTACTTTTGTTTTGTTTAAATGAAGAATACTAACCACACATACTTTCATGGAGGCACAAAAGGACCCACGACAATGGTCAAGATCCTCCCAAGTCTCATTTTTACCCAAGTTGGTTTTATCCAATGTTTATCCAATGTTTTATTAAGATTTATCAGCTGCGCTGTGTTTCTTTTTTTATCAAGAAAAGCAGGGTGGATTCTTCCTCGTTCTCTTTTTGGTAAATAAACAAATAATTGTATCTAGGGTACAAAAATTGCTCGAGGAATCTAGAATTGTTTTTTACTTGGTGGATATATATATATCTAAATTGATCCAAGATTTAACAACCCAGTGAGTTGCAAGTTGATTTTGTTTAGCTGACTTTAAAAACATAGGTCTTTTCTGCACCTTACCTGCATCATGTGAAATCCCAGAGTCATCCTGGCAGTGCCATTGCTGGGATGGGAGCATGCCCAGTGCTGTTCAATATTTTTATCAATGACTTGGATGAAGGAATAGAAGGCATGTTCATCAAATTTGCAGATGATACCAAATTGGGAGGGGTTGCTAATACGCCGGAGGACAGGATCAAAATTCAAACTGACCTGGATAGATTGGAGAGCTGGACCAAGGCGAACAAAATGAAATTCAACAGAGAGAAGTGTAAGGTCCTACACTTAGGTAGAAAAAACGGAATACAGAAAAATAGGATGGGGGACACGTGGCTGGATAGTAGTACGTGTGAAAGGGATCTAGGAGTCTTCATAGATCACAAGCTGAACATGAGTCAGCAGTGTGATGCGGCGGCCAAGAAAGCCAATGCAATTCTTGGCTGCATCAATAGGAGTATGGTGTCTAGATCGAGAGAGGTACTGGTACCACTCTACTCTGCTTTGGTTAGACCCCATCTTGAATACTGTGTCCAGTTCTGGGCACCCCAATTCAAGAAGGATATTGACAAGCTGGAGCAAGTCCAGAGGAGGGCGACCAAAATGGTGAGAGGCCTGGAAGCCATGCCCTATGAGGATAGACTTAGAGAGCTGGGGATGTTTAGTCTGCAGAAGAGAAGGTTAAGAAGGGACATGATAGCCATGTTTAAATATTTGAAGGGATGCCACGTAGAGGAGGGAGAGGGCTTGTTTTCTGCTGCTCCAGAGACCAGGACAAGGAGCAATGGATTCAAGCTGCAGGAAAGGAGATTCCACCTGAACCTCAGGAAGAACTTCCTGACAGTCAGGGCTGTGCGGCAGTGGAATCTGCTGCCTCCATGGAGTGTAGTGGAGTCTCCTTCCTTGGAGGTTTTTAAGCAGAGGCTTGATGGCCATCTGTCGGGAGTGCTTTGAGGGTATTCCTGCATGGCAGGAAGTTGGACTGGATGGCCCCTGTGGTCTCTTCCAACTCTACATTTCTATGATTCTATGATTCTATGTCCCGAATGCTCCCCTCCACACCCAGCTGACTGCCAGTGGATGGTAGCATTGCGAACACACTCTGCTTCCTTCTGCAGTGCAGCTGGCCTCTTCCAGTGCTGCACTGAGGAAGGAAGCATTTGACAGTGCTTCAGGCCTTACTGCATGATCCCAGCCAATGCAATCATCATGTGAAAGGGGCCTACTGCTGGATTTTTTCTGGTAATAGTATAATGTGTGGTCATGATGGCTGGGGATGTGACAGGCGTGAGACTGCAATGACGTTGTGCAGTAGCATGCATTATGGACGGGTTTCAACATGTCCCCATGCCAGGATGGGGCCATAGTGCAGAAACGGCCATAGTCCTACATGTCAGTGGGATGGATTAGATGGCCCTTCTGGTCTCTTCCAACTACATGATTATATGAATTAATAAAGTTCAGATTTGGGAGTTAATGTCCTAAAAAATAGTTATTTGTTTTCTTGTTTGTTTAACTACAGGTTTTCATTTTTTTAAAAAAAGGGAAATAAAAACCAAACAAATCCAAAGTGGTTTACAATATTTTAATAGTAAAAAAACAGAACATACACTAAAACAAACAATAAAAAATGATAAGGACAATCAAACAAGAAAACATTGCATTATAATTGGTAAAATCACTACAGGTACCTGACTGTATTAAGCAATCAGGAAAAGGCTTGTCAGTGATCAGAAAAAGGACTGAATGAACAAACAAGTTAACATTTGGTGGCTGACATAAATATTCTGCTTTGGAAACCAGCCTGATCTCAGGGAAGAGATTATTCCGGCAACAGAGGAGAAGCAATTGCTTCATTCTTACAATTAAGAGCTTCCACTGTCAGAAGTAGCATAACTCCAAATACCTAGTGCTTCTTAGAGTTCAGAAGCTGGTCTGTAATTCTGTGGTGTGATATGCATCTTTCATCTTATTTAACAAGACTGTGCTCATGTTCCTAATGGTTGTTGAGTTCAGCAAGAGGACTGATCTGCAAGCCTTTGCATGACCATGACAATAAGCATGCTTACTAATGTCTTGCTAATATTTGTTCCATCTTAGGCCCTTTCCACATGTGTGGGGGGAAATGGGTGAAAACGTCTGAAAACGGAGCTTACCAGCAGCCGGGCAAGTCCATCGCCACGCGGAGCAGCACGAGCTCACTACTCCACACTCCTCCGGCATCCCAAATGGCGGCTTCCAGTTGGTGGAGGCTCTCCACCAACTCACCATATAATCATGTAGTTGGAAGAGACCAGAAGAGGCTCTCCACCAACCGAAGAAGCTCGCCAGCTGGAAGCCCGCCCCCGGCAAATCTACAGGCACGTCTGCAAATCTGCTTCTGAGCCAGGCGATGGAGCGGCACGGGGTTGCGCGCTCCCTGGTTTTTAAAACTTCTGAAAAGAGGTTTTTAAAAACCACGCTGCGCGACCAGCTCCAGTCGCTCCTGCGTGGATTGAGGTGTGGAACTACAAAAAGTAGTCCATGCTATGGTGCAGAAGACCTCCGTTGGAGGTCGCTCTGCACCATTTTAAAATGCTAATGTGGAAATGGCCTTATTGTGCTGTTCAGTAGGGCAGCTGTCAAGACGTGCAGTAGCTCTTTCTTGCTGTCTGTGCATTTGTTCATCCATGGCATTAGTAATGTCATAGTTATGGCACATAGTATCCCAGAGCCAAGTGTATATTTTTAATGTCCCTTATGTGGTACACTTGACAGGAACCTTTGTGCGATAAGTGTCTTGTGTACACTCAGAAATGTGGTTATTATTTGGCCTCAGTAAATGTCAGTGTAATTGAAAATGCCATGATCAATGTCCAGGGTTTTTACAACTCTTCTTTAAACATATAAATGCTTCCTGTTCCTCCTCCTAATCATTCCCAGGAGATCTACAAGCATTTCCTATAATTGCCTTCCCCCCCTCTTCTTCATCATTTCCTTCTCTCATCTCAGTCCAAATTATCTCAGCTAGAGTAAGCATGCTATATTTATGTATAGCTGTTTCCCTTCCAAAGTTATGAGCTGGTTTTCTTCTCTCCCTCCCCTTGTTTCAAAGCTTGTATTGAAATGTAGATGCAGTCAGACTCTTGACTAGTACTTGGCTTTTCCACTCAATATTTCTCACTCAGACTTCCTAACTCACCTCACTGCAGTAGGGCTGCTGGTATGAGAAAACGGTTGGAAAGAAAGGGCAAAGCACTCCTTCTACTTACTATTTTTCATTCATATCAACGGCCTTTGATTAATGCTTTTCAATGATGATGATGATGATGATGATGACGACGATGATGTCAGGGCACTGCTATATGTGCTCAAAATCTACCACCTATTTTAATTTGCAACATGTACCATTTAGTTTGGTTCCCGTAGTAAACAGCACTGAAGTAGTGAGGAACACATATAGAAAGTATGGGAATTGGGAGGGAATGATAATCTGGTAGGCATAACAGAAGTATCTTTATATAGCCATACAACTCAAATCATTCTTTTCCTAATGCAGGCGCCCCCATCTCCCTCTCATCAGCCAAGCTTAACATACTTGAATAAGTGATTATCCAGCTGTACCAAATGGGTGGGTGTTGATTAGGCTAAAATGGAGTGGTTGAAAGGATGGAAGAGAGAATGTGGGTGAGGAGTTCACAGCATGGATGCATCTTTGTTGCTGTTGTATGCCTCCAAGTAATCTCCAACTTATGGCTAGCATATGGCAGATCTATCACAGGGTTTTCTTGGCAAGATTCGTTCCGAGAGAGTTTGCTTTTGCCTTCCTCTGAGGCTGGGAGAATGTGACTTGCCCAGGGTCATCCTGTGGGTGTCTTACATAAAGGTAAACAAAGCACATTGTTTCTTTATGGGCTGTGAAGACTTCTATCAAAGGAAATTGTAGGTCTCAGAAAACACCTTATTTCTCAGATTTTGAATGTAACTCCACTTTCCTAATCCATACTTCTTTCTTTCTTTCTTTCCTTCCTTCCTTCCTTCCTTCCTTCCTTCCTTCCTTCCTTCCTTCCTTCCTTCCTTCCTTCCTTCCTTCTTCTTTTTCAATAGCACCATCACTGTACACTGGCATATCTCAGCTCAACAGTGCCTAGGGTGAGCATAGAAGTTGTGCCCCTATGTGCTGCCACTACCACCCTGGGCTGAGAAAGACCCCTGTGGGGGTGGGTGGGGGGTGGGGCAGCAGCGAGTGGGAGGGCTGCTATTGCTGCCCCTGCTGCCCCTTCACCAGGCCAGCAAGGACCCTGGCAGGGGCAGGGGGGACAGTGGTGGGCCAGGCCTGGGCAGGAAGGTGGGGGGGTCAGCTTTTTTGCATCCCCTAGCATTGGCGCCCAGGGCACACATACCAGTCACTCCACCCTAAATACATCTCTGTCACTGTACATGGTGCTCTTAGGCCTACAATTAGGGATGGGATGGATCCAGAATTTTCTAGATCCGGATCCGAATCACTGGAAGGTTCTGGAAATCCACGAATCTCTCGAATCTTTCAAATCCTTTTTTAAAAAAGAGTTTTAAAAGCAAGGGTAAGAAGGATAATCTTGGGCAACACACAGTCTCCCAACCTTAGCAAAAGCCTAGGCAAAGGCAAGCCTCTCTCCGAAGAAATCTGCCCAGGACAATTGTTATAGTTTTGCCTCAGGATCTCCCCAGATTGAAAAATGACATGAAGGCCCTTTCTACACAGGCAGGAAAATGTGGATTTATCCCACATTTTCCTGCCTGTGTAAACAGGGCCACATACTACAGTAGAGGGATAATTCAAGTCAAAACTGGCTTTTCTTTGCATAGTTCCTTTAGGCATCCTGGGGTTTGTAGTTTGATGATGCACCAGCACACTTTGTCAGAGAAGGCTGTGACACCTTGTAAAACTCCAAAACCCAGGATTGTGTTTGAAAGAGGTTTGCAAGGGAGCTATGCAAAGGAATGTTTCAGCTGTCCTTGAAATCTCAAGCCTGTAGCTTCCAGTGAAGTCCTGAACTTAAATATGAAATGTTCGATTTAAATATCTTAGAATACAAGCCCAGACGTAATTTGTGAAATTGTTAGCAAAGGCCATTATTACTCCAAGGAAAAACCTCACCCACTTACTATCTTCTCTTGTATGTATGGTCTCGCAGGTTTTCAGGCGTCCCAGTCTCCTAGTTTTCAGGCATCCCAGTCTCCCTGGTTTTCAGGCATCCCGGTCTCCAACAATCTATTTAGTTGGCAGATTTGGATCTATTTTGGCACAGGGATTCAGATTCGGGAATCTCGAATCCTTACCCAGCATTCGAGGATTTGGTTGGCCCATGCCTACTTACAATTTAATTAAGACATGACACAAAAGGAAAGTAAGGGGGGAATTAAGTCCAGCATATACTGCCTCTTCTTCTCTCCCTCTCAGACCAGTGCAGTGGCATAATGGACCTGTGTCTGCTTCTCCTTCTTTGCCTCTGAGACCACAGTAGTGGCAGTTGGGATGGATGGAGGGCTTTTCTTCTGCTTCTGGGCCTAGGCATGGTGGAACTATGCCTGCCCCTTCTGTCCCTCCAAGGCCAGGGCAACGACAGCTGGAACAGTGTGTGTTGGGAGGAACTGTTGGTCAGTCTGTTTCCTTTATCCTAGATCTGTAGTTTCTGTGTTCTTATGTGTTGAAATTTTTCATAATAACATAAATTAATTGCATATTTGAGGAGGTTCAAGTGCCAGGAAACAAGACTAGTGATCCTGGAAGTATCTTGCAAATGTTTCCACCTCTGACATTGGTCTGCTGTTATGAGATGTTCTGCCTTGCTAGGCAAATTTTAATGCCACACGGAAGCCTATAGTTCTTGGTAGTGAAGGAGGGATTGTTAAGTCACAATTTATGCTCATACATTCCAATAAATGGCAGAATTGTAGAATTAAATCAGGAATAGGCAACTGGACAGCCAACATGGTGTTATGGTTTGAAGGCCAGGGTTCAAATTTCCACTCTGCCATGGAAACCCACTGGGTGACCTTGGGCAAGTCACACTCTCTCAGCCTCAGAGGAAGGCAATGACAAATTTCATATGAACAAATCTTAGCAAGAAAACTCTATAATAGCATTTCTGTAAGTCATCCTGAAGGTGCATAACAACCTGAAATTAAAGCATAGGCCAGTTTTTCCCCCTGCAATGGACAATGGCTATAATTGTAGCTGAAAGCAAGCCCCAGATGTGACAAGACATCTACTTCTAGTTTGCACTTCTGGGTTTATGGCCACTTTTCAACTCAAATTTGTTGAGAGTGAGGTAGTTTTTTAAACAGGGAGGGACACTCTCCAGTTTCACTCAGCTCACACACGGCCCCATAACTAGTTAATGGTGCAAATGGGTTAAGCCATTTTAAGAAATTTTTGATGAATACAGTCAGATGATAACCTGTTACTTAAGAAGTGGATGTTAGCTACCTTCATGTGCATAAGTGATAGCAGGGTTTTAGAACAATCTGTGCTAGGAACTGATTATGAGTAAACACATTACTTTAATGGACTTATTTGCATACCAGATGCTATATAAATGGGATTTAACAGATTTCTGCATAGGAAAGGTCTTTGGATCGTTACAGAGGATAGATACAGCTCTGGCTGCAAAAAGAGGCAGATGGCTAAACTGATCCACACTGCTCTAAACAAATCAAACAAAGATCCAAGTTAATTAACTATATATTCAATTTAAAATTCCTGGCTCAAAAAGTAAAAAGATATCCTGCTCCATTCCCACCCAAACCTTCTCCAAGAACACACAGCCAATGTGCTTGTTTTACACCAAGAAACATATTTACCTTACCTTTGCGTAGCTTTGTGTTTTGAAAATCAGCCTAACAATGGCAATTCCATCAACTGCACTGAACCAAAGGGGAAAGAAAGAAAGAAAGAAAGAAAGAGAAAGAAAGAGAGTGTCACTTTCCATTTAACCCAGATGTTTTGTAAATATGATAAAAGCTGGAAAGTTGCAATGCTTATTACAGTATATATCCATGGTATGATTTTTTTTTCTTAACAAAAAGGAGTATGGCTCTTAAGATACCTTCTGGTAGGAGTGGAAAGTTATGTGTGGATGTTTCCAAGCTTACAAATTCATTTATTGATGTTTGTTGGTTATTTAAAACAAGGAATGACTTAAGTCTTGTACCAAGCTAGTCATCACATCAAGTCCCCTGTAGTGAGAGTCGGACAACCTCTCTCTCTCTCTCTTTAGCAGGAAAATCAGTCTCAGGGCCAGCTGAGTGGGATCAGAGAAAGAGTGAAAAGAAGGCAAATGTGTAACTGGAAGGAACTCTGCAGGATTAAAGTCAGTCATGAAGTGACAGTAGGAGGTTATCTGGAGAGAAGAACCGCCAAGTGATGAAAGGGTTAGTACCTTCCAAAGAGACTTTTCCTGTTCAAAAGGATGCTGAGTTGCTATACTATAGGGATTTGCACGTACTATAATTTGGCTTTTTACATGATGGCCAAATTCCTAATTAAGTGCTTTCTGGGCTCTACCACTTCAGAGGCTGGACATGGTTCATTTGATAGAATGTCTCCATTTAACATACACACACACACTTTTGATATAGAAATGCAAACGCCAGAGGGAGAATGCTTTTAGCCCCATTGATCTCTTAGATGAAATGTTCTATGTGCAAGATTTTTTTTTTTTCATGTATGAGATAGCAGGCCACACTTTGGGATAAATCTTTAATGTGAATTAAATGCCTGTATACTTGACGGTGAGCAAGCTTGGTTAGATCAACTATCAATTTGAGTAACCTTTCTCTGAATGAGATGGAAAGATGAAGTGATAAAGATCTAGAACCGCCTTTGAGACTAGATGACATATTTCAATACAAACTTTTAGAGACTTCAGTACTCTGTATCAGAAGTTCTAACTACTAGATTTTCCCCTTTTGTTCTTGTGCTGAAACAGAATAGTATTTGCCTTGAAAAGATTCTGTGAATGATATCACATCATATTGTGTGTTTCTGAGGAACTGCATAAGACTGAAAGGGGGGCTAAAACTGGATTACATGGCATGTTCGCTAGAGAGTTGCTAGCAAAACTGATACTGCTGTGGTATGCTTTCCCATACCCTACCACAATGTTTAAAAAATTACTCCAACTGCATTGCAG